>OY764961.1:21400619-21815619 GCA_963668005.1 Melieria crassipennis
GCAAATCAATTTGCTTAAACTGACATTTACATTAATAAATGTAGACATACTCGCGCCTGCAAGTAAAAGTGTTGCATGCCAATAAGGCTTCTTTATGTTTTATGGATGCGTATAAATTAAAGTACAATATTTAATTATTGATTTCGTGTGATATCAGTTCGCTGTGGTTGTGTGAGTAAATTTGCATAAATACACACTTTGCAGCGAATGTGATTGAATGCAAATACATAAATAAATGAACGTAATGTACAGGTGTATGTATGTACATATGTGAACATATGCATGTATAAGTTCATATATATGTATGTGTATGTGTTGCTTTATTGTAACGTGTCCGGCTTAACTTACAGTTGACAGCAGTTGATGACGATTTGAGCTTTAAAGCTGCGATTTAAATAATTAATTTTCAATAAAATTTACACCAAGCACACATTTATTACATTTAAGTATATATATATATATATACATGCAAAATATGTATGCAATGCATGTTGCAATTTCATTCATATTTAACTAAGTAATTTGAAAAATTATGCAAATTTGCTGATTGATTTCACGCCATTTTTAATTGAAATTTTCAAATATCCTTGCGTAATAGTTATTTGTTGTTGTTGTTGTCGTTGTTGTGGTTTTACGTATTGGAGAGCGCCAAATCTATTTCACGCTCATAAATTAGAAAATATAAAGCACACATGCATGAAGAAGAAGAAGAAGAAGATGAAGCAGCAGCAGCTGAGAAAATCTAATAAATAAATATGTATGTATGTATGTCTCTCCCTCCACATTTTGCATGCGTTTCTCTGACTGTCTCGACTTGACTTGATTTTGCTTTCGAATATTCATTCGGTTGTTGTTGTTGTTTTACTATACAATCCATTTGTGTTTTTATGTAGTTGTATCTCTCGGCTGAGTTGAAAACAATGTCAGCCACCCCCACGTCGTTGTGAGTTGACAGTTTTTGCTGCTTTTGTTGTATTCAAATATCTTTTTTTTTGCGTTTAAAAATAACAAAAAATTTGGAAAATAGACATTGGCGAGAGAAATTTATATGCTGGCCGCTGGCCGCTGGCCTTGTACCCAAAGAAGCGTTGCAATGCGAGCGAATTGCCAATGCCGGGAATTGTTCCGAAATTTGAAATTGTCCGCGAAATTTCTCTGTGTGTGTGTGTGTGTGTGTGTGTGGACGCCTAAACAGCGTTGCTGGTGTCGTTCGTTGATTGCAGTTTTTGTGCTACAAAACTGCTTTGCGATCGCCTTCACTTTGCACCATCCTAATGATGGGAAATTAGCTGCTTCCGGCCCCCCTCTTACCCTTTAATTGGCGAAATTCCACTCTCCACGTGTTCCAAGTCTGTGCAAACTGTTTGCACTCACTTTTCGATGCTTCTTTCGAAAATTGCAGCTTCAGTTTGTGTTTATTTGCGTGTTGCAGCAGTTGTTGCTTTCATTGTTGTTATTGCAGTTGTGCAATGTTATTTGGTAAATTACTACCGTTTCCTGCTAACGTGTTTTTTTCAAATGTTTAACTAGTATTAAAAGTTTAACTATAGACCAGAGTTTACTCTCATCGCAATGAGTGGAATGACACGAGCGCTGCAAAAGTCATCTTTTTCGTTCTTTGTGTTGCTTGTTTGCTAGTAAAGCGCACGTTTTGTATTGATTTGTATTTGTATGAAATCTTAAGTTAGAAAATGTTTTCATTATTGGTTGTCTTTAAATAAATCAAATAGAAATTATTGCTAAAACAAAACAAGATCTCAGACTTTGGCTCTTCAGAAGGAATGGACCAAACATCAAATATCTACTTTTCGCATTCAATTCTCAATAATCAACAAACTACTAAACTTTAATTAACATTGACAAACTGATGCACTGATCGGGAATAGTATCGGCACTTTCGATAATCGATTAATGTAGTATCGATTCATCGGTTCATTCATCTCCCAGAAATATGACTAATTTTTGCATCATGGGCGTCTCCTATGCGATGTGTCAATAGTTTGAACATCCAAGCAAAAAGAGTCAACAAAAGGTGAAGTTTTAAAATGTAAGCAAACAAAAAATAAAAAAAAAATTAATTGAAGGCAATTATAAAGCTACTCATTCACTTAACCGACCGTAATCACTCGTTTGCATTTGCTAGTCTCCAAATGGTTGCATCAACTGATGGAAGGAGGATCCTCAAATTGATCCTTCTAAGAGAGACACAGTCTGTTTCTTCACCGTCGACTTGAATCTATTGCATTGTACACCTTTTATGTCGGATCGTTGTTGTTCATATCCAAGACAGCTGGAAGCAATTGGTTTAGTGTGCTACGTCCATGTCATTGAAAAACTTATACAGTTTTTGGATCGTTTGTATTCGATAGTCATGGCAGACAAACGATTTTACGTAGCGAAAATCTTTTCTAAAATCCCGTAGCATCTATTTGCAAATCGCTTAGCATTTATTTGCAAGAGTAATTCTTTGCTGTATTCTTTTAATCCTGGACTACAACTCTAATTTTTTTAATTTCTAAATTCTAATTTTCTAAGAATACATTCATGTTTTGAGAAATAGTGAAATAAACAAAGTAGAGACAGCACTCTTATTTTGCCAAACTCTTTTGTTCATAGTGAAATTATTTAAAACTAGAAAGACCGCAAGTTTTCCATACCTACAAAGACTACATACTATTTTCGCTGATATCTCGAAAAGTACTCATTGGATTTGGCTAATTGTATTCGCAGATTACTAATTTTAGAACCCGATAAAAAAAATAAAAGTCATCAAAGCAAAAGTTGATAGAAATACTAAAGAAAATATTTATATTTATATTAAGATATTTACTAATGAAAAAATATCAAAATTACCACAATGCACAGTGATTCGTTCCATAGACAAAATTAAAAAAATTTATGGTCTCAGAATTTAACGATTTTGATGTCATTTGAAAGAAAAAACTCCAACTAAGAAAACCACATAAAATCTGTGCAAAAAATCGATTAGTGTCTATGGAAAAGCGGCTCAAAGTTGAAACTTTTTTCACAAAAAAATTGAAACTCATATTTTCTGGTTTTTAGTCTATTGAGTAAATTGAGAAATTTAAAAAATACATGGTTATCAAGAATTTCCTTAAACTTTCAATATAGAATAAGAAATAATGTGGCCATTTTTGCTTTTAATTTTTTCCCAAAATTTCCAAAGCGTAGGCTTTTACTTCACTTTTAATTCAAAATATTTTTCTAAGTTAAAAATCTGAAAATGGGCAAAACTTAGACGAAAATATCTAAAAAGTATGTGAAAGTATGTTCCTGGATTTTTTTAATTTTAAGAAGCATTCTTTCTTTGTCGGATAATGTAATTATATCCTCCGATATCTTCCGATCTCAGAAAATAATTCAATTTGAAAAGTGGTTTAAACACGTATTTTACGACAAAATTTATTTGCAAAATTTGCAAAATTTGCAAATTTCGTCATTTTTGGAAAGCTATAGCACCAAATGTGTTGGCTAGATTTTTCAGATGTTACATTTAATCGGTAACGTCAACATTGATTATTCCAAAGAGTAACAGAAATTGTATCGGGACCCTCTGGTTTTGCAATAAAAACGATAATAATAGATGTATGTTTTTCATTTTTGCAGATTTTATCATTTTTCGTGCTAATTGCATACTTTTAGGCATAAATAAAATAAATTTTGTCGAAAAATACGTGTTTAAACCACTTTTCATAGACTTTTTGTGAAATCAGTTTCAACTTTGAGCCGCTTTTGCACAGACACTAATTGATTTTTTCACAGATTTTTTGGGGTTTTCTTAGTTGGAGTTTTTTCTTTCAAATGACATCAAAATCGTTAAATTCTGAGACCATAAATTTTTTGAATTTTGTCTATGGAACGAATCACTGTGCAATGGCCTTTCTAGTGTTAAGTGAACCAGGTAGAAGGATGGCCTTTGTTTTGTAGGAAAAATAAAAATTATTTGTGAATTAAA
The DNA here is from genome assembly GCA_963668005.1 of Melieria crassipennis. Lineage (NCBI taxonomy): Eukaryota > Metazoa > Arthropoda > Insecta > Diptera > Ulidiidae > Melieria > Melieria crassipennis. The sequence goes on from OY764961.1 coordinate 21,404,596, forward strand.
TATGTCATAATGCTGAAAAAATTTAACCCTGAATAATAGACAATAGTTTCAAACTGTAATAAATTCAAAACAAAATTTAAAATTTGAAGAAAATTCTGGAAAATGGTTGCTGAATTGACAGCAGCATATCTAGCATGAGAATTTTTATAGTGTTCAGCATAGTCACGATTCGTCAAAAAGTGATCGAGAATGTTGGCTGCACTTCAATGAATCGAAGAGAGCGATTTGAGCGGTGTTGGGTTAATGCAATAGAGAAACTCTTTGACAAAATATGTACAGTCGTGTCTGGATATACTGAACTAATTATTGCAAGGCCTGTTCACAGTATTGAGGTTGTTCACTATATCAAGGTCAACATTTTTGTTCAAAAACTTGTTTTATTTGCTCAAAATACACTTTTTGCTTTTTGCTTGAAATTGTTTTCAAAATTGTGTTCAATATTTAGAGGCTCCATGTCAAAATTTGTGTTTTCACTATATCGAGGTGTTCACTATATAGGTTGTTCACTATACCCAGACACGACTGTATAATTTATTTTCTATTTGAGAAGATATATCAAGCAGTTCCAAAATCTGGTTTACTGTATGTTGTGATTTTGTTTAATTATTTGTTTAAAATGTGTTTTCTATCACTAATCTAGTTAAATTATTTGTACTTGAAAAATAATAATTAAAAAAATTAAAGGTTAAGAAAAATCAATTTTGAATTCACTTGAATTTTTTTTTTATAATTTCACGGGTTAAGTTTTGACGAATGTATAGTTTTGATTATGACATAAAAAATTAAGGCAGAACCAATGCTTCTTCTCAACCACCATATTTCGCATTTGACACTAAACGATTTGTTGGAAATTCTTCTTTGAAAATGTGCTACGTACTGTTGTTAGAAAATCTATTGAAAATTTGTTTAATACTGCAATGAATTATCGGCTGTTGAAATTGCATTAACATTTTCATACTTTCGCCCAAAATATATTAGTCACAGTGAAAGGTCTATTCCGTGTTTATTTTAAAAAATATTTTAAAATTCTTAGAACCTTAAATATCTCTAATTTAATATATCGAAATGGCATCACGACTAAAGCTTTTTATGAATACGAATAACATCAATAAAAACGTTTAGTGTCAAAGAATTTGACAGCGGTTCTACCTTTATTTTTTGTATCATGGTTTTGACATACAGTTTGTCAAGTAAATGTTTGCAAACTTAAAAAAGATAGACAAATTATTTTGAAAAGCTTATAAATTTAACAGAAATTGCAATATTTTGAAATTTTTGTAAGATATATGTAGATTAATAGTAATGTCTATTTGGTACGCGAAAACAGTGTAAAAAATCAAAAAAGGAAATGAGGCTATACTTCAAACTGTAAAAAAATTCGTCTTCTTTCAAAACCAAGATTGCATTGAAAATTTGGCGCCGTACAGTTACGAACAGTTTCATGAGATACATCAGTTCGGCATTCTATTTTTATATCCAAAGCCATTTCCCTTATTGAGATACGGGGGTTTTCACGAACTTTTCGGATGATTTTTCTTTCTTCTATGACAGACAGTTTTCTGGGTCGTCTAGGAGATACTTTCAATTCAATTCGCCCTTCAATACGCGAATCAAATAGACATTACTTTGATATTATATGAGAGTCAAATATTCAATTAATCTATATTTTCAATTAATGAATATTCAATTAATCTATATTTTTCAAATAATTTCAAAATATTGCAATTTCTGTTATATTATAAGCTTTTCAAAATAATTTTCTACCTTCTTTTAATTTGGAAACATTTACTTGACAAACTGTATAGTAGTTGTTTTCTGTTTATATGTCAAAATAACAGCGCCAATTCTGACAACTGTCACAACGTGGATCACTTCTGGATGACTTGTTGTATATGTACTGCAATTTTTGATTCTGAGTACTTTTGACTACTGAGAAGTGCTACTTTCAATAATCTATTCTATTGAGAATCGACTATTTAGTACTTTCTGCATCGATTCTGCTCAACACTATAACTAATATGCAGTTAGCGTTTGTCGACTTGATTAGTTCGAAACCTATCTGGAATTACTGCACGTACGCTGACAATTATGCAATCGTAATTTACATATTGAGGGAGCGACTCAATCGTCTGACAGTTTGACGCCGTCAGTGTTAGTGCCTCTTTTCAATAACTAAAAATTGTTTAATTAACAAGTCAGCTTGTTGAAAGAACACATTGTCAACAATTTGTAAAATGAAGATATTTCCAATAGAAAAACAAACAATAAACAACACTTTTAACATTGTAGATCTTGCCTGATAGCACAACAACAACAATAACAAGAACAGATGATATTGTAGAATGAAAGCGCAATTAGTACTCAACAAAAACGTCAAAGAGATTAAATGTCGTTGTTGTTGTGGTGCCATAAATAAGTGTTAAACTGCTTTAGGTGTCTGCAGTAATGTTTGGGGGAGTAAAATTAAAGAAAAGCGAGGAGAAGGCAAACAACAACAACAAACATTAAAAAGCAAATGGTAACATCAATCTAACGCTTCGCATCTATCATGCGGTCTGACGTCGCGTTTGGCTGGTTGGCTGGTCGGTAGTTTCATTTAATTTCATTTTATTTCGTTTCGTTTGGCGTTTAAGGCGGCCGCACCGTTTTGCACGGTTCACCTAATTAGGAAAATGCGACAAGCTCGAATTAATTCGTGCCATGGCATATGTGGAGTGGTCGCAACTTTACGAGATTTATTTGAACCGGGCTGAAACATGCATAGATGGCAATGTTGGTAAGACATCAAAACATAGAATTCGATTGCGCATTATGATTGTCTGTGACTGTTTCCGTTAATTAAGTTTATTCACATCATAGAAGTTTCGAACAAGTTGGAAAATACTGCGCCGATCTCTTAAGACTAATTAAGGCTATGAGATGTTGAAATTGTGCCCTGTCGAGCTGAGATTTCTTTTGATTTAACTTTTTCTAAAATATGTAAATATGTATTTAAAGATTAACACTTTAGTTACGTTGAGTTAGTATTCAGTCATAATTTGGAGCACCAACGAAATTTCGAGCTTATTTTCAAATAAAAGAGGTTCACAAAATTTTTTCATGTTTTTTGTTTCGAGAAAACAAGCATTTTTCAATTTGCAGTTTTTCAGTCCGCTGAATTCAAGTTCGTTGCTAGTTTTTTCCTTTTGAGCTTTCGACTGCAAAAGGTGGCCTTTTCTGTATTTGACAAAGCTTATTCATAAACATTTCATACGTGAAAAGCTGTACTTGTTCATGATATAATCACTAGCAGTAGTTATTGTATTCATGGTTCTTGTCCGTTTTCGTATTCAATTTGTTGAATGACAACAACGTATCAAATTATTCAAAGGACTTTGAAACAGCCAAAGAAGCATCTTCCAAAAGTGTTCATCATAGCATTTTCGACAAAAGAAATTTGCTGAATTTTAGTTAGTGTTATTGAGTTAGTGTTATTGAAAATCATTAAAAAATTGGTACTAAAACGTTCTTGAAGATTCATGATCTGGATTTTTTTTACGCATAATGTGCGTGCGACGAACGAAGAAGAACGTTTACACAACAATATTTTTAGAAAGTGGAGAAGCAATCAAGAATTTTGGGATCAGTTTGAGCAATTGTTGCTGAACTTCAGTGTACGAAATGGATTCCCAACCATACAAACAATACAGTTCTGCCTCATTTCACTTATACTATGACGTTTAGAAAACATTGGCAAACATTTGTTAAATCGATTGTTTCAGAAACTAGAGCAATCAAGAGTTGGATTGCGAATCCATGTTGGGTGTCGATAGTTATATGAAAAACACATTTGGAGTGCTCGACTCCACTTCTTGTTGCTATTTTTTTTTTTTAATATTTTCGTTGCATGTTAGAGTTAACATCTCAGAATTATGACCCTCATCTCAAAATTTCTTCATCGAAATTACTTACTTACGAACTGACTTAACTGGCCATAACAACCCATTACCGGGTTACGGCCTGCGGCAAAAGTTCTCTCAGCCTCTGCTTTGCGAGCGTCTTCGCTAGTTCCCAAGCTTGATCCGACCTCTAATCTTTTTCGAAAACCAACCAGTGTCCATACGGGATACATGATCGAAATTTAGTATACAAAATGAGCTGACGAAGTAGCTACCTAGAAATGCGTTCCAACCATGAAGGCCCAACTGCAGACCACGACAGTGTTGCACACAGGGAGGTTTTGGGGTTTAAAACCCTCCAAACACAAAAAATGCTGGTACAAAATATGATTTCGAATGGTATTCTGCTGTTGTTGTTGTACGCAAAACCCCCAAAATGAAATCCTATGTGCGCCACTGGACCACGCTTTGTATGCATCAAAGCATTATATGCAGCTATCAAAAAAGTAGAATCAGTGTAGTTGGATCAAACAAATTAGCATGCCTTGCTGCATAGAAAGCGGAAGTATCCCAATTAGAGTTCTCAGTCTAAGTTATAATATTAGATGTACATATGTATACATAGATAAATTACTGAATGAGCTATTAAAGTCAACAGAAGTCTGGCCCAGTGTTTTGTCAGTATTTATGTTTTTTATACGTCCTTTAAGAGAGAATTTCTGACCAAACATCGATGCGTAGTGAGGTTTTACACTTTTCACTTGGTGAAATTTTTAGCCCATAAAATCAACAAAATAATCGTCCATAATTTATGCTGTATTTAATATTTATTCTCTTATATACGATTTGTTGCAGTGCTTTAGTGGACAACAAGTCAAAGTTCAAGTTCAGGTCAAATTGTGAGTTCCAACAATAAGCAATAAAAAACTGCAATCTTCTGAGAGAATAATGATTACACAGCACAACAAAAAACACTTTTTTTTCTGTTGCATGGAGTTTTTCTACTGTTTCTTACTAATTTGGGTGCGCTGATTTCGAATCTATCCTCAGATTTTTTCTAGCAGCTCTAGTTAGTGAGATATAGGTACTGTGTAATTTTTTCAGTTTTTCCTCTACTTTTTCCATATTTTTTATTGTAATTTCTAAACTAAAAAACCGATTGACATGATTTTCACCTTATCGCATTAACAACACCGCACGGCTTCTTTTCCGACTCATTTCTATAAGTTTTAAAATGCCGCGGTAATCAAAGTTGGAAAATATGAAATTTTAAGGTGTTTTCTTTGATAGTCAAAAACATACACAATTTTCGTAAATCAATTAACGAGTTAGGTGTATAATGAAAGCCGACACATCAAACATTACAACACAGCCAAATTATTTGGCGGAATACACATTCGCATCAAAATAATAACAAAAATGTACCATAGTCATTTTCATAATGTTTTATACATTTTCCTTAAAAAATTTGGAGCCTCAAAATATGCTCTTTTATATGTTACATTTATAGTCTGAAACACAAGCAAAAAACAAAAAGTTTTTGAATTGCTCTAAACAAAAAGAAATGAAAAACGTTGCATATTTTTAGGCCCCACATTTTTTAAGGAAAATCTATGAAAAGTGATGAAAATAGCTATGGTACATTTTTGCTATTATTTCGATGCGAATGTGCATTCCGCCAAATAATTTGGCTGTATTTTGTTGTATTGCTTGATGTTTCTTAAGATATTCATATACTTCGTAACTTGATATATGAAACATCTGTAAAATTTTCGCACTCAGAAAAAACGCCTTGAAATTCAATATTTTCCTACTTTCAAACCTTATTACAACGCCAATTAAGAACGCATAAAATTTATTAATGTAAGAAAAGAAGGCGTGAGATGTTGTTAGTGCAACTATATAAAAATCATGTCGATAGGATTATTGGTTCAGAAATTACAGTCGAAAACGACAAAAAAGCCGAGGAAAATTCGAAAAAGTGAGACGCCCATTTTTTGCGAAAACTAGAGCTGTTACACAAAAACGGAGTATGGTTTTGAAATCAGTGTGGAAAAACGATTCAGATTCATGTAAAAAACTCCATGCAACAGACATGCTGTTGTGCAGTGTTATCTATGTAAAAACTTCTAAGGCGTAAACTATTTTTGTATTAAATTTACCAGGAGAGATACTATCATTCATCATTCATATGCATGCAGAATCACAAAGGTTGTTCGACATTCATTGATTACAATTTGCTTTAATGTTCAAAGTTCGATCATTGGGCGACCCTTGTCTCGGCATTGCTGTTACTTGCGAGTAGTAGAATGGCCATCACTGCTCTAGGCAGCAGAAAACCTTAGCTCTCTAACATTTGGGTAACTCGCAAAACATGTAAAGTTGAAGAAAGTTATGTCCTCGTCTCTTTGATGTAAATATGTATGTAAGTTAAAGCAGTGACAGCTCTTAAGGAAATCTCAAAAAAGTACGAAAAGAATTTCTAAATTTTTTCGGTTTTTAGTTCACTGTGTATTCGAATGTTTGTACCAACACTTTTGTGTTACTTGTCAAAATTTCTATAATTTTTCTTGTAAAAACTGGATAAGCTCAAAACATTTAAAATTATTGCCAGACTTGAAATCAAATTTCTGCAAAGCATACAAAAATTTTTTGTAGTAAACCACACTAAAGTATTTTAGAGACTGCATTGGTGCAGAGTCGCATTCTCTATGAAGTTCATTGAGTTTTCTGTCCGGAGTTCAAAATTAATATCAATTCACGTTAAATCACTTCTTTACATCTTTTATGCACCAAAATATTGTACTATATATATATTTTTAACAAACATACAACGATCGTACAAAATTTTCCTCCAATTTTCTTGTGACAAGCTAACAATTTGTATTCCTGAAAAATTTATGAAATTTTTTCAGTACTAGAAAAAATGAAACTTTGTGTTGATATCGACGTTGAGTTGATGTTGGCCGAGAGAGCAGGCTATGTGAATGTCAGCAAATAATGGGAGAGCAAACAATTTGACATATCTCTCTGCACTTTTGTAGTCGTTTGTCATTTTCGTGACAATTTGTGTGGAAGGCGCGACTGCGGCTCGGCCAGCCGCTACAGTGTTAACACAGCCATATCTGTTGGCTATAACGTGCAAACTGGCCAATTGGCCGGCGCATCATTTTCCACAACTCAACTTTGCATAAACATTGTGTGTTATTATGGGGTGTGGAAAAACGGTAAACGGCAGTGTGAAAGACGGACGCACAGCGAGTGAGACTTGATTAGTGAGTGTTTGCGTGCTGTGAACTTTTGGCAAAAAATTCCCATATTTTTGAAATAATTTGGCAGTTTAAAAAACACACACACACGCACAGTCATTGTTTTAATTCTTTTGCGAATTCGAAATTTGAAAGAACGCTTTTTTTTGGTTTTTCATTGAACAGACATTACAATAAAAACGAAAACAAAAAATCAAAAAGGAAAACTGAATAGAAGCGCAAAAGTTTCAGCATACGTAAGCAACAATTTCGAAATATGTATATTTTTGCGCTTAATTTGTTGTAGTTGTTGTTGTTGTTGGTGTTGCGTTTGCCGCTTCAAGAATCTAAATTTATAGAGCGCGTGGGCCGACTTTGATGATCGTGGCAACAGATTCTGTTTGTCGTATTTGGCGGCCGTTGTTGTTGTTGTTGTTTTCTGTTCATCTATCCATGTGACGTTTGCGCCAGTGGCGACGTTGCCACTGTTAAATCGAAAATTTCTGTTCAATTTCAATAAAATTGTCATTGTGTTTCGTTTTGTTCAGCGCAACATTCAAGTCGCTGCGACTGCACTGCGCCCGGCATGTGCAAAGCCGCCTTTGCCGGGTGTAGCGTCAGCTTTTTATATTTCGAATTTTATTTTTTCGGTTTTTTTTTTGGTTGATGTCAGTGGCAACAGTTTTTATATTTATATTTATTTTTTGGATACCGTTTCCTTAACAAAATTTTTGCTCTGCAATTTTGTAAATTTAACGTTAGTTAGTGTTTTCTCAATATTTACAGTTAATCAATTTTGTTCAATGTTTATGAAAAAATGCGCAAATTGTGTCCAACACGTTGAGCAGCAATCGGAATACTTGACGGACTTGCATGTGGATGGTCAGCTAATTTAGTTAATTTTTTTCGTGTAAGTATGCGTCGGTCACCGCGCCCCCTTACTCACCCCATGCACACATGTTCATCTCGATTTAATTGCAGATTTAAGTGAAATTCTGGCGTTGGAATTCGAAATTGCATCGTTGCACGTAATTTAGGCAAACGCACACACGCACACACAAACACGCACGCACGCATCTCCCCTCCCTGAAGCGCCCGCAAATTCCCATCAACGCATCACGCACGTCTCATTCAACGTATATTTAAATTCAAATCGACTCACACAGACACAAAATGGGAAAGGACTATTATAAAATACTGGGCCTGCCGAAAACTGCCACCGACGATGAAATCAAGAAGGCCTACAGAAAACTGGCGCTACGCTATCACCCGGACAAGAACAAAGCGGCGAATGCCGAGGACAAGTTCAAAGAGGTCGCCGAGGCGTACGAAGTGCTCTCGGACAAGAACAAGCGCGAGGTGTACGACAAGTACGGCGAGGAGGGTCTCAAGAGCGGCGGTAAGTCACCGGTTGTTCACAGTCGTTCATTTCCCCAACGCTTACTAACCGCTTCCTCCGACTGTAGGCCAGCGAAACGGCCACGGTGGCGGCAACACGTTTACATATCAGTTCCACGGCGATCCGCGGGCAACATTTGCGCAATTCTTCGGCTCCAGCAATCCGTTCGCGTCCTTCTTCGACATGGGCGACAACCTGTTCGACAAGAACGTGTTCGATCTCGACACGGAACATGACTTCTTCGCATCGCCCTTCGGCCTGGGCTCGCGGCACGGACTGGGCAGCGCGTTTAGGTAAGTCGCTTTGTGGCCTGTCATCGATTCGCTTGCGCTCTCAGTTGGATGCTAAACAAATAATTATAAAGCGCAGACCGTCGTTTAGGTCACACTCGTTCAATGTGCACACACCGTTCAAAAAGGAGAAGCAACAGGATCCGCCCGTCGAACACGATCTCTACGTGACGCTGGAGGAAATCTATCACGGCTGTGTTAAGAAAATGAAAATCTCGCGACGGGTCGTGCAGCCGGACGGCTCATCGAAGAAGGAGGACAAATACGTCAGCATATCGATCAAGCCGGGCTGGAAGTCGGGCACAAAAGTCACATTTCAAAAGGAGGGCGATCAGGCGCCGGGCAAAATACCAGCGGACATTGTTTTCATCATTAGGGATAAGCCACATTCGATGTTCAAACGTGAGGGTAGCGATTTGCGGTACACGGCGCGTCTGACGCTAAAGCAGGTAAGTGACTTATGATGGCAAACTTATAGTAAAAAAAATTATGAATTTGGTGGAATCTCAAGGACCATGTCATGGCTAGAGTTGTTGTTGTTGTCACTTGTTGGGTAGTTCAATGTAGTTGATAGGTGACCGCACAGACCACACCTTCACTTAGAGGCCGAGATGGCCCAAAGGTAATTTTTTTATGTGACTAACACATAGTCTCGAATGGAATGAAATGGAATGGATATGAGGGGAGCCGAGAAAGTGAACCCTAGAGGGTCCAATTTCTTAAGCACTCAGGCAAGATAGCCCATTGTGCTTAAGACTCGAGAGGAAAAGGATGATACAGGATAGTGAGGTGGGTTTAAAGAAAGAAAGTAGTAGGGATGGGATAGGGACTTTCTCTTAGGGACTATCTAATCTTTTCAAGGCCGGACATGCGCAGGGAAAGAACTCTGTGTTGTCTAGAATAGTAAGGTGGGTGTAAAGATAGAAAGAAGTAGGGAAGGGATAGGGAATAGATAGGGAATATCTTTTAGGGACTATATAATACCTTTTAAGACCGGGCATGCGCAGAGAAAGAATTCTGTGTTGTCTAGGATAGTGAGGTGGGATTAAAGAAAGAAAGTAATAGGGAAGGGATAGGGACTATCTTTTAGGGACTATCTAATCCTTTTAAGGCTGGACATGCGCAGTGAAACTGCTCTGTGTTGTCTACCACCTCCAGATAAGATGCGTAAGTTGATGCCCATTGTGGCCACATGTTAGCCCCAAGGATTGTGTCCTGTGATTAGTCCGACGATTTGGCAAAGATCTTGCCTTCTTAAATTTACAAAGAATACTCCCGCCTTCCCGCTCAGGCGGGAGCAGTCTTACAACTTCCCAAACTAGACCAACGTTTCCTATGTAAGCTGTTCACATCGGATTTGATCCACTCCAGGGTGCTGATGCCCCTGATCCATAGTTACCACACCACAGTGCCAGGAACCCAGATAAGTTGTAGCTTATTATGTCGCGCAAGCGACATAAGCTTCATCTTAAATTCTTGGACAATCTTCGAAGTCACTTGTGCAGTCTCCAGGACGTGGTCAGTCGGACTGCCACTAAAGACTCCTATACGTTCCCCGCGCTATTTCTTCTCTATTATCCATGCCGTTACCTTCAGAATAGCAAAGACCTCCGACTGGAAGACGGTTGCCAGCCCTCCTAAAGAAAAGAGAACACAGTCTTAATCTTCGACAACTAATTAGATCTCTTAATGAAGAAGAGCAAATGCGAGATTTCGTTAGCCAGGTCCGTCAGGAATCTAGTTATTAGAATCTTAAGACTTTTTAGTAAGCGGGTAATGTAACGGGTAACTCTCTAATATACAAATCGAAATCTAGTGTTTTAAAGTTCAACTTTTTTGGATTTTTGAAGCAAAGTTCAAGTGAGTTCTTTCTTTTGGTCCGGTTGGACACTGTCGTCTGAAAGTTATGGTTGCTTTCATTTCCATCTAAGTCTCGTAGCTTTTGACAAAGCTCTAGAAGAAAAAACATGAAGTTAAGCTCACGTCAGGTAATCTCAGATAATGCAATTTAATACTAAATACCAAACAAACCTAAACCCAGAAACGTGGACAAGTTTTTGTCTGAGAAAGGCTGCACAAAAACCTCTCTTATTTGATAAATAAACATAACTAAAACTCATTTAAAAACATCTCTGAGCTTCGATGAAGGTTATATTAGGTAAGACAGACAGTTTGCTGGTTTCTCAGCAAGTATACTCGGAGGCCTCAAAGACCCATTGTGATGCCCGAAGGAAGTGTAGGCAAGCTTCTGTTATACTGTGTTCGGTGTTGGCTAGAACCAATCAGATCTCTGAATGAACCTGGCAATGTTCTCCACTGACGTGGTACAAATCATGTTCAAGTCTTCTAGCCTCCTGCTCCGCAGATATCGGTGGCGAATGCTATGAAGCACAGGGCCCTCGCATAGAAGATGCTGAACAGATTCTATCGTAGTTACGAAGGTAGCCCTGATGGGACAAGCTAAGCCTTAGGCAGAAAGACCAATGTCGCAGTACCTTGTTAAGACCCCTTGCGAGTATGCGAAGTGTCGCCTTGCCAAACCGTAAAAGACACAGAGTTCTATTTTGCTTAAATTTCGGCCTCAGCGCGAGATCTTTCATTAGTCATTGGTACACTTAATTGTTTTTCTGTCTAGAGCCATGTAAGCCTTCTAAAGGGTCGGTCAGATTCCTCTCACCATATTTACGTCTGTCAGTTCCACTACTTTGGTGACAAGAACGACTCTTTCATTTCGAAAGTAGTCGGTTAAAATTCTATATATATTGACATCTCTCAGACTTGTAATTACTTTATCCATCTAACTTATCGAATAGAGCAATTATTGCTCAAAAAATCCACTACAAACACAGACAGCTTTAATTTGTGTTCAGTGCCAAATTTAATTTATCCCCCCGCCGCGTTATTAGAAGTTGACCACTTGGCCAAAGTTTCCATTACAACTCGTCGTTGCAGTGTTTTATGACATTTTCCATTTATTTGTCACTCCTTCAGTGGCGTATTTAGCGCGACAACATTTCAGCGATATTTTCTCACAGCTTGAAATAATTAAATGCAACTGCGCCAGCACAGCAATGCCAAAAGTAAATTGGCAAAATTAAAACGCTCTCGCAAATGGCAATTCCCCATATTCGCCCATCTAATCGGTGGCAATTGACAATTTCCAACAGCAGCAACAACGAAAAGTCCCAAGCATAAAATGCCAAAATACTTTGGGCGCTACAAAAAATCAGTCAATTTCAGACAATTTTTTTGGCGCTGTGTGTGTGCGTTTTGTTGTTGCGCCGCAGTTGGTCTGAAATTAATGTACAACGTGACATTGCACCAGCGCAGAGGTGTTAAATTTTTCACACAGGCGACGCGTAACAACGAGCGTCGCTGAAAAACACCCGCACCAAAAACGGCCAACCGTCAGTCGCGGCCAAAGTTTGACGCCACAATGCGTCGGAGTTGTTGGCTGCGCAGCGTTGGGCCGTTGGCGTTTTACGTTGAGTGTGTATGTGTACGTGTGATCGTGTGTGTGTGTGCTCTATTGACCATTAGAGTCACGTTTAGTTTGTTGTCATGTCAAAATTGTTAATTGGATTAACTAAAGTTGACAAGTGCATTAAATTGCAACAACATTAGTTGCGGCGGCGTGCTGGCTTTGCGGCCGGGCGGCTGCGTTGTTGACTTGGCTTTTTAGCACGACTACAACTACAACTACAACTGCAGCGACAGCAACAACTGAAATAACATACTGCAACCGTGTGTAACAATGTACAAATTTTTAGGATTTTATTGCTTGTTAGATTGCATTGCTTTTGGTCAAACATGCAATTGGCTGACTTTTTTCATTGTCATTTTTTGTTGCTGTTGGCTTTGTTTTTTTGAAATGTGCGTTGAAAATTATGAATTCCATTTGCCGAAAAAAGACGCAAACATTCGTTGGCTTTTTTTGGGGAGACGAGTATAAAAATTGCAAAAACCATATTTTATAAATGTAGGAATGGCGATTTGGAAAAATTGCCAATATAATTGACACTGATTTGTTGTTGTACGTGTCTGTATGCAATTGCTGAGCAGTGCTGAAAGATTTATGCATTAATACTTGAGATGTTTGTAAAATTTGGCGAGATTTCTGAATTGATTAAAGTCGATTGAATTGGATTTTGGCGTTGCCATGTGATGGAAATTGCAATGTGGCATTAGATCATCTTGGAGAGAATAAACGAAAGCCGATTGAATTCGAATGCTTACACGGACTGGTTGAGGGTTGAGGATGGCTAATGTTGAAATTAGATGAAAAAGTTTTTTGATGCCTAAAAAGAGTGTTTCAAACCAGTTTTTTCATGCTTTAGGAAGATTCCTTTAGCTCTTATTCTTCTTTTTTCTTCATTTTTTGGTTCTTAAATTTTTGATGCAAATTCAAAACCAGTTTATTTCATTTGTAGGAAGATTCCTTTAGTTCTTATTCTCCTTTCTCTTCTGTTCGAACTTTTCTGCTTTTTTTGATTCACGAATGTTTGATGCTCAAAAGGCAAATTCAAAACCAATTCGATTTTTTTTCTTTTTTTGGTTCTAAAATTTTTGATGCAAATTCAAAACCAGTTTCTTTTATTTGTATGAAAATTTCTTTTGTTCATATTGTTCCTTTTCTTCCATTCGATCTTTTCTTCCTTGTTTGGTTCATAAATTTATGATGGAAATTCAAAACTAGTTTTTTAAATCTTTAGGAACATTCATTTTTTTTCTATTCGATCTTTTCTTCCTTTTTTGGTTTACACATTTTTGATGCTTTAAAATGCAAATTCAAAACCAAATCGATTTTTTTTCCTTTTTTGGTTATAAATTTTTGATGCAAATTCAAAATCAGTTTATTTTATTTGTGGGAAGATTCCTTAAGTTTATATTCTCCCTTTTCTTATATTCGATCTTTTTTGCTTTTTTTGGTTTAGTTCATTTCATTCATTTTAGTTTCATTCATTTGTAGGAAGATTGCTTTAGTTTCCATTATTTTTCTTCAATTAGTTGTAATCTTCTTTCTACTGAGCAATCGCCGTTGAAAAAACGGACAATTGTTGGTCTCTTCATTTTGGATTACTTGGCCTTAATTCTACTAAGGACTGCTGTATTACTTATATATATTAGGCTTCAGTATAGACGGTATAAAACAGGCATCTAGTTTATCTAACATAAGTCCACTTAATATTGAGACTTACTTCCGGCGCGCGCCATTTGAAAACAGACAATTGAATTAAAAATGTATTTTATTTGGTACTTCAGTCTATTGGTCATCTATCAAAAAATATACTTAAAGTACACTCAATGGATCATTGTCTTCGATTTTTCTCAGTGTAATGCGAATGTCCCGATTTAGGTTTTGGACGGTGTTTATCTCGATTTGTTTCAACTTTTGCTCGGTTCGATTAATCAACTCTTGCTCGTTCCGTGCCTCCCAACCCTTTTCGTACACCATACGTTTGAGAACTGCCCACAAATTTTCGGTTGAACGTGCCTGAGACACGTTTGGAGGATTGTCCTTCTTCGGCAACAAATTTTATTTTATACTCGGTCAGCCAATCAAACTTTTTTTCGCATAGTAACAGCTTGCAAGATCCGCCCAAAACATGATTTCGTCGCCAGTGTGATATTTGCTAGTGAATTGCTTCAATTTTGGTAAGCATTGACCGATATAAACGTCAGCATTGACTGCTTTAGCTTTGTTTGTGCGAATCAATAGCGCTGAGACACCCTTCGAAGAAATGGCCACCCACACTAGCACCTTTGGTTCAAATTTTGATTTGCTGGCGTATTTAACTCCGTTTGGTGTTGTTTCGATGTTGTCAGTGTAAAAACCGTCGTTGCCGCTTAATTCTGGTGCAAAAATGTGAAGTACGATTCAACATCCAAAATTATGAATTTTTCATTAGCGAAGCGTTCACAACGAAGTGCACGGCAGCATTTCGGTATATTTTCGAGTTGTTTCGCGGTTGTTTGGTGCTGGTTTACGTTTGCGATAGATTACATTGTTCCTCTTCAAAATCTTGTGAACACCAGACTTTGAAATGCCAAATTTTCGTGCTAATTTGCGTGTTGATTGGTCAACTTTGTTTTTTGCACTTGCCAGCAGTTTTTCGTCCTTGTGGCACTTAACTTCGGCAGACGACCAGGTATGACTTCATTTTCCGGTACTTTCCCATTACGGCAATCTTTAAAAACACGAAAAATAGTCGCCCAGGAGATGGGCTTCTCTTTAAACACATCCAGAATTTCCCATGTAGTGAGTCGTTCAAACAGATTGGCAACAGATTTTCTTAAACCCAGCTTTTACGACATTTTGAATGGAATGTATTGCGTAATTTGAGTTTGGCAGTTGAGTAGAAGCCCACTTTAGTATGATTAGTGTATTGAGTGACATCTCCATGTTTGCTTATGCAGTCAAATAAACGGCTGAAGTTAGTCTCAATATTTAGTGGACATATGTTATGCATTGAAATTCAACGTGTTTTTATATTATCCCATAGAACCTAAAGAATAGTCTGCTCTTTTATTGATTCCTTATTATCAACAAAAACTTTAAACAAGTAGACCTAAAAAATTCTTTAGACATGATTATTCGGCAGAAATTTTCCGGTGATAGCCACTTGTAAATACGTTGAACTTATCCCCACTTTCATTTGTAGTATAGCTTTGGTCATATCTATGGCACCGTTTTACTAGTCATAGACTGCAATCAGATAAGGTTGCTCAAAACTTGAAAGAAAGAACTTGATCTTTTTTGAGAATTTGTTAGCTACTTCTTTACTCATTTCCCTCTCTTAGACTTAAGTAGTTCATATCTATAGGATCTTACCCAGAGGTACGAGTCAGCAGGGTACGACTGAGCAAGTACGTCAAGACATGGCTACACTTGCTAACGACTTTTTAAACTATCAGCTTCGTACTCATACAAGTTCCATACAAGAAATTAATCTAAGATGGACTCTCTCACATAAAAGGAACCAGTTGTGAACTTCTTCGACTTTTGTCGCAGCAATATGGACGAGAAAGGGGAAGAAGTCTCACAGCGTTGATAAAAAAGTCTGTTTGATGTGGATAGTTGCAGCTTCTCATACAGACATCATAGATGTATAGATAGATTTAAAAACTATAGGGACGAGAAAGAAGAAGAAGTCTCCCAGAGTTGATAAAGAAAATCCTAGAAGAATTTACGTAACAAGTCAAGCGATCTGTTTGACCTGAATAGTTGTAGCTTCTCATGTAGAATTACAGGCGATTTCTATTCAATCAGGAAGTGAAAGAAAATGCACTTCTTCAATGCACTTTTACTGCATTATCACCTGAGCAACTTTTTCTTTGACAGTCTATAGGATCTACTCGATAGCACTATTCACATTCTGCTAGGCTTCGTAAGTAACTAAAATTAGTTCAATGAGTGGGCGAACCTAAGCTCGATTGATTGTGGTACCACAATGGGCCTTACCTACTCATCTACTCACACATTTCTCTATAAAAGTTAAATTAGTTTAATAAACCGTACGCCTAACTTATGAACACAGAAATTATCACAGTTAGTTTTTAATTGCACTGAAAGTCCATGAAATGTGTCCAAACGTTGTCAGCTTAAAAAATAAATTGAATTAAAAATTAGCAACATAAAAGTAATGCGTAATGAAACTTCATATGACATCTTATACGTACATACACACATCAGAAATGATCTGTCGAAATTTATGGTTTCATAAATAAATTTTTGAGCAGTTTGTCTACAAAAAAGGCGCCATTCACTTCGCACCTGAGCGGCAGCCTGAACAGTGAAAAAAAGATGCCTGGCCAGTTGTGGATTTCGGAACTAAATTTTGGTCTGGTTACAAGGTGGTCAATGAAATATAGCAGCGCATTAAATATACAGAATATTTATAAAAACAAAAGAGTGCAAAGGAATTTGCTCATCAGTGATCACGTCATCGATTGGAATTCAATACATTAAATAAAATACAAAAATTGCGCATTTTACAATGTAACGAAACTTGTTTCGCGATATGAATTTAAGAGTTGATAGGTTTCTCGGTTTTGTTTACGAATGTCATTGTGTGGATGGCATACAAATTAGTAGATGATTGGAGACAATAAGTTATTGCAAATGAAGGAAGATAATGTAATTGCAAATCGCTTGTTCACCCAAAGCTTTTAGTGCAAAAAGAAATTATTACTTATACGAATATTGTCATTTTCTATTGGCAGAAGTAGTCGATGCTTTTAACATTTTGCAAAACTATGACAAGCAACAGCTGCAGTTGTAAGCAACTGTTGCCAACAACTCTTGCACTGCATTGCCACGGCACAAATGTCACCCTTCGACATTTGTCAGCAACAGTCGCCACGCCACGCCACACCCCACACAGGTGGCAGCGCTCGCATGGAATTTCAATTTTTGTGCATTTTTACACATTTTTTACATCTCATTGACCAGCACACGTGACC
The DNA here is from genome assembly GCA_963668005.1 of Melieria crassipennis. Taxonomy (NCBI): domain Eukaryota; kingdom Metazoa; phylum Arthropoda; class Insecta; order Diptera; family Ulidiidae; genus Melieria; species Melieria crassipennis. Next base: position 21,421,874 of record OY764961.1, read on the forward strand.
CATATGCAGATGTTAGAACAATAGCAAGAATGCTAAAGAATATTTTAAAATGCAAACGAAATTGCATTCACAGCAAACCGGCTGCTGTTGCAAACGTAAAATTTGCATATGAAGTGGCAATTTCGACCTAAATATTTGTTGAAACACGGAAAACAGTGCGATAAAAGCAAAACACTGAGTTGACAAATAAGTTTATGGAGTTGAACGGAACTAACGTTTGCAATAGTTGGATGTGGTAATCGGTAAAGAATTGAAAAGGAAAACAAAGAAAATTATAACTAATGATGTCATCAGGGCGCTGCGTAGATATCCGCTTATCAGTCGTAGTGCCGGCAAAGATACATGCGACAGAATTGCATAGGAGAGAAGGGGGTATAATTGAAAATGTATATTTGATATTTTGATTATTTTGAGAAATATGGGAAATGTTTAGTTTTACATTTAAAGGGAGAATGTGCAAATTTAAAATGGAAGTAGCTTGCAAGTGTGAGCAAATTTCAATTGAGTTTAGGAAATTGTTGATTGAAGACTGGATGTACTTTAATTTAATCCAGTTCGTACCTTTGATTTGTTATCGAATCATTAAAATTGGTAATGTTTTCAGTTTTCTTTTATTATGATAAACTTGTGTTTTATATTATTCTTGGATCTATTGGCTTTATAATAGAATACTTTTTTACATGCCCAAAGTCATGTAAAGACTTTTTTCTGATATTTTTTTAAAATACTTTAAATAACAATATTTCCACAAAACTAACACAGAATGATTGAAAAAGTGTTGCACTAATTTTGTATTATAATAAAATTCGTTTTGATTTGTTAAGGTGATTTAAGGTGATAAAGTGATTCAGTCAACTTTGAGCCAGACAGAGTTTTGGTTGAGAATGATAAAATATTAAATAAGTGCGTTGAACCGCGAGTCGAAGGCAGCGACCCAGGTTCAAATACTGCCTGTAATAACACCTAAAAAATAACGGGAAAACTCGTTTTCTCTTTCGGTGGCTGTCCTCTCAGCTGGAAATGGCAAACCTCTGAGAGTAAAATTGCTTATGAAAGAGCTCCCAACCTGCCGTTCGGAACCGGCATAAAAACTGTAGGTCCCTTCCACCCGCGTACAAATTCACACGCACAACACGGGTAGTTGCGGGAAGCTAGGCCTTAGTCGTAAGCGGCCTAGGCGTAAGCGGGCTGTCGTGCCAGTCAATTATTAAATTATTAAAAAATATTAGAAATCTTAAACATGCACTGAGAGATAATGAGAACTTGACGTAAAGATGGGTTTTATTGAAGCAATACAAATTTATTTCATTGGAGATATTGCCAATGCAACTGTCAGCTATACATTTTAGGCAGCCATTTTATTCATTACAATTTACAATTTTAATCAAGAAAATACTAACGCATCAATAATGCTTTTAAATTGTTCAAATTTATTTGAAAAATTGGTCTTCAATTTTGAGAAGATTAGAGAATGTGTCAGCTATGTGAAACTAGTATGAGAATTTTTCCAATTCCAATCTAATTCTTCCAGAAATAAGAAATATTAAATTTAAATTGAAAAATTGTCAACCTAAAGTAAAAAAGATTTTGTTTTAGTGTTAAAAATGTCGATAGATACATACAATCAAGCAGTTGTCAGCTGTTAATATTTTATTCATTATGGTTTACCAAATCAAATCAAAATATGGTTTACCAAATTCACACGCACAACACGGGTAGTTGCGGGAAGCTAGGCCTTAGTCTCGCGTAAGCGGGCTGTCGTGCCAGTCAATTATTAATTAAATTACCAAATCATCCTGACATAGTCTCATGGAAAAGATTTAAAAATGAGTATGAAGTCTCGGCACTAAGATTCAAGACTCTATTAAGGATTGTTAAAAGCACTCGTATTCTAACGGATCAACACTATAACTCATAAAGGGATCTCCATCGAGTATTGCTAAGAACCCAACAGAGGTCCATGCGTGGCCCGTTGGGCAGCTGGGTGCCTAGGTAGGTGTAACAGGTTGGCCACACATAGACTCTTATTGGGTCCTTGGCGATACCAGATGGATATCCGTTTTTGAGTTGTAGTATTGATCCCTTAGAATACGAGTGCTTTTGGCAAACTTCAGTAAATGTTTCAGGCATAGTATCGTCAATTCAACTAGTCTGACGAACTTATGTGTCAACAAGATTGCCAACGCAGTATTGCCAGATCAGGAGATTTCCTTATAGATTTAGGAGATTCTTGGCTCTTAAGGAGAATTATTAGGAGGAAGAACTGTTTAGGAGAAAGTTAGGGGATTTACATTTATGTAAAAGTATACAAAAGCAATTTTGATTGTAATACATTTGAAGCCTTGAATATTGAAAGCTAGTGTCTAAATAAATTTTATTAAATTTTTTGTTTCAAAGTGTATAATTTTGCAATGAATGAAGGAAGTTTGCAAAAGCAAATTTCATACCGATCTAATTTTGTATATGTTTTTTTTGTGTTAATTTGTTGTTAACACTAAAAAGACCATTGTGGTCATTTTGACGGTTTTTCATTTTTAAATATCTGTATTTTCTTTAGTATTTCTATGAACTTTTGCTTTGATGAGTTTTATTTTTTTATTGGGTTTTACAACTAGTTCTACAATTAGTATTCTACAACTACAATTAGCCAAATCCCATGTGTACTTTTCGAGATATCAGCGTATATAATTTGTAGCTTCTGTAGGTATGGAAAACTTACGGTATATTTAGTGTTAAGCTGAAACTGAATGAGTAAACAAGGCTGCAATAAAAAAATTAATATATTTGTATGTTTTTATAACTTTAATTCATTACAATTGCAAAAATTATTAAACAATATTTGTACGAAATTTTTGTAATTTTTGGGAGGAAATTTCAGTTTTTTTTTTAAGATTTAGGAGAAAGTAATTTCAGGTATCTGGCAGCACTGGCCAAGCGTTGTCTTTAAAAAGAAGAGCTCTAACCTACCAACTAAAATATAAAATAAAATAAAGTAAAATAAAATAAAATATAATTTAAAATATGAAATAATACTATAATATATATGAAATAATCTTATAGTAAATTAATTAAACTGGATGGATATAGTTATAAATCAGATCATCATTGATCACCAACATCGTCATAATAAAATAAAATAAAATAAAATAAAATAAAATAAAATAAAATAAAATAAAATAAAATAAAATAAAATAAAATAAAATACAATACAATAAAATAAAATAAAATAAAATTAAATTAAAATAAAAAAAATAAAATAAAATAAAATAAAATAAAATAAAATAAAATAGTAATGGAAAGTAGTGGACCCAACCTCGCGCGGTATGTGGGGGAAGAGAGACCGTGGGAAATAAATTAAAATAAAATAAAATAAAATAAAATAAAATAAAATAAAATATAATATAATTTAAAATATGAAATAATCCGTTTTCAATTCCTGAAACTTATAATAAATTATTTAAACTGGATGGATATAGTTTTAGATCAGATCATCAATGATCATCAAGATCATCTAATTTCAACCCACTTGATTTAACATTTTCAAATGGTTTTATAGTTTTCTTTGCATGGAAGTGTCCACCCACTTCTCCCCTACCACCCCCCCATTACAAGTACATGTATGCACATACAAGTATGTATATGAATTATTGGGATTTTTTTCACTGTCTCAAGTGCTGATGTAAAAATAAACTGAAGTGTAATGCAAACGAATGCAACGAATTCTAACATCAACAACAGAACTGCTGCGCTAAATTACATGCAGCATTTGCAATCACAACTACAATAACAATAGCAATATTGCACAACAAATGTCATCCCCAATTGCATTCATTTGTACTAATTTTTTTTTCTGTCCCGACAACGCACTGCGCACCAAATGACGAAAAACTTGATTGCAGACAGGCGGCGCCCTACCTGTGCTCTGCATTCTGTCAGCGCTCTGTCATCTGACTGTCTGTCGTCAGCAGCACGCAGCATGCAACATGATGTGCGCGCCGTTATTGTTGTTGTCGATGTGATCTGCGTGCTGCGTTGCCGGCTGTGGCGCGTAATCTAGCGGTATTTTCTTTTTCGGTAGTAAATGAAATTCCATTCACCTTTCGTACAACCGACCAAAATCCTGGGCCATTGTTTGCGCAGCAGCGGTGCGCATTTTGCATTTTGATGGCAGTCATTTCGACGAAACGCTACGCAAAAATGCTTTATGAGCTTCGATTGATTTTGTTTTGCTTTGCTTTATTTGCGTTGTGTTTACCATTTGTGTTTTATAATTTTAATTTTTTTAATTTTTTTTTTTAATTTTTTTCCCTTCTTTTTGGATTAATTGTCTGTTGTCTACGTTGGCGGTTGCCTTTCGGTATTTTTGTTTGGCAATCTTGTTGTTGTTGTTATTAATTTTTTGCTTCAACACATAGCATGAAATCTCGACTGTTTAGCACACGTCACGCCAATTTTTTTGTTGGTCGTTGTGTTGCCTTTTTTGGCATGCAACTGCCATTAAGTCATCATAAAAAAATGTCGCATGCGATTTATTTTATGCGCGCGCTATAAAAACATTCACCTACAGCAGCCAACCTCGGTCGTCGCATCGCAATTGCCGGCATCCAGCAATGATTTAACGATTTTATTTTCGTTCGGCTGGGTTTTTCAACTCTCGGTTGTTTTCTTTCTCGTTTGGACATAAATAAATGCCGCATTTTATTGTGCCTTTTCATTTTATTACCGCACAGTTTCAATCAAATTTCTGCATCTCACTTCGCCCATTGCCCACCGTTCACTGCTCTCCCATGCAATGTGCACCTTGCCACACCCCCTCCACCCCCCTGATTCTCTCGTATTTGGCAGTGTGATTTTACGGTTCGACCAGTTACGCTGTCACATTGTTCGGCTCTCGTGTTGCTCTCTCTCGGTGATTGTTTTTCGTGTGTTTGACGTTTGTTTTTATGCTACAGCCAGCTTCCGTAAATGGTCACAAATATTTAAGCGTTTGGTTCTAGTTTTTATTTTGTCGTTTTTTTTTCTCTACTTTTGTTCAATTTTATGCGAAAACTTTGCACAATTCGCTGTGTTGTTCGATTTTCAGTTTTGCTTTACAATGTTGGCAACGTTTTTATGTTGTCATCGTTGCAGCATTTGCTGCGAGTATTTCAAACAACAATGCGTACGTTTCGCTGACGCTGGAATTCGTTGAATATACAATGTGCATATGCAAAATCAGCCTATTTATTTATTTTGGCATTTCGACTATCCACAAAAATATTGGCGAAGGTATTTTGAAAAAGTTTTTAAGCTCAGTTAAGGGTCAATTGTGCGATGGGTAGATGAGATAAGTTTCTAGCTGGAGAGATCACTAAACCTGGTGCTGAGCTTGAAAATGACTGAGTTGCCTTGAAACTAGAACAATTTTAGGAAATTTAGGTTTTTAGATTTATATTTATTTATTCATTATTTAAGTATCTCTTGGAGTAATAGAAGAAGAAGTGAACTGTCAATATTATGTAGTAAGTTTCTTCATAATAATTTACTAATTTCATCACGTCTCAATAATATCTTTAATCAGCTAAAATTTTCATCATTGTATTTTACCATTCGATGTCGAACGCCTCAACAACACCTTCAAAAAATTAAAATTTGTTTACAATTTGTTGTATCGTAAATACTGATAAGCAGAAACTGAGCCAATTTCTACGAAAGAGGGTTTTTTTGGACTGATAGAGCTTTCGATTGAAATAAACTGTCAAAGCAGCTGTTAGCTCTCAGTGTCAGGTAGCCATTTTGTTTATTATAGTTTTCCGATTCATCATGGAACTAACATGGAATTAACACTTGAACAAAGCCTTTAAATCATAAAATAGTGTTCTAAATATTTTTTTTATATCTTAAATATAAGAGAGAGGGACAAAGTGTCTTAAGAGGTAACACCACTTTAGCGGCAGAGGGAAAGCCCTAATTTTGACGATTTATTCCGAGCAGTGAAAAAAGTAAGAGTATTTCTTTTCATAGGGTTAATGAAGCAAATTATTTATTGAAGTATTAAAAAAAATTATTACAATTAATTATAATTACGTTATTATAATTTTTATAAAAAATAGCAGCGGAAGCGCCATGCTTTGAAATCACCTTATTTTTTAACACCCGAATAGGGTGGACGGATTTCTCGTAAAGTACATTTTAGAATCCATTTTCTATTGTCTATGTTGTGTGATTTTTGTTCTAAATAAATTTTTTTAGAAATGGTGTACCGATTTTTGGCAAAAAATGTTTCATAAAATTGTTTATAACAAAAAAGTTTCCATTAAATTAAAAAATGGCTATGTGCTACCCTACTACTACTACTTGGGGGTTGGAACCCCCCAAAACACAAAAATTGCTGGTACAAATATGGTTTCGAATAATATTCGGCTCAAAAGTTGTACGCAAAAGCCCCTCCCCCCCTGTGTGCGTCACTGGTAGTACCATAAAATGTTTATTTGTGAAGATTTTGTAAAAAATCAAAGCAAAAATCAAATCGATCCATGTAAAAGTGCTCGAGTAGTCCGTTCATCCAGTTTGCAAAAAGTGGTTTCGAAAAAAATGTGTGTGAAGCTTTTCTAACGCTTAAAGTGTGTTCCAAGTCGGTGTGGAAAAATCAGGAACTTAACCTGATAAAATGGTTTTTTGATTATAGGAACACCTGAATATTATTTTTATGACTCCAAAATATAGTTTAAGCTAAAAAACAAAATCTTAGAGTGATATTAAACTTTAAAAAGGATTAAGGACTTTTAAAGGATTTTTAATTAAAGGGGGTCTTTTGAGTGATTGAGCTTTGATAAAAATAAATGTTACGTAGCCATTTTGGTGATCATAGTTTACCATTTTTTTATAAATAGACTCAGACTTTCTTTTGGCTTTCGATTGGCTTCAAATTAAAGTTTTTTTTTGGATTAGGTTTTCAATTCATGTAAAATTACGTAAATTTTGATGCTCACAATTTTTTTTTTACGTTAACCAACTGAAATTCTGCCAGCGTGAGGACGATTGTAGGAGGTTTAGGAGGTTTAATTGGATAACCCAGAGGTTGGTGTCTTAGCTAAGCTTAGTTTGGATGATGTGTGTGCTGCGACATATGTATTTTCTTTTAGCTCGAACTGGCACTTCTAGTGATTTGGTTGTTACGCTAGTACGGCAAATGGATATGAAAATCTGCTGCAGCTATTCATCACAACTGATTGGAGTTTTAAGCGCAAAAGCTTGTCCAAAGTTGAAGGATTTGATTGGGTAATGCAGAAGGAATGCGGAACAATTAGAAAAAAGGAAATATTAAGAAATTTAGAAAATTGCGACGCCAAGACCAAAAACCGATGATTTTTGGAATGGGAGATCAATGCACTTTTCGTTGAGCTAATTTTTTTCTTTATCTTTTCCCTATCTCTTTTTCTTGTTACACAATTAATTCATGGGGCCAAATTTTCGTCCTTTTTTGAAATTAAATATGGGTTAAATGTTAGATTAACATTTTTTCAGGCAAACAAATAATTCAACTCAAATTCTCAATTTAAGAACTTAGAGTGTCGTAATTTCGGGCCCATTTTCTCGGTATTTGCATGGAGAAAAATTATGGGCAAATGTTTTTCAGAATTAAAAAATTCCTACTATTTGGAAAACTGTCTTTTTTTCATATTCCAAAGCTGTATTCCATATTTCAAATGCATATTTAATAGAACAATAATAGTTCCCTAGTCTTTTTCTTAATTTCAAATTTTAGTGATATTTTCTGCAAAACTCTACAATTTTTCCTACTAAACTCTCAAAAAGGTATACACAAAATTTCAAAGCTGCAATTTCCTCTTCATTGGTTGCGTCAACATTATATTTGATATAAATTTAGAATGCTGCTATTGATTAATCTCCTCAATTTTCCAAACATAGTCCGTAACGTTTTGCTTTAGCAAAAATTATACAAAGTAAAGATTAGCTGTGATTGAAGGCAAATCGTTGATGGATGACTTCGGTACAGTGACAACCACATTGGGTCTGACTGTCGTAGGCTCATGAACAAACTGTCAAACATAAATAAACTAGGATGTCATTGCTGATATGGCAACTGCGGCCACATCAGCAATTCGCAACCAATTCACAAAGCATGCAACGGGGATATGTCGAAAGGATTTGCAGGAATTGTATCGTTTCTTTTTGTCAAACAATACGCACAACAATCAATAAAACTAAAATAAACAGAACGAAAAGTGGCAGTGAAAGTGAAAGTGAGCGCAGTGCCAGCCATAGTTAGAGGAGCCGCAACAATGCCACAGCACTGACAGTGGAAGCGAGGGGGGGAGGGACAGTGTGGGGTTTGTTGTAGGAGCCGAATGGAGTAAAGCATGTCAACAACATGTTTAAGAACGTATTAAGGATATAAAAAAGGATTTAGATGCGGCATTAAGATACGCGCCGCACACACACACACACACACACACACACACATGAACACATTCATAGTAGTTGCTGTGTGTACTCGTAGTTGTTTGGTGCGGCAGCAGCGCAAACAGTTTTGTATGCGCTTTAGGAAGATTGATAATTTGGCGAAATGATGCGGGCGGAAAATTGAAAGGAAATTGAATTGTTTATTTGCGGAGGATTAGCAGCATTTGATTGAGCGATATTTAAGTTGCGCACAACAACACTATCACATACATATATATGTATGTATATCCTTTGATAATCCAACTTAGTATACAATTTATTGCTTTTGAAATGGTTTTCTTATGTAATTTTGTTTTGTGTTGTGTCGTTGCAGGCGCTTTGCGGTGTGGTCTTTCAAGTTCCTACAATGTCCGGTGATAAGTTGCGCATCAGCACGATGCAGGAGATCATCAAGCCGAACACGGTGAAGCGCATACAAGGCTACGGATTGCCGTTCCCGAAGGATACGTCGCGCAAGGGTGACCTGCTGGTGGCCTTCGACATACAGTTTCCCGAGAAATTGACGGCCGCGCAAAAGGAACTGCTCAGGGACATGTTATGATGAGTGTCGGCTATAGCAAACAATACGCACAATACAACAACCAACAACAGCAACAGCAACAGCAACATGAGCAGCTGCAACAGTCGCCCAGCCACCATCGCCACCGCAGCAACATCGGCAGCAAAAACCCGCAGAGCAAAAGCAACAAAATGATGCCAATAAAAATGTATAACAGGATAATTAGTTAATAATAACAACAACAACAAAAGCATAAACAAGAACACACACATACATAACGCATTAAATGAAATTCAGCTGAACGCAAGTAAAGCCGCTCGGCTGGCTTTGCCATTTGCCTGAGACTTAGTTTGTTTGTTTGTTTGTTTTTGTTGTGTTTTTGGTGTAATTACGTTTTTGCTGAAAATGTTGCGCGTGTGACCACGTGAAATTCTTGTCAATACCATCATCCACTTTGTGTGTGTCTCTCTCTCTCTCTCTCTATCTCGCTCGGTCATCCCCAATTCCCAATATCCGCCCCGCCCCGCCCTTCCCATCCCCAAGGACGCTCGTACCGTTGCCGTCTCTTTACCCATTTTTTGTCGCAATTTCTCTGTCATGTTTTCCTAAAAATAAAGTAAAGAAATGAAAAAAGCAACAATGCGCCTTCGTCCTTTGTGAAAATCAAAACAAATTAACATTAAAACAATTACGTAGTGAAGCAGCTGGATGAAATGCAAATAATTTTTTGTAAATGTTTTTTCTATTTATTAAACAAGAGAAATCTCACATTTCAATTAAATTTAATTAGTTGTTACGCAAAGAATTCTCAATAGTGAGCAAACACAAACAAATTAATGAATGATGTATGCCTAACTGTAACGAGGCCAATGTGCAAGCAAGAGCGCGTTGCAATTTTGAAAATTTTAATAATTTTTTTTTTCTAAAAATCAAATAACAAATCCTAAAAAAACGAAAGAAAAAAAACAACGACTTGTGTTATTCTTTGGCGAATGGAAGCAAATACACTAAGTATGGTTTTGTTTTTTTTTTTTTTGGAGTGACAAATACAGCGAAAAGGCGGAAAAGGTACAGTGGCAGTGGCGCACACAGGATTTCATTTGGTGGATGTTTTGTACACAACTTTTGAATTCAATGCCATTTGAAATCATATTTCCCACTGATGAATTTTGTATCAAACAGATATTTGAAGGGAGCAGAGGGTTGGAACATATAAAACTCCAACACTGCTATGCAGTATTGCCAGATTGTTTGATTTTAATAAAGCGGGAAGAGGTTTTAAGAGAAGTCTTGAACAAGATTTGTATAAATATAAATTTGTCAGAAATTGTGTTTTAGGGATATTGCAGTCAAAATGTTTTTTGTTTAATTTTAATTTTTATTTAACAATGAGTAACAAATAAAAAATTATAAAGAAGTTACTAAAATTTAATTTAAAAAATCAATGGTATTTTTTTAAGTAATATAATTTTATGAAAAATATATTAATATCTGTTGAAGTTAAAGATTGAATAATTGAGTTTTTTAGAATTTAAAATTCACTTAACCCATTAAAACTTGACCCCAGAAAAGCTTGTGCGATTTCCATACAATTTTACACAATCTTATTAATTGACCTAATCAAGAAAAAAAAAATTCATACCATGTTTTTTTTTTTGTCATGTTTTTCGCAATCATTAGGGGAGACCGGGGCAAATACGCCCACGGGGCAAATACGCCCACCCGTTGTTTCTTTTAAAGTATTCATTCAAATTCCGCGCCAATTTTTTTGTAAGTGCGCCTTAACTCGTAGACATAACCACAAAAAAATCGAGGCGATTGACATTGCGGTTAAAACGTTATAAATAAAAGCAGATTGTTTTGTCGTTCCATAGTCTGAACATCTAAGTTTTGCAGTTTAGGAAAAAATATCTACAATCTTCGTTTCTCGTTCCTTATGCAGCCAGGTGAGTTTTTCCTGTTATTTGAAGTAAGAAAAACTGTAGGCCAAAGTAGTTTTGTCGTAAAAAGTTTTTTTGTATTTTTTTTAATTTTTAAAAAAACATTTTGTTGTTTGGGGCAAATACGCCCAGTTCGTTTCGGGGCAAATACGCCCACCTAACGCATTTATCAAGGTTTTACTGCCTGAAGATTATAAATGACAATTTTATATTAATATACAGGGTGGTCCAGGAATACATCCACTTAATATACAGCGTGGTCCAGATAAATGACCTGCTTAATATACAGGGTGGTATGGAAGTTACGGACCAAAACCTAACGAAACTTTTTCTGTATTTTTCCGAATTTGAAAAATCCTTCGCCACTTTTCGCAGAACTCAAAATCGAAGAAAGTATTCAAGTTAGAAGTTTTAATAAAGCATATTTGTTCAACTTTTGTCTAAAATATTTTTTTCAATTGATAGTTTTGTAGAAAGTGGTGAAGGACTTTAGGAATATATAAAATTATTAATATTATTTATCATTCGTGGAAAAAACTTCTTCCTCAAATAATTTTATTATTGACTATAGGTTACCACCAAAGACAATTAAGTATAAGATGTCTTACGCTCATACAATCGAATGGCATAGGGCAAGCTCGAATTTGCAATATTTTCATTATCAAGAGGAAGCAAGCGTCGGCACAGTGAGAGCGTAATAATATTAACGCTCTCTGTTTATAGTATTTCGTTTCTGAAATGTTGTTTTCTATTACTTTCGTCCGAGATTCTTGAATTAATAAAGTGAGCGTATTTGCCCCGGGCAGTGGGCGTATTTCCCCGAGGGTTTTCCGAATGGCCAATTCGATATTACTTTAAATTTTTCGTTGAAACTTGAAAATAAATAGGAATCTATAAAAATGATAATGTGAGTTTTGTTCCTTAGGAAAGACACTAGCGCGTGACATATATTGTTATTCGCGAATCATTACTGTCATGTTGAAAAATAAATTTTCCAAAACGTGGGCGTATTTGCCCCGGTCTCCCCTACACAAATAAACGAAATCAAACATTTGCGGAAAATAAAATGTGCCAATAAAATATCAGCTGCTTGGATTTTGACATTTTCACGCGTTGCGTTGTATGAAAATTGGCAGTGTTTAGGCCCAACGTTGCATTCGCGCAACACAAAACTTAAAGCATATTTAAAAAAAAAAAAAAAAAAAAAAATTTTCAAAACTTATTTTTAAATAGTTTAGCATTGCAAATGCAGCCCACTAAGGGATTTTGATAGGTTTGAAGAATAAGTATTTTGGATTGAATTTCAAAAATTCCCCAAAAAAAACCTTTGACTTTGGATCGAAAAAAACGTATGAATATTTAAATAATTTTGAAATTTGGGTATGGCAGAATCTAAAACGATCAATTCTAATCCAATTCTACCCATTTTCAAGTCTTATGTCTTTATGAATTACTTAATATAGCAAAATTCCCAAACGTTGCGCAAACGCAACGCTCAGGGCTTAATGGGTGAATAAAGAATACTTAACCAATTCCTGGTGCTAGAATTCATAAAACAAACGAACATCAAAGATAGTTTTAAAATATTGAACAGTTTAATTATCTTACAAACTAATAGTTTATTTCAATCCTTTTTGGTTGAAATAGTGAAGATCAAACATTTCGTGGCGAATCCTTTGATTATTTTGAAGACTGCCAGTTTAGACTGGGAGATCTGGTTTGTTTGTGATGCGCTGAAGAAACTTTTGGAGTATTTATAAATCCCATATCTGTCATAATTATAGTACCACATCAGAAAGAGTTGTTGCTGCTTGACACCGGTAATTGTTAACCCCCTCACTTAACACTAGAAAGCGCAGCCAAGACAAGAAAATATGCTCTTTTATATGTTCCATTTATAGTCTGGAATACAAGCAAGAAACCAAAAGATTTTGAATTGCTCGAAATAAAAAAAATTAAAAACTTAATTAAGGCAACTTAACTTAAGGAAAAAATATGAAAATGACTATGATACATTTTTGGTATTATTTCGATGAGAATGGGAATCACACCAAATAATTTAGCTGTGTTGTATTACTTGATGTTTCCGCTTTCGTGTTATACCTATCTCGAAGGTTTATTTACGAAAAATTTGCATGTTTTTCAACATTAAAGAAAACGCCATGAAATTCAATATTTTCCGACTTTGAGGTCCAATTACCGCGGAATTGTAAAATTTATAAAAATAAATGACATTGGAAAAGAAGCCGTGAGGTGCTGTAAATGCCGCAAAGTGAAAATCATGTCAACCGGTTTATTGGTTTAGAAATCACAATCGAAAAACTCAATCAAAAACTCAAAAACTCACAATCGAAAAATCGAAAATCACAATTTTAAAAACGGTTTGCGGATTCGAAATCAGTGGTCCTTAATTACCCTAGAATTGATGTCAAAACCAGAAAATCCGACAAAAATTTGTTCGAAATTTGTTGCCCTGTGTAATTTTTACTTTTGCTTTCGGATAATTCATTAATGCAATTTTGCCAGTGTTTGCTGTCTAGAAAATGGTAAAAGCCTTCACTCACGAGTTGTTATCCTTTATGAAATCTATAATTGGATTCACGAAAACTGAACTATTAAGTGAAATAAAGACACCCATTACAATGTGCCGATCAATTTGTGCGACAGCAAAATTGTTGGCATATTTCACATTATTAACGACGAAAATGCGCCGAAAGGTTGATGGCTTCAAAAGCAGTCACAAGCCTTTCAATTGAGGTGAGGTGGCGACATAGCAGAACGCGCAGACAAGCTGCGGCGTAAGTAAGGCAAAAAATGAGATTATATTAATTTGAATTAATAACATATTTTTCAAAAGATTGGAATTTGCTAGCAAAAACGTGCACTGCACACACACACACGCACGGAGACAACATCAGACAATGGCAACAGCAAGCACACAGCGGCTGCTGCCATCCGCATTTGCCGCCGCCCCAACCGCAGCTTGCAGCAGCCAGGAAAACATAATTCTTTTGCCTCGAATGTTGCTGATAACTAGTGGTGAAATGTAATGCTGAAGGATGCTGCGTTGTCGCTTGGGTTGTGTTGGTTGGTTGGCGGTTGCCAAAGAGGGATGATTTATAATTTCGTTAAGGAAATATTTCATATTTTTCGTCAGCCGGTGCACACGCATTCGCACGCAAGAGCTGAAAATAGTTTAGCTGCCACAACAACAACAACAACAACACACACACACACACACACACTCTCAATATGCAGTCAGAGTTAATGAGCTTTTAATATGAAGTAGCGGCGTGGAGTGCACGGCGGCGTTGGAGTGGAGTTGCCTGAAGCGAAGTCGAGTAGAGAAGAGTGAAGGTGGTGTGGGCGGAGTTTGGTGGAGGCGAAGCAAGTCATTGGGAATTTTGGGCTGGCGCTTGTGTAGGAATTTAATGAATTTTTCGTACTTGGCATTTTCACATCTTGTAATTTTGATTTCGTACAATGTGTGTGGCGGGCAGCTCAATCAATTTACATGAAAGCTTGCAGGTGTTTTCGATAAAATACACCGTGCGACAAAAATAAAAAAAATTTTTCACACCGGAAAAAATCCATATGGACGTGCAACTAGAGACCAAACATAGTAATGCTGCGTACTCAGTTTTTCATTTCTGCATCCTTTGTCCATTTAAAAGGACTTCAAAGTTTTGAAGGGGGGAAAAAATAAAAAAAAATTTAAAAAATACTTAATCTCGTTAGAATATGACGATATGTATATAAAATGAAAGAGGAAAAGCTCATGAATTTAAATAAAATTATTTTTTTATCTATTTGTGAAAAAAGAATATGAAAAAGGTCCTTTCAAAATTTAAATCCTTTATAGCCTTGAAAATTTATATATAATTTTCTTGACAAGTAACTAAGTTAAAACCCAAAATCTCATTGATCACGTATCAAAATTTCATTCCTCTAACTTTATTGGTTCGAAAGTTATTAAAAAAAAGGCGGAAGCTGCAATTCTAATGAAGTACAAAAATTATAATTTATTTGAGTATCAGTAATTTAAACAATAAAAAGATACAAAATCAATGAAGCGAGAATAATGAAATTTTTACACGTGATCAAGGAGACTTTGGGTTTTAACATAGTTACTTTTCAAGAATATTCTAATTAAATTTTCAAGGTAATAAAGGATTAAAATTTTCAAAGGACCTTTTTCATATCCTTTTTTCACAAATAGATAAAAGATCAATTTTATTTCAATTACTGAGCCTTTCCTCTTTCATTTGATATACATATCGCTATATTCTAACGAGGCTAAGTATATTTTATATATTTTTTAATTTTTTATCCCCTTCAAAATTTTAAAGTCCTTTTAAGGGGGTGTTCCCGGGTAGAAGTTTGAAAAAATCGATTTTGTTTTTTTGGCGTTTTATTGTACCTTATGCTATATACTATCACCCCCCAAAGTCGTTTTTCAATCCGCAAACTCAGTACCCACTTTTTTGCATGTTAATTGTAGTAATCTCAGCTCTTTTTGCTCCGCTGATACATTGCGCATACAAACTTTAAACGCGTTTTTCTCGAAACCACATTTTTTGTGCTGGCCGATAACTTTTCTCAGCAACTATGAGAGGTATCGACTTTTCATCAAAAAATTATTGTTAAATATATTTTCAAGCACTCTAAAGGTAAAAAAAAGGTGGCAAAACTGGAAAATTTTTTTTCATATGGCCGCCATTTTGTTTCTAATCAACATTTTGACTAAAACTGTGGTTTAGCATCCGCGGAATTTATTGCAGATTAATAATTGCATACCCATTTCTGTTTCAGATTACTGGTTCCCGAAATTTCTTATCGGCCAGCAGTGAAAATCAGCGTGACAAGGTCACATTGACCACTGAAAATTTGTACTTAGAAAATAAAATTTTTTGACACAAATATGAGTTTCTGTTCTCCAAATAATAAGGAACAACAAGCAAAAAACCAGAATATTGCATGTTGCCTTGTAGCTCCAAAATAATTTTTTGAAAAACAGCCTAAAATCGGCATTCTAGACGGGAACACTCCCTTAAGGGAAGGCTCCCCTGGATTTGGGCAAAAATAAGGCAAAGTTTGTAATTTTTTTGTGGGATAATGAAAAGGCGTACAAACTTCCGGTTTTGACTATTAAATTCGTCTATTATTTAGGAGTTTAAAAAGTTAAAAAACTTGATGAAATTCAAAATGGCGGCTACAAAATGGCGATTTCCGTAGGCCTCTGCGCGCCAAACATCGCTCGAGAACTGTAATCCTGCAGCCTCTTGTAGTGGACTGAAATCAAAAAGCATTGTCATTACTTAAAGATAACAAAATTGTCTGTGCATTGAACTAGACTCAAAAAATTTAAACGAAAAATTCTTGCACAATGAATATTCAATTATAGTTCAATTTTTTGCACCTTTTTTTAATTTCAACCACATTTAAAAATTAAAAATAAATAACTATTTATGCAAATTGTTAGTTCAAGGCATACAGAAAATCAAATACATTCGAGCAGTTTTTAGATGAAGAAAATCGGATCATTAGATCAAGTCCGGGGATTTCAGTTAGATTGGAAAAAATGGTTTCGAGATAAACGCGTTTGAAGTTTTTAGAAAGTCAAGTTCATCAAGATTTTTAACTTTTTAAACTCCTAAATAATACGAACGAATTTAATAGTCAAAACCGGAAGTTTGTACGCCTTTTCATTATCCCACATAAAAATTACAAACTTTGCCTTATTTTTGCCCAAATCCATGGGAGCCTTCCCTTAAGGGGCACAACTAGTTTGCAATTTTGAAAATTTCGTTTTTTTTGTTTTTGCATTTTTCGATAATTTATACCTTTAAAAATAACATATTAAAATCTTAAGTGAAAATCTTAAATAGTTTCTGAGTTACAGCCTTCTACATAGCAGCTTCTCATTATTTAGAATGGCGCGTTACTTGACGGCCGTACCTGAGTTATTGTTAAACGCGTTTTTCTCAAAACTACATTTTTCAAATTTACTGCAGCTGTAACTTGATAACAAATCATCCGATCGACTTGGGTCTTTTTTTAGCTTATTGTGTATTTGTTTTTCCATACAATGACCCTCCAGTTTAATGATAGGATGAAAAGTATAATTATGCCAGGGCAGAAACCATCAGATTTTTCAGCAAAATTTTAATTTTTTTTTCAAAAAACCGCCATTTTGTTGCATTTTATTTTTTTTTTACAACCGAGGGTCATTGTATAGGAAATATAACCTAGTTAAGTAAAATTGTTGGTTCTTTTGATTTCAGGCACTGCGAAGGCTACAATCACTGCAGCAGTGGGAGAACGTTTTTTTTTTGAAGGCTCAGGAGATGGTGGATAACTTGCTGAAAATCGAATATTTTCATTTGAAAAAATTACTATGCATTCATTATTTATGCATAAATATATCTGCAAAATTTTAAAACATTCGATGCAATACTTCACAAAATTCAAAATTCACAAAAATCTCCTTTTTTCAGGCGGTCAAACTAGTTGTGCCCCTTAAAAGAACAAAGGATGGAGAAATGAAAAACTGAGTACGCAGTATTACTATTTTTGGTCTCTAGTTTCACGCACATATGGATTTTTCCCGGTGTGAAGAAAGCTGTCGCACGGTGATAGATATCTGTATTAATAGCATATATGGAAAATTTGCAAATATCTGCTCATCTTTTCATTGAATTGGTTTATTTTGTGTGCACACATTTTTCTTACCAAATAAAGCAACGATTTTGGGCGAGAAAGCACAAAATAATCGCACACCGCACCACACTTTCACGTCGTCATTTACACTGAAATCGATATTGAAAAATGAAAAATCCAGCACATTAATCTTTGCGCTGCTGTGCGAGTCTTTGCCGCTGCATGGCAACCGTGCATCCACTTAAAGCTTGCGGTCAGCGTGCAGCATCGATTTCAGCATCGGCCAGCCGCATTTGCGGCGCAATTTATTGACTGGATTTGCGATAAAGTACGAACGGCCACTGCGATGAGAGAGAGAGAGAGAGACAAAGTGCGACCGACCCAAGGGCAGGCAGTGAAAAAGAAAGCGGCGAGTGGCCGCTTGCGAAGCGCAGAAAAACTGCATGCGGTCAAGAAAGCTGCGGGCAGCCGCACCGCAGAGGAGATGAGGCGAAGTGATGTGAAGAATTAATGTGAAATGTTTATCCAGCGATTGTGATGGACATGCGAGTGAGTGAGCGCATACACGCACGATTGCTGGCGCCGAGAACGAGGACGAGGCGCGCGGACCGAGTGGCTGTCAGAAATGTACTGACGCTTGAGCGCCGTGTAGTCTGCTCGACGAAACGCTGTTGTGTACAGCCACTCGTGCGATATATTTGCCAGCTGGCTTGTTTATTTGTCCGTTGGTCTGTTGCTGGATTGCTGGACTGTCGAATCGAGCGCCGGGCACTTTTCGTACTAGACGAGTAGCTGGCAGTTACAGTTTGGTGCAGATGAAGTGGCTGTGCTCTTAGTTTGGCCATACAGCGCCGCAGAAACACGCTATTTACTTTGTTATACAAATACAGTTATTAAACGCATGAATGCTCTCGTTTATGCCGCTGTGGGTGGAGGCGAACTATTGGCTCAAGGCAATCCAAACGAGCGCTGTGTGCATTAACCCTTTCCGGTCAATTTCCACATTTCTTGAGATAAAAATTTTTCCTTCAAAATATTGACTCTTATTGGACATTTTAGCAATAAAATACAAAAAAATTTCAAAAAAATTATTTTAGTTGAGAATTACAGCTTCATCAAATTTGGTCGATATATCGTACAATGGTCCGCAAATCAATAAAAATTGACGAATTTTTGGTTTCGGTTTTTTAAGTTTTATGAACAATTAATTGATTTTTTTGATAGAAAACATAAATTATAACAACAAAAATCAAAATGTGATTCCATTTTGATCGAAAGTTATATAAATTATATATAGTAAAAATTTTTTCACATTTATTCGGCATTATATAACCATTGTTGTTTTTGCAAAGCCTTTTTCCTCTCAATAAAACACAGAATAAATTAAAATTCATACAGTTTTACAGAAAGGCACTGAATATAGCCGATTTCTCTTATAGTAGTGGGAGTGGCAGGTACGCATGTCTAACCTTACACAACCCGTTTCTGCCTAGTAAAACAAAAAATCGTCTAGTAAATCTTATTTTTAATCGAAAATTGCCGAATAGTCGAATTTTATTAGCCACGTGGTTTACAAATGGGCGTGGCAGGCATACAAAAGCAAAAAATCTGTTACCAAACCAATAACTTAAAAAAAATTCAAACATAACTTGCAACCTTTGCTGTCCATTTGTACGATATATCGTACAAATTCAAATTTGTACGATATATCGTACATTTGACTTAAGTGCCATTGTACGATATATCGTACAATTTTTTTAAAGACTCGGGAAAAATTTTTAAATTCAAAAAATTTTAAATTTATTAACTTTTATAAATCAATTGATGTTTAAACTTTTAAATGTTTATATTTTTTGTTACTGAAAAATATTACAAACCTGAAATTTTCCCTGCAGAAGCTTCGTCGCTTGTTGCTTGCTCAACTTCTTGCAAAGAACGTTTTACAAAACAAACAAATACTGTGTAACCACCACCACTATGATTTATTTTTCTAAACAGAATGATAAAGCACAGCCTACTTAACAAATATGAAAAAACCGTTTCATGAAATGTGCGCTCGCTATCAAATGAAATTTCCTAGAAAAATGTTATTTTAATTGTACGATATATCGACCAAATTTCCGGAAAGGGTTAATGTTACTCATACGCCGTGTAGGATTTCATTTGAGTTGATGCTACTAAACAATTGTTTCAAATGATTTTGATTTATTTATGGCTATGCTTTAATTCTTAAGAATTATTAAAAATGATGAAAAATGAACCATGCAAGGCGTGATGTGAAAGGTATGTTACTCATACGCCGTGTGGTACACGTGGTTTTGTATTTCATTTGAACCAAAAAATTTATTCGAAAACTATTTATTGTTGGTTATTGCGGTGAGTTGATGCTCCTAAACAATTGGTTTAAATAATTTTGATTAATTTATGGCGATGCTTTAATTCTTAGGCGTTGTAGAAATTATGAAAATGTGGTTATGTAAGCGTAATGTCAAATGTATGTTACTCATACGCTTATACGGTTTTGTATTTCATTTCAACGAAAACATGCATCCGAAAACAATTTCTTGTTGGTTACTGTGGTGAGTTGATGTTCTTTAAGAATTGTTGCAAATGATTTTGATTAATGTATGGCAATGCTTAAATTCTTAGAATGAAGACATGGACCAGGTAAGTGTAATGTCGAAGGTATGTTACTCATACGCCGAGTTGTACCCGTGGTTTTGTATTTCAGTTGAACAAAAAAATTAATTCGAAAACTATTTATTTATTGTTTATTACTGCGGTGAGTTGATGCTACTAAATAATTGTTTTAAATAATTTTGATTAATTTATGGCGATGCTTTAATTAAAAACGTGGACCATGTAAATGTACTGTCAACAGTAGGTTACTCATACGGCACGTAGTACTCGTGGTTTTGTATTTATTTTGAGTTGGTACTACTTAACAATAGTTACAATTAATTTGGATTAATTTATGGCAAATTTTTGGCAATGTTGATGTTGAAGGTAAGTTACTCATACGCCAAGTGGTACCCGTGATTTTGTATGCCATTTGAGCAAAAAAATGCATTTCAAAACAATTTCATGTTGGTTCCTGTGGTGAGTTGATGCTACTGAATTTTTGTTTTAAATGATTATAATAAAAGTAATGAAAACCAGTGAACCAGTGAATAGAAAATTTAGTTAAAAGGAGACAATTTTCCTCTTTCATTTGATACCCATATATTCATCATTGCGCAATCGCAAATATTTAAAAAAATATTTGAAATGTGCATATCCTTAAAATTTGAAAGTCTTTTAAGAAGGTTTTTGGATCAGAAAATTAAAAACTGACTATGCCAAGATACTATAAATTATCTCTAGTTTCACGTCTATATCAACATTTGGATGGGTCTCGGAAAAATAAAAAAAATTTTTCGCACGGTGTAATAAATGAAAAGTTGGTTTTTTCACTCCGTGCATCATAACTTTGTTATTTTTCATTCAATTCTATTGATGTTAGGCTTAATATTTTATCAAATAATAAATCTTTCATCTTCGATTTTAAAACTATAGGAGATCATTTATTTTTTCTATAAAAAAGTATTCGGAAATTTATGATTTTTGAAATTGGTCGAAAAATTCACTTTTTTACAACTTTCATCGTCAGTAACTTCCCCAAATCCAAATCTGGTTTGGAAATCTATATATCGTTGGAAAGGTTAGTTAATTACCTTCGGAACGACGGGCCACTTGTGTTAGTCGGATGGTTGGTTTACGAGATTTGTGCTCATAACTAAAATAAGAGGGGAAAAACGTGTTTTTCGAAGATTTTTCGAAAACGCTTCTTAAGAAAATTGTTTGATTTTCAGTTTCGTGTTCAGCAGCCGAAGATTAGTCTAAAGAAAAGACTTTTGTTTTTAGGAGCACTCGATGAACCCATTTTTTGTCGAGTAGTGTTATGAACGGCAGTTCGGTTTGTTCTTAAAAGGAGCGAAAATCTCTTCGAAGATACAAAACGTATTTACTAATAATGCAAGGATTTGTGGTTGGGGATTCGATGAAACAAGAAACTCAAATAAGCCTATTTTCGGTTTCTATATGAAAAAGAATTATAAGTCCTTTGGGAGCCATGCACCACCTTTCTGGTGACTATATCTTTAAAAATTATCATAATAATTTATCTACCCATTAATGTTGTTCCTTTTCCACATTTAATACGCAGTAGACACCTCTACACAACAACCTTGAATTATTATTTCACTTATTTCGAGCGCTTAATGAAACCGCAAAATATGTGTGCGGCATTCACTTTGTTGTACAAATGTATGCGCAAAATGTCTTTGGGTTTATTTAGGACGCAAATCACTTAATTAACTGCAAACTGCCATGCAATGTTGAGTGATATTTAGTTGGAAAATGTTTGGCGTGGAAATTCCGTTTATTTGATGAATAATAAGAAGCACATTTTGAATTAATTAATTGCATTAGTCTTCTGTAGATTTAATCAAACACTAAAGAATTGAAGAATATTTTAAGAGTCAATGTTTTAGAGTGTCCTGTGAATGAGAAAGGACAATTCAATGACTAACCTTGAATAATACAATCGAAAGTATAAAAAATAGTCAAACTTTTCTTCATACGATGCAGTCCTAATGCGCATCCTGACTTATAGATTGAAGACATGCATCAAAACACTGATTGGGCTTGTTCAGTTACAGACATAGAAAGAAACAGACACTTTTTTTAAGTATACAAAACCTTGTAGGGTAACATTACGCAACCCATGAAGATCCATCAGCGTTGAAAGTGAACTTTTTGACCCATTTGGACATTAAGGTTCAAGGTTTCAGCAAAGGTGATGCTTTGTTGACGTTTCCAGCTTTGATCTCGCCGGATGATTGCGACAGTATTTGAAGGTTATCGACGAAGAGGGAAGTTTCAGTTCTGATGCTCAAGCTGGAAAGATATATGTTCTAAAGATCATGTAAAGAAAGAATAGTATATTATTTCAGCAAGTCTCAGCAAGAAAACACTTTCTAGAAGAGCCTTGAATTAACTCTTTAAAATCGAATACTTACTGTAACTGTTATTAATTACAGCTCGACACTACTAATTTAATTTGCTGTACATTTTCTAAGTAAACATTACAAATCAATGACAAAAATCCACTTTAAATTATGAAAAAATAGAAAAATTTTTTTTTTTGTCTCGAGATTACTTTTTGGTATTCCCTTTCGGGACGGAGTTTAATTTTGAAATACAAAATACTCTCAATAGAAGTATTGTCATGCTATGAAAGTTAGGAGGAGTTAGAAAATTATATTGAATGCTCACAAATTCTGAAATCATCCCTTTATGCGGGAACAGCGAAATCGAAAAGTATTTTGCATGGGTCGTAAGATTTGAATAATTGTTTTGAGGGGCATTAAAAACTTGCTGGGACGAATTATCCCAGTAGTCCCGAAAGTGTTAAATCATGAAACATTTGCCTAAGAAGTGTGCACAGGACATTTGAAGCCGCCACACCTCTTTGTAAGAGTTCTAGAGCTAGTTTACTTTTGAACAATTTTAGCTTAAAACGGGTTAAATAAATTTTGCATCAATATTTTTTAATTACAGAAAAATTACTTAATATTTATGGAAAAATACAAAATTATCACTTTTTGATTTTATTTAACCATTATTAAAGAAACAGGGTTTTGATCAAACGCGTCCGAATCGTAGACTTCAATTAGAACACAAACTTTCCCTGATACCGCTGCAAATTATTGCAAATTATTTTGGGGATAACAGTAAAATTCTTGTAATTTGGAATTCACTTCAGAAAGTATTAATTTGTTGGTGCCTACTTAAATTAAATTGACAAACAGACGAAGTTGCTCTCAGGCAACTTTGGGGTCATAAGGGGTAATTAAAGCTCGATACTACTAATTAGATTTGCTATAAATTTTCTAAGATATAAATCGATGACAAAAATTCATTTTCAATTATGAAAAAAATTGCAAAAATTTTGGTTAAGGTAGAAGTGCTGGGAAGGCCGCTTTATATCAGACTGTGGGCCTGTAGCGCATTGTTAATGTCGGGTAGGTAAGGGTAGGTTATCAAGGTAAGGGTAGGAATCAAAGACGTAACACAAACAAGTGAGTATCCAGTTAGGTTGGAATAGATTGTAAGGCTCTGTATGAGACACACTCAAGTCTACTTAAATGGCTCGTTGTGATGCCACAGCTTCAGCAGTTTTTTAACACTTGGATATTTTTTCATTACCTCTTCACAGCCCACTTGTGATTTTTTTTGTAAATATTCACCTACTTCTTGTGAATAACAAATGAATAAAGTAGACAAATGTTTTACAAGTATAAGATACAAAATGTATTTGATGAGTGTTTAACAAGTTCGTACTAGGAACCGAACCCAGAGCCTCTGAGGGAACGGTACCAGCTGCAAGCATCGTGTTTGGGTTCGAAATTAATGAGAGGTGATCCGTGGCTTTTATAAAACTTCTTATATCATGTTTTTGTTTTTTTGTATTTATCATCATATCACACCAGAGCGGACCACTCTATCCAACGAATGCTTCTGGAGCCCTTTTCTCCTTTCTCCTGTATAAACTGATCACCGTCCACTGGCTGCCAAAATTTAATTCGCTGCCATTAGATGCAAATTTTCAGAGCCAACGCGCAGCGTCAGCAGTTGATGCAGAAAAGTTTGCGGCTGCTTTAGCCATAATGAAATCACTGCAGCACGTTCCCGCCGCTTCGCCGGCAGCGAGCGTCGAATTTTCCGAGCTAACGAAGCGCACAGCAAATTCCACCGAAACATGCAACTTGTATGGCGTGTTTTGCATTTTAACGATGCGCGCTCGCCCGCACGCGGCCACACAAAAGTCTTGTTAGACTAATGTGCGGTGTGGCAGTGGATGTGGTGCGGCTGCTGGCTGAGCTTAATAAAATAAATGCACCCGAATTTAATTTCTGTGTGCTTAGTGTTTCGTCCGTTGGCGTCCACTTTTCACTGCTAACAACAATGTGTGAGTCTCAGCGATCGTTTGCATAGCGTTCAGAACTTTTCACTCTTTCACTTCTATAAAAGTAAGAAAATATACAAAAATATTTCCTTTTCTTTTCTATCTCATTATTTTAAAAATCAAAAAGAAAATGTCTTCAAAAAATCAGTAAAACTAAAATAAAAAGTGAATTTTTGCAACATCAAACAGCAAAAACAAACACCGCATCTTTTACCGGCTAGCGACAATCGCAATTGTGCCGCTGCGTAAAAGATCGCGCCCCGCAAAGCGTTCACTCATGTGGCCCGCCAACTAAACGCAGCTTTCTAACTCGGCCTTTTTTTGTGGTAAGCAACAAGCAACGTGCATACGATTTTGGCCCACGCGCAGGCAGGAAAGACGCCAACGGCCCCACGCCAAGAGATCAGCAAATGGACGAGACGAGAGTCTTGGAGCGCGCGCTGGAGAACTGTCACAATCTGGAACGCTCCATCTACGAGTCCATACGGCTGGTGCGGCGCCTCAACATTCGCTACAACTCCGACTGGCTGCTGAAGAACTACAAGAACTACATGGCGAACATCTGGTCGCAGTACCGCTGCGCCAGCCCCGAGCCGGGCCGCTGCAAGTCGAGCGCGCCGCCGCAGTCGCCCACGCCGTCGCCATCGTCGTCGCTGCTGTGCGTCCGGCAGATGCACAACGCGCCGTCCAAGCCAAATTCGAAGCGGATGCAGCAGGAGCAGCCGATGAGCGCGCGCAGCTCGCAGGAGCTGTCCGGCAGCACTCGCCGCATCAACTACAAGTTCATTCGCATCAAGCGCAGCATGGAGGCGCTCATCATGCAGATCCAGCACGCCATCGAGATAGCGAATCGCCAGAAGAACTACGTGCACGTGAACGTGAACGGGCGCGACAGCCGCACGCGCATCTGTTGTCATTAGGCTGATGCGGCGGTGGTAGTCGGTGTAGAGATGCAGTGGTGGTGGTGGTGGTTGTTGTTGTGGTCGTGGTGATGGTGATGGTGATGGTGCTGACAATGACTTTGGTGAGGCAATGGTTGTGCTATGCTGGTGGGAATTGGCAATAGGTTTAGGATTTTTGGTTTTCTCTTTGGCGTTGTGATACTGTGCAACACTTTTCTTTTATATGATGATTTATTATTTTTTTATATGCTTTTATAGATAACAATTATGTTAGTTTTACATATGTAAACCATTTTAATATAAATACATTTTATTATATACAGAAAAAACTATGATCTATATTTGTGATGATTATTTTGTTAGGATTATTTAGATATAAAGGACATTCATATGGGATTCTATTCATTAGGATCTGAGTTGTTTCTTGTAGAGGAAGCTGTGGTCTGTAGTAGTTGAATATTTACATGGACATGGATGAGAGTATGCACAGAAATTTGATTACAGAAAAGGTTACTGCGTAGGTTGCGAAGCCAGAAGCTTGTATGAGATGATGAGTGTGGCTCAATGATGAGAATCGAATGCCTAATGATTTTGAGAATCAAATAAAGCAGCATCTTGCATAGGGAACTGTTGTCTAAAGTAGTTGGATATCTACATAGATATAGACTAGAGGATTCCAAGAAAAGACCACTGAGGAGGTAGAGAAATTTGTTCACGGAAAATGTTACTGCGTATGCTAGGAGACAGAAGCTTGAACCCAGTGTTGCCCAATACCAGAAATGACGTTCTCCTAAATCTTAACAAAAAAGCTGAAATTTTCTACCAAAAATTAAAAAAATCCCTTTAAAATTTTTTTGAAAATTTTACATTATGAACTAAGAAATTAAATTTCTCATAAAAAAGAAAAAAATATTTAGTTTTTTTATTGCAGCTTTTTTAATCATTCAGCTTCAGAACAACAACTTAACACAAACTAAATATAAAAACATGAAAACAATATAAAATTCGCTTTTGTA
The DNA here is from genome assembly GCA_963668005.1 of Melieria crassipennis. Taxonomy (NCBI): domain Eukaryota; kingdom Metazoa; phylum Arthropoda; class Insecta; order Diptera; family Ulidiidae; genus Melieria; species Melieria crassipennis. Next base: position 21,448,366 of record OY764961.1, read on the forward strand.
ACGAATAATTCATTGCATAAATTATACACATTGAAGCATAGAATTCAATTATAATAAATTAGGCATTTGAACTTTCAATATTCAAGACTTCAGTGCTACTAATGGGGTTAAATGTATCATCATCAAAATCTCCTAAACAATTCTTCCTCCCAACAAAAAAAAAGTTTCTTTTATTGCAGCCTTTTTATTCATTCAGCTTCAGAACAACAACTTAACACAAACTTAATAAATACAAGGTGCAACCCAAAGTAAACAGGACTTTTATAAAATAAAGAAAACGGATGATTATTTTTGTATAATTCTTTTTATTTATTCAAAATACTCTCCTTCTGCTTCGATACAACGTTTTGCACGGTCCAAAAGCATTTGGAATGAGTGTTTTAGGTCATCGGCCGGCATCGCCTTCAGAATGTTGGTACAAGTCTTTTGGATGTCCTCAACGTCCTTATAACGGTATCCTTTCATCGGCAAATGCAACTGACCGAATAAGTAGAAGTCACAGGGAGCCATATCAGGCGAATACGGTGAATGATTGATGGTAAAAATGCGATTTTTGGTCAAATAATCGGTCGTAACTAGGGCTCTGTGAGCCGGTGCATTATCATGCAATAAACGCCAACTTCCTTCCTCGCGATATTCTGGCCGAATACGACGAATGCGATGCACCAAACGCTTCAAAACTTCAACATAAAACAAAGCGTTAATTGTTTTTCCCGGTGGAACAAACTCTCGATGAATTATTCCCTTTGAATCGTAGAAACAAATGAGATGAGTTTTGATTTTTGACTTCTCACGGCGGGTTTTTTTCGGATTTGGCTCATCTGGGTGCTTCCATTCGGCACTTTGACGCTTTGTTTCGGGATCATATTGAAAGCACCACGTTTCGTCACCGGTTACGATGTTGAACAAGAAATTTGGATCACGTCTGGCTTCCCGAACGATGTCTTTTGCGTGCTCAATTCTCTGCGCTTTTTGGTCGTCGGTTAAAGTGTGCGGAATGAAGCGAGAACACACTTTACGGAGACCCAAATGTTCGGTTAAAATGCGATCAATTGATGTTTTGGAGATGTTCAATTCCATTTCCATCAATTCCAATGATGATTTTGGCTGCATTTTGATAAAATCACGCACAGTTTTGATGGCATCGTCAGTAATCACAAATTTCGACTGGCCGACGTGTTCGTCGTCATTCAAGTCTTCACGACCATTCTTGAATCGATTCAACCACTCATTAACACGGCCACGGGATAAACAATCATCACCATAAACTTGCTTTAACAATTTAAACGTTTCGGTAAAAGTTTTACCAAGTTTAAAACAGAACTTAATATTAGCTCTTTGTTCGATCGACATTCTCGTACCAAAGTTAAAAACATACTGTCACATTGAGCGGGATATTTCGGCGTCTACTAGACCAAATGTCATGAAATTTAGACAGTATGTGAATGAAAGATGTACCTTTCCAACGCATGTCCTCACACATAGATGGCGCCACCAGAAACGTCCCTATTGCAAAAGTCCTGTTTACTTTGGGACGCACCTTGTATAAGAAAATTAAATCGGTATAAAATTCGCTTTTGTAAGGAATAATTCATTCATTCTTTGAAGCATAGAATTCAATTATAATAAATTAGGCATTTTAGTTTTTAATATTCAAGGCTTCAGTGCTACTAATGGTGTCAAATGTATCATCATCAAAATCTCATAAATTTTATCCTAAACAATTTTTCGTCCCAAAAAAAAAATTTTGTTTTATTGCAGCCTTTTTATTCATTCAGCTTCAGAACAACAACTTAGCACAAACTAAATAATTATAAAAAAATTAAATCGGTATCAAATTTGATTTTCTTAGGAATAATTCATTGCATAAATTATATACTTTGAAGCGTAGAATTTAATTATAATAAATTAGGCATTTGAGCTTACAATATTCAAGGCTTCATGGCTACTAATGGTGTCAAATGTAACATCATCAAAATCTCCTAAATTTTCTCCTAAACAATTCTTCCTAGCAAAAATTCTCCTAAAAGGCCAAGATTCTCCTAAATCTAAGAGAAAATCCTCTAATCTGGCAGCACTGCTTCATATAATGGGAATGGCTCAGTGATAAGAATCTAATGCTCAAAGCTTTTGAGAATCGAATACAGGAGCATCTCGCATAGGAAGATGCTGTATATAGTAGTTGGATATCTGCATAAATATGGGTCAGAGATAGCCAAGAAACCATTAATGATGAGACGGAGAAATTTGGTCACAGAAAAAGTTACTGGGTAGACTGGGAGACAGAAGCAAAAAGCAAAGGATCAAATGATGGGAAAAGAATGTCCGAAGCTTTTGAGATATGCATACAGCAGTATCTCATACAGGAAGCTGTTGTCTAAAGTAGTTGGATATCTTCAGGGATATAGATGAAAGGAAGCCAATAAATAAAAACTGGGGAGACCGAGAAATCGATTACAACAGCATCGATACACTAAAGTATCGATCATTTTTCCAAGAAGTATTTTTAGTATCACTCCTAAAAGTATCGATACTAAACATTTGCGAGTACTCAGAATCGACACTTTCAATAATCGATTACTTGAAAATTTTTAGAAAATCAAGTACTTAATAGTTTAACTATCAATGCGACATTAAGTAAAAACATTAACATTGTCTGAGATCCCGACGGCAGTTGCAACATAAGTTATGTCCTGTCACGGCGGGCTCGAGGTGGCAACTCTCAGCAGGATCAGCAGAGCCCGACCGAGCCGGCAACCTGCCACCTGCAAACTAGGGCAGAGTTCTTTTCTTTCCTTTTTCACTTTGGATCGTTATCGTTTGCGGGTATGGTGCGCCCAGCCCAATATATTTAAATCTTGTATTTTCTTGGCCATCCGCCATTATTATTGTTCACATCATTGTTTCCATCAATAAAGGAGAAGTCCTCAACAAACACTAATCAACTTGTTGCCCCTAATTGCCAAACAGATTCAACAGTCGTTTAAAGCAATTTAAATGCATTCAAACGCCAAACATTTTCTCGTTAACTGGCTATGGCCAATGAATTATTAGTAATAAGTTTTAGAGAAAAAAATTTATATATTACAACACCAACAAACAACCAGCGAGGCGCTTTTCGGCCGCGTCATGTTCCCCAAGTTCAATAATCGACATTTCCAGGAGCCAAATTGTCTAACAGCAAAGTGGCCGAACGGCGAGCAAATGGCAAACGGCGAGTGGCGGCGAAAAGCGAAAGCGCCATTGTTATGCAGGCGTGTGCGCGTTCCAGCACAGCAGCAGCAGCTTATCGCTCTAATGGCATAAACATCCGGAACGTGAGCGCACTGCCAATGCGCGACATAATACAGCCGACGTGCCGGCGAACGCGCCACGCACCCAACGTTCCCCGCGTTCTGTTACGGCAATCCGAACCAAAACCAAAACCAAACCAACAACCAACAAGCAGCGCAAACCGTAACCGAACTAGACTCGAGCGAAATCAAACCAAAAACCAAAATGAAAACGCCAAAGCGGAATACGCTGGCAGGCAGTTTGGCGAGCGTGTCTGGCAAGATGCAGCAGCGGCCGTGGCAGCAGGAACAAACAAAACTTTTCAACAATTTCAACTGATTTTGGCTCGTTCGCCGAAACGAGCGGGTCATAGGCAATGGGCCATTCTTTCCCCACATTTTTTTTCCACTCGTTGAGACGTGGTTGCTTTGCGCTCGGCTGTTGTGGCGGTGGGGTGCGCGGAACCTTTTTGAAAATTCAATTCACACATTTTTCAGCTGTCGATATTTTGACTGTGATTTGCAATGAGGCGCTCTCTCCACTTTTTTTTTGTAATTTTTTCTGTACAGCTTTTGTGCGTTGCCGACACATCGTTCATCGATTTTTTCGTTTAGGTTTTTTTTTGCCTAATCATGCAAGTTGCAATTTAGTTGGAGGGTGTTGGAGGCATAATGACGTGCACTTTAAAATAAGTGGAAAATCGCAACGAATTTTCAATTGTTGTTGCGTGCAGGATACAATCGGATACGGGCTGACAGCGTTGTTGGTTTTAGTGTATCGAAAACGCGATTGTGGCTGTGATTTCTGGCGCTGTTCATCTAAATGGCTATCGGTTGCAGTTGTGTGCTCGGAATTGTTATCGCTATGCAAAAGGACAGGCAATAGTGGAGCGTTGTGGGCGATTGGGCGCTGGCATCCTTCAATCGGTGTTGTTGCGTATTTGGGCTTCATCTACGGCGATTGGATCGTCAAGGAAAAGGCGTGAACAGGCAAACAGATGGATGGAAGCACTACAGTCAGAAGAATGGTTGGCTAATTGAGCAGATAGATGTATAGGCGCATGAACTGCTGAAAGAGACTAGGATCGTAGGCTTCTAGGATCCAGGTCTGATTCAGATTGAATTGCCCAGGGACTGCTAAAAAGGCTAGAATATGAAACAGAATGGGGTCCTAGGAGGTTAGGATCTAAATAGAAGACTAGAATCCTAGTCTGCCTTGCATTCTAGTCTGTTCAGCGACTTCTACATATTTCTTCTTTAGTTAAGGGAAGATGGTGGGGTAAAAGGATGAGATCACACCAGGATACCCAGTTGAAACAGTGCTCAGTTGAAGGGGCCAATCGTTTATTTGAATGAATCTATTGGAAGTGGGTAACAGACCGAAGATTAAACATACCAAGGAGTTTATAAAGGAAGAATGAGAAGATAAATGGATGCATGAAGAAAATATATATTTTTTTAGATGGATGGATCTAGAGTTGTCTAGAGAAATGCAGTTCGATGGATGAACAGAGATACATATTTACATTATGTATTCATAAGGCTGACATAAAAGGATACACAAATGGATACTTTTTAGACAAAGCAGTGGATAAATGAATAAGACACATCAGAGAGATGGGTTCATTATATTTATGGTAAAAAGAGCACAGATGGTTGAATGGAAGAAGATTTAGATGAATGAATGTTTGAAAAAGCACACCAATGGGTAGGCCATCTTTTCTAATGTCCAGAACCGGAGATTCTAAATTAATAATTTTAAAAAATAAGCAATTAAAAATAACTCCCTTCTTTATACCTGAACATTGCATTACTACAACACAAAAATTAAATAAAAAATAAAAATAACAAAAAAAAAATCCCTTGTAACACAGAGTGACACACTTATTTTTGAAAAATTCTGTGATAAGTATCTATGGTTTTTATAATAATGTATAAATAATGTATAAAGAAATGTATAAATATACAGTGGCACACAGGAATCATTTTGGGGGATTTCTTACACAACTTTTGAGGCAAATACCATTTGAAAACATATATTTCACCCACAATTTTTTTAACAGATATTTTTAAGGGGGTTTGAATTCAAAAACTAGCCTTGTGTATGACACTGTATGTATGTAAGTGTGCAGGTATGTACGCAAAAATTGTATATCAAAGTTTTAAGAACATTTTCTAAAACCCGTATAAATCTTCTTTAAATCGGGACCCACGGGAATCGCCTTAATTACTCTTAATCTTCGGATGAATTCGACGATCTGGCAATCCCTAAAGGTGGGAATGAATGGAAGGATTGATTATAGGATACTATCAGTGTTGCACACAGGATTTATTTGGTGCAACTTCTGAGCCAAATACCATTCGAAACCATATTTTATACCAGCAATTTTTGTTTTTCGGGAGTTTGAACCCCAAAAACCGGGTGTTCTATTAAGGGTGGAAAAATGCTATCAATAAATTGTTGCTGACTGGTTAAATGCTGTAAATAAATTATTTCTGGCTGATCAAATTCTGTAAATAAATTATTGTAAAATAAAAATGCTGAAACAAAGAAATGTACAATTTATTCTAAATTCTCAAAAATATTCAAATAAATTATTTTAATATAAAAAGGCTGTAATTAAAAAATATACAAATTATTTTATATTCTGAACATTTTCTAGTTGGTTGCAAAATGACAACAAAGTTGAATGCAATATTTTATATTTTTTGATATTAATTTTTATATTTTTGAAATATAGTGTAATAAATTATATTTCTTTCATAATAGTTTTTAAATTTTTTTATGTGAATATAAAACAATGAATTTCATAGCGATCGAAACTCTACACCAGCGAACATGTTTTTAACTATATTTTTCAAATTTACGATTTACGTTTTAAACAATCCTTGCTTAAAATGAGGGAGACACGAACTGATTTTTGGTACTTTAAAACGCTTTATCTTTGTTGAGCATTATTGATATTTATAAACAAATACAATTGTTCGCTTTTAACAAAATGTATAAAATATCTCAACGCTTTTCCATAATCAAATAACTTGACTCGTTGTGCTAGCGCCAGCTGTGCGCATTCCTCAACACACCAATAATTCTGTGGTCAAAAGCAATAACCGCTTAAGTCGACTTAAGAAGAAATTGATTTATGGATGCCACCATGTTCCCTTGACTGTGCTCTACGTTTGTGTAAAATCGGGGAGTTTGTAACTTTAAAATAAAAAAAGTTATTAATAAAAACCTATTCGCATTCCCATAATGAACACACTACGCGGTAAAACTTTAAAACGAGATTGCTCGAAACAGCAATTTTCGACTTAGGCGGTTATTGCTTTTGACCACAGAATTCCATCAGGCGCACTAAACTAAGAAACATAATTCAAAATATTTTTACGTTCCACTTTCATATTTCATTCGCGTTGCTTTTCGTGCTTGAAAATGCATGAAAAAATTGTTATTTCAGCTGCAGTGCTTCAAGTGCATTTAATTAACTTGCTTCACTTGCTTCACCCCTTTCCGACGCGACTCGACTCGGCGCTCTTCAGTCGAGCGTCTGCTGGCAACTCGTTTACATTTTTCGTCGCCGCTTGCGTCGCTGTCAGCCGGCGTCGCTCGAAAAATTCACTTTATTCTCGCCTCGCGCTTGAGTATCTCCTCCAAGCGTCTCCTTTCTTTGACACTTAAAACCTTCTCCAATTGTTCCAGCGTCAAGTCGATCTCGCGCTTATAGTGCAGCGGCGGCCAAAGTGTTGTTATCGCGAAGCTCCTGCAAGTACATTAGATATTTTGGACGAAAATGCTACCCCGAGAGCGAAATATGTCAAAAATGTGCTGTTGCAGCAACTGCTGCTGCTGTTGTTGTTGTTGTTGTTGTTCATGTTGAAGTGCTTGTTGAAAAGTGTTACACAAAGTTAATTGCTCGACTGAGTGTTGTTGTTCAGGTTTCAGCTGCTGGCGCTTTTTGTTTTCGGTTACGGGCGTCTTAGTGGCAAACGCAAACCGGAGCGCCATGACAGGTGAGAAATATTCGGGTTGTAGCGTTGCGTTTGCCGCTTAATGAAAATGCTTTTGATCTTTCCGGCGAAGGGCGCACGCCATCCGAACGACTTACGAGTACGCAGGTCGACTGCAGCTGAGTGCGTGTTAATTTGCTTGCTCGGGTTTTCATATCGTTGCAGAGGAATTTCAGGGGATTAGTAAGTTGGTTCGGTTGCAGTGGGGAAGGGGGAAATATTTGCAGTTCATTGAAGTGTTTATTTAGTTGCGCTTTAAGTTGGCAGAATTCAAGCGCTCAGCTTTGAGGGTTTATTGGGGACGAATAAATGTATGCATTTAAATTTGGAGAAGCCTCTGAGGCTTTTCCAAGTATAATTTTTTTGAATGAAAGAAAAGTCTCAAAGTCCAGAGTTCTAAAATTAAAATTTTCCTATTGATTAATTAATGATTAAGCGATTTTTTAATTAATTCACAGTTGGTGTAATGAATGGACTGCATGGTAGACGAATGCTTGGACATATAAATGAACTGATGAGCAGAGGAATTTATGAATAGACGAACTATGGGAGGGCTGTGAAGCTGGAAAGGATTGCAGGATAGGCGTATGCTTGATTACATGAGTGAATAATGAACCGATGAATGGATGAAAGTTTGAATGAAAAGATTACTGAAGAGTTGGAAAGATGGAAAATTGCGAAAATGCTTAAAATGTGCACGAACTGATGAATGAAAAAAATGTATGAATTAAAGAATTTCTGGAGAGATGAAAAGGTGAAAGTCTTTATTATGTTTAAATACATGAAGAGCTAAAAGAATGAATTGATGAATAAACGAACTCATGAATGAAAAGATTAATGGGGAGATGAAAAGGTGAAAGTCTGTGTTATGTTTAAATACATGTTATGTTATGTTATGTTATGTTATGTTATGTTTTAATACATAATTGGATGAACAAAAGAATGGCATGATTTCAGAAGAGATGTAAGGGTTGAACTATAAATTAGACATTAGCTTGAAAATGAAATTATGAATGGATGAATGGATGATCGATTAAACAATGTAATTCTGCGGAATAGATGAATGCTTGAACCCATGAAAAAATTGATGAATAGACGAACTCATGAATTCAAGGGTTATTGGAGAGATTTAAAAGTGGAAGTCTGTGTTATGTTTAAATACATGAAAGAGCTGATAATTGGATGAACGGATGAATGGAACGATTAGAGGAGAGATGGAAGGGTGGCTATAGGATAGAAGTATGTACTCAATGAATTAAATTATGAATGGACGTATGAGTGGGTAGATTATTGGATAGATGAAACAGTAAAATTTGGGAAATAAACGAATGCTTGGACGCATGAATGAATTGATGAATAGACGAAATCATGAGGATTACTGGAGAGATGGAAGGCTTAAAGTCTGTGCTAAGTTTAAATATATGAAAGAGTTTCAGTTAGACGAATGGAATGATATCAGAAGAGATGTAAGGGTGGAACCATAAAATAGACGTATGCTAGAGTACATGAATGAAATTATCAATGGATGAATGGATGAACGAATGAGTGGGTAGATTATTGGATAAATAGAACAATGTAATTCTGCGAAAAAGATGAATGCTTGAACGCATTAATGAATTGATGAATAGACGAACTCATGAATGAAATGGTGATTGGAGAGATGAAAAAGTGGAAGTCTGTGTTATGTTAAAAAATACATGAAAGAGCTGATAATTGGATGAACGGATGAATGGAACGATTAGAGGAGAGATGGAAGGGTGGAACTAAACGTATGCTTGACTACATGCATGAAATTATGAATGGATGAACGCATGAGTGGGTAGATTATTGCATAGATGAAACTGTGTAATTCTGCGGGATCGACGAATGCTTGAACGCATAAAGGAACTGATAAATGGACGGATTATTGGAAAACTATATTCTATTGTCCGACCGAAAGTGGATTTTTGGCCGAAGCCGAGGCAGAAAAGTCGGCATAACTAAAATTTTAGACCAAAGGCCGAAGCCGAATACTAATAAAAATGCTTTTAAGGGGAAAAAACTGATCAAATGTAACCTTTTCTGTTTTTCTATTCATTTGTTCCACTTAATAATTAATAAAATAATATTTATACAATTTAGTAAAACAAACTAAAAACAGTCTTAGAGTTCCGTTTCTAACAAAAACAAAAAAATCTAACAATTCAATTGACATAAATAGCTGATTAGAGATCATTTTTATTAATTGCAATCTTTAGTCCGAAATATCAATAAAATCCGATATTTCGAAACAGAGCAATTGGCTTGCTTTACAAGGCGAAAACCTTCGGCTAAAGTATTCGGCTATTTTGGCCGAAGCCGAAACCGAAGATTTAAAATTTGGCCGAGTATTCGAATATTCGGTCGGACACTACTATATACCAATGCACGAACGGATAGGCTGAGCGTTAGAGGAATGCTTGAATATTTGAATGAACTGATGAAAAAATGAACGAATATACGAACGGATAATCGGAAAATAACTACTCTACTTGCTGATATAAACAACTCACTCATCGCATGTCTACCCAAACAACACATTTTCAGCCAAAGGAGAATGAAATCGATTGTCTGACAAACCTGTGGACACGCATGGCATCGATTGCGCTCGGCTGCATGGTCTCAAGTTGTTGGATTTCCTGACGGAATTGCTCGTTGTAGCGGCGGAATGCATCCATGTAGCGCCGCTGGCAAACATTCTGGCTAGTTGGGGATGGGAAAGACAACAGTAACAGCAACAAAAAATGAATAAAAGACCGACTGTAGATGGCAAATGCTCAACGAAGATGAAATGGAAATAAATGCAACAAAAGCGTAGAGTGTAAAATATGAAATGAAAATATTTGCAAAGCAATAACAAAAGGAAACCCAACCAAAGCGAATCGCAACGAAGGGCGAAAATAAATATTGTAAAATGGCAACAAACTATTGGAAGAGCTGAATACAAGTTGAGTGCAACGACAACGGCAGCAATGACAGCGGATGTGGCAGCGGCAGCGGCAGCGGTTACAAGGCCAAAGCAAATCAAATCAAGCCAAACGAGGCAGCGAGGAAATGCAATTTCCGCACCGAATCTAAAGAGATTTGTTTTTCCACTTCTTTGATTTTTTTGAAGCAACTTTCATCTTGTTGCTGCTGCATGCAGGTGCAAAGATACAACGTTGTTGAGCGTGTTGTGGATAGCAAAATGAACGCTGAAACCGACATCTGCCGTGTCGAGTGCTGCGGATTCTGTACGGTTTGCTACTTACTACGATTGGTGCTCGTTGTGACAGTGCGACGATGTCGACGCCAGTCCAACACGTCGTGCGATAAGGACACGATACCATTGTTTCTGCAAGGCGTTCATCGGACGTTTGAAAGGATTTGTGTCGTACTCCATTTTGTTGTTAGTGTTAGTGTTTTATTTGTAATATTTTTTTTACTTTTTGTTTTTTTTCAGGATGCGACTTGACGCGTTTCAAAGCAGTCGTTGTTAATAGAAATGGGGAACTGAAATCGGTTTTGCCGACGCAGCGGCATTCAAAGTTGCTTATGCGAGTTTAGATTTGTTTATCGCTTGTTGGCTGCCGTATTGAACAAATAAATTGGTAGTCAGTCAGGTTGCTAGGCTGCCACCGTGCGCTGTTGGTTGTTGGTTAGCTGGATTTACTTCCACCATTTTTTTTTTAATTGAAGCACTTAAATTAAATGCGCATTGCACTTTTTTCTCGCATGCAATTTATTGACTTTTTCGCCCATGTTAACATAAACTGCCTGTGGCAACACTGCTTTGTCTATCGAATTGCCATTAGACGCGTAATGATGCCATTTGACCCGAACGCCTAATGGACGGCGCACAGCTGGCGCTGCGCCAAATAGTTTATGTCACTCTCGCGCCCCTCCACACACACACACACACACACACACAATATAAATGCACGCCAATTTAAAACATAAATTGCAAATGAATTTCTCTCAAAGATAACTCAAGGAAAATGAATAGAAAAAAGTCGCTGCCAGCCCGAGGAGCGGAAGCGGCCGTTCAGCAGGAATTGCGGCAATTTGATGCCAGCAGAGTCGGCAGCTGCCAAAAATTATTGCAGCGATAAAAAATGAAAGCACGACACGGTCGATAGGGTCGATCGACCCTATGTCGCTTGCGCTCTGGTGTCAGTAGCTGTTGCCAAGTTGCTCCGGTCGGCTTGTTCGATTCGGTTAAGCGGGCCAACGCTGCCAGAGTGGCAACAACGCCGACAACAAGTCGACTTAACAGTGTGCCGAACTTTTGTGCCCGTTTATGGCATCAGCTGGCGTTGTCTTTAGCATTATTGATGGCTGTCGTTTAGTGGCGCTCTGTGCGAAGATATTTTTACAGATTTTGGCCCGGGTCAAAGGGTATCAGTGAAGTGTCCTTTGGCTTTCGATTGGTATGTGGGTCATTGGTTGGAAACATGTGCGGGTGCATGTTGCAAAAGTTTGCTTTTAAGTGCTGAGATAACTTTAAAACTAAGCGCCAGTTTTGTGACATTTTGTGCCAAAAGTTACTGGCACATAAAGTTGAAGCACATGATTGAGCTTCGGAATTTAGCGGCTTCTACATTTTAATTGTGTCATTTTGTGTCAAAAAAGTTTATATACTCGTTAGCATTCGACACGATTTGAGTTTAAGTAATGATGCGCTTTAACTTTTACATGTTGTGCAATTTGTATGGCTTTTGAAAGAAAACCTTTCTATCATTTTTACTATTACAATTAAATACAACAATTAAAATATTGTTGAAAAACCTTACCCCTATTTCGTAGAATGATTCCATAGGAGCATCTATAAAATTTTGGATTAGCCGAAAATTCTAGTGTTAAAGTGTTAAGGCTTCTACAATGGCAGACATAAACTGCTTGTCACAAAGCAGTGACAAAAATTTATTATCATAAGACTCTCTAACTTTAATCATGCGACACTAATTGCCATTTAATGACACCAAAAGAGAAGACTGCATTTTTGTATTCGAAATAATTGTATAGCAATAATTGTCTAATATTTTTGTGACATGTCCCAAAATGAGTTATATGCGTGTTATTGCATAATGTTGCAACAGAACCACGTTTCAACTCAAAATGTTTGCATAGCACCAATTAATGTTGGTTGGTGTTGTGGCACTTTGTCACAAAAATGTTTTTCTATTTAAATTGGCATAAATGTAAAACTACTTATGCCAACATTGGCCTGTAAACAAACGAACATAACGAACAAAAAAAATGAGTGATAAATTTGCATGAAATTCCAATAATTGTCAAGGCTTCTACAATGACAGAGATAAATTGCTTGTAACAAAGCAGTGACAAAAATGTATTATCTTAAGACTTTCTAACTTTAATAATGCAACACTAATTGCCATTTAATGACACCAAAAGAGAAGACTACATGTTTGTATTTGAAATAATATTATAGCAATCATTATCTAATACTTTTGTGACATGTCCCAAAATGATTTCTATACAAGTTATTGCAACATAACCACGTTTCAACTCAAAATGTTTGCATAGCACCAATTAATGTTGGTTGGTGTTGTGACACTTTGTCACAAAAATGTTTTTCCATTTAAATTGGCATAAATGTAAAACTACATATGCCAACATTGGCCTGTAAACAAATGTAACGGACTGTTATACCGAACAAAAAAAAATGAGTGATAAATTTGCATGAAATTCCCACAAATGTTAAAGCTTCCGCAATGACAGACATAAATTGGTTGTCACAAAGCAGTGACAAAAATGTATTATCATAAGACTCTCTAACTTTAATCATGCGACACTAATTGCCATTTAATGACACCAAAAGAGAAGAATGCATTTTTGTATTCGAAATAATTGTATAGCAATAATTATCTAATATTTTTGTGACATGTACCAAAATGATTTCTATACAAGTTATTGCATAATGTTGCAACACAACCACGTTTTAACTCAAAATGCTTGCATAGCACCAATTATGGTGGTCGGTGTTGTGACACTTTGTCCCAAAAATGTTTTTCCATTTAAATTGGCATAAATGTAAAACTACATATGCCAACATTGGCCTGTTATCAAATGTAACGGGCTGTTATACCGAACAAAAAACAAAACAAGTGATAAAATTACAATGACAGACATAAATTGCTTGTCACAAAGCACTGACAAAAATGTATTATCATAAGAATCTCTAACTTTAATTATGCCACACTAATTGCCATTTAATGACACCAAAAAAAGGGAAGACTACATTTTTGTATTCGAAATAATTGTATAGCAATAATTATCAAATATTTTGTGACATGTCCCAAAATTATTTCTATACAAGTTTTTGCATAATGTTACAGCAAAACTACGTTTGAGTTCAAAATGCTTGCATAGCACCAAGTAATGTTGGTTAGTGTTGTGACACTTTGTCACAAACATGTTTTTCCATTTAAATTGGCATAAATGTAAAACTACATATGCCAACATTGGCCTGTAAACAAATGTAACGAGCGAACAAAAACAAGACAAGTGATAAATTTACATGAAATTCCCATAAATGTGGCAAAACTCATGAAAAGCCTTGGCATTAGTTCAGAACAAGTGGCATTGGCAGCATCCATCGTACGGGCAACTCGCACCGCCAGTTGTTCATTAAGAAGGATACATCATATTGTTTGGCCTGTTGTTTTCTTAATAATATCGCCGTCATTGCTGTAGTTGTTGTTGTTGTTGTTGTTGTTTAACACAATGTTGCGCTTACTATGTTATGGCGATGGTGTTTTCTTTTTTAATGAAAAAGGCATTTGCTTTTGAGTACACCACTCACTTACTTTAATAATGCGCAGCACAACGGCGATAACAACGCAAGCAGGAATAAAGGAACAGCCCAGCCAAGAGCCGAGCGGCATTAGATGAGTTTTGCTGTTTGAGCAGCCGGTGAGCAGTCGAGAAGGTATTCAGGCAGCCATTGAGGCCAGCAGGCTGCCAGCCAGATAGGCAGCCAAGTAGGGCAACATGTTAAGTTGATTGCCCATTTGAAAGTGTGCTTGTTTACATGAGCAGCATGGCAAGGAGAGGGGGGCGGTTCAAGTAAATTGGGGCTGAAGGTGTGTGTGTGTGTGTGTGTGTTAAGTCAGCTTGTCTTCTTGGCATTAGCAGAGAGTTGGAGGGAAAAGCGTGAAATATTCCAAAAACCGTGTTTTATGAGTTTTCTGTGTGTGCGGGGTTCCAGCTGATGCGGCACAAAGGCACAAATGTTGGGTAAGCAAAGCGTTCAAGTATTATACAAAAACACTCACTTGCGGTGCGGTTGTTTGATGTTTTTATTCGATTCATTTTTTTATGTTGGAGCTTACCTGAAATTGAAGAAAAAATTACCTTTTACTTCGCTCTAAAGTTTGTAGTAATTGGTTGAAATTGCATTTAATTGTGTTTTCGAGTTTAATTCGCACAGCAACCCTCAATTTGAGCTGTTAGCAGCACACAAGTTTATTCGGGATTCAAGGCGATTTCAGTACATTTTAGTTGTATGCCAACATTTTCACCTTTGTGGAAATACGGTCACTTCTAATATGAAATTTTTGTAATTTTGCGAAAATAAAATGACTGAAAGTTGTTTTGAGGCATAAAATTGAAACGATGCTTTTCAATTCGGATTATTACTATGGATTATTTTTAATAAAGGATTACATTTTTTAACGCTTCATCGAATCACTTTATAATAAAAATACACTGCACAACACAAAAAAAAAAGCAATGTTCTGACAACGGATTCTGGACAATTGAAATTAATTTCTGAGCTTTGATGTATTCAGAGACCTATAGTAGAATTTTATGGTGAATATTTTCGTGGTACATTTTTTCTTTAAAAAGTCCTGTTTTACAGAACATTTTTGGCATTTTAGAAAAAAAGGGTCAAATTGACCAATAAAAATAGTAGCTACAGGGTTAAAATGCTCCACAAAAATATTCCTCGTAGTATTTTACATCAAATTGCTGAACCCATCATATACCTAATATGTAAGGTTACATGGTTTTCGTATGCCGATTCACCATAAGAATGTGCAAAACTTTGACGGGGGGAAACTTTGACCCCCCTAAAAAAAATGCAGGTGTAAACTTTCAAAACACCGATACACGTATATTTTTTTTTGGTCCCCTCTACCAGAATCCGTTGTCAGAACCTTGTTATTTAAAAAAAAATTGATTTTTTTGTGCAGTGTTATTAAACTTAGTTTTGAGACATAAAATCATTAGATGTTCAGTTCGAATTACAACAATTACAGTAAACAGTTCTTCTTGACAACTAGTGGGTTAAATTTTTAACTTTTCATTGAATCACTTTTCATACTACATTATACACACACAAACACACACAAACACACCCACACACTCATACTTAGCCGCATTACAGAATCCGTACACGCTCCATGCTTTGTGCCAGCCAAATTGCCACGTAATCTTCCATATTTCTTTCAGCTCAATATGCGCTGGACGCAGGTGTGCGCTACGTGGCAACACCGCTGTATTGCCACATTAAGTCAACATCTTTCAACAGCACAACGGTTGCAAAAATAATAGCAACAACAACAATAACAAAAATCATGTTGAAAAAAATTGGGTGGAAATTATTTTAAGCGCCCGATTTCAGACGTTAAGGGGCCCGAACACTGTAAACTGCGATTTTTCATATGTTTTTTATTTTATTTATTAAAAAAAAACGGACGTTCCGATTTACATGAAACTTTACACATATGTTAATAAATGTTTAGATTATCGAAAAAAATGTTTTTTTTTTTTTTTGGCGGCCATGTTTGTATTCTGTAGCTGATCCAAAATGTCGTCTTTTTAAAATGACCCTTTTTTTTCGATAATCTAGACATTTATTAACATATGTGTAAAGTTTCATGTAAATCGGAACGTCCGTTTTTTTTTAAGAAATAAAATAAAAAACATATGAAAAATCGCAGTTTACAGTGTTCGGGCCCCTTAACCTTTCAACTACTCGTAAAACACCTGTGTGCCTTTCCGGGTGCGTTGCATTGTGTTAAGGTGTAGCATTTAGAATTATGGGTCGTGTGCTTTTCTGTTGTTGTTGCTATTGTTGTAAATTTGTGGTCTTTAGAATGCCGCCTTTAGAGCTGCCGCCCTCAGTGCACAACAGGGCTGTCGTAGGCAACGGCTGAGAATGCTTTTGGGTGGCTGCTGTGGCTCGAGTGGTTTGTGCATTGACTCGCTAACCGAAGAGTCATCGGCCTGCAATTTGGCTTAATCAATGTCAAAAGGGCTACAACCTTCGACAGTGGGTACAGCTTACAGTGGGTGCTGAGAATGAAATCAAAAGCAAGAAGAAGGAATTCTATTCGTCAGTCTCTTAACTTCTGTGTCGAGCGATATCTAATTAGAATTGGGTACTAGACTGTAAATATGGTTCTCGGTTGGGTGCGGTAAGTGTACCGATGGCAAACGACCTAAATAAGTGGTCTGTTGTGGCTGATTATCCGCCTAAATATACACAACTGTGAAAATATCTCTCAGGGAATAGTAGTGTCCGAGCGAATATTCATCTTCGGCTTCGGTATTCGGCCAATTTTAAATCTTCAGCATCGGCCAAAATAGTCGAATACTTTAGCTGAAGGTTTTCGTCCTGTAATGCAATTTCCTTTGTTTTGAAATAAGTTTTATCGATATTTCGGACTTAAGATTGCGATTAATAAAAATGATCTCTAATCAGCTATTATGTGAATTGAATTGTTAGATTTGTTTGTTAAAAACGGAACTCTAAGACTGTTTTTGTTTTTTTTACTAATATATACATATATATTTCTTTTTATTAATTCTTAAGTGGAACAAAAAATTAATAGAGAAAGAACGCGAAAATTTGTACTTGGCTAATATTTTAGTTTTGCCGAATATTCTGCTTTGGCTTCGGCCAAAAATCAACCTTTGGTCGGACATTACTGAAAACCAAAAGACAAGTCTGGCTTATAAACTATAATGACATGAAAAACAGGCCTGATATATAAATTGTATTTTTTTTAATAAATATTTAGTTATATTTATAAATAAATAGATATTAATAAATAATATAATAAGTAATAAATAAATAAATATTAATAAATACATTTATTAAAATGGACTGAAATGTTGAGGAAACAAACCTCAAGCATTTTTTAACTAATCTCAAAACATTGCAACAACATTCATGATCCCAGTAATTGTCAATAAAGTGATGTCACATTTATTGAAAGTTGTCCAGTTGATATAAGCAAAGCTTCGCAAAGACTTACCTAAAGACTCTTCTTTTCAATTTTGAATGGAAAATTAAAAGACTTGCGAATGTTATCGATGTTTTATAGAAAAATTTTTTAGGATTATTACCAGGGAAAGGATTTTGTGGAAATTGAATTTTTTGTTTGCTGCTAAATAGAGCATTTCTGATTGAAAATGAGCACGAATTAGTTCCTCCTGATTATAAATATACCACTTTTATTTTGCATTTTTTTGCCTTAAAAAGGCAGTTTGCCTTTTTCACCCATAAATGCCTTTTTTAGTGCCTATTTTACCTATAAATGGCACAAAATGCATTTTTCAAGATTTGTCGAGCGCCATTTTATTTTTCTTTCGTTTTTAATATTTTCCCCCTTTTGTTTCGCAAAAATACCTTTAAACTAAAAAAAAATTAAGTGGCAACATTGCAATTTCATTAACTTATCAATGTTTTTACATTGATTTGATCATTCCTAAGCCGTTATTTTTTGTTGTGCAGTGGAAAATTTAAAGAAAAAAACATGCCAAAATCAAAAAGTTCGGTTAGCGCAAAAATTTTATTAATTTTTTTGTACGGCTTTTATGCTTTTATATGAGAAGTAAAAACATGAATTTAAAATATGTGCCAACATTTCAATTAAAATATCTTAGTTTTAGTTTTTAAACTATCTTTGAAAACCTGGATGTTCCTTTTCTTTTACAAAAAACGAGGTATAAATATTGTATGCTGCATACGTCAGATGAAATAAAATTATTAAAAAATACATACCGTTTCCCCTTTTTTTAGATTTTCTAGTATTTTTTTCTATTTTTAAATGCCTGTTTTTGCCTTTTTAACAGTTTTTAAAGGCAAAATACCTTTTTGGCAGTTTTAGTACCTTTCCGTGATTTTTTTGCTATTTTATTTTGCTTTTTTATAGGTTTTTAGGTCCTCAAAATCCTTTCCCTGCTTATTACATACTTTGTAAATGGCTTAGTGTGCCCCAAGATCCACAATTAAATAAAATATTTGAATTTTAATGACTTGCTAAGGTGGTCCACTTTGTATAGAAAATATGTTTAAGACATTTATATAGTTTTCCAAATACTTCAATTTATCCAAAAATTCCTTGCTTGAGTTTGATATAGAATTTACAATGAATTACTAAAGTGGTCCATTTCACATAGAAAACGAAGAAGCCAACTCATTTTTTCTAAAACACTTCCACCTGTCCCAAACTCAAAGGTTTTTATTATTCTGTTCCAGCATTGCTTTCATGTAAATGTGTCTGATTGCGTCTTTCATACGCTTTTTGCCTCCTATGCTTTTCGTACGCCTCTCCCTCCTACATTTTTCCGTTTCCGTCGTTTTCGTCGATTTATGTGCATTCGGCACAAGTCGTTGGTAATTGGCAACACCGACACATGGGCACCTGCCCGAACGCCTTCGCTGGCTGGAAATGCTTGTAGAAAGGCTGTGCCGTGGAAAGGGTCTGAGGGTCTGGGTCGCATTAAGGGGCGTTAAGGTGCAAATTTATTTTTATAAAACCCTTTTGTAATGAGCACTTTGCGAGCGCAATATTTCTTCAAGTTGACATGTGGGTGTTGTGCCATGTGCGCGGCATGTGTGAGTGTGTAAGTGCGTTCTGTGTGCATGGCCATCACACATACACATGCAAGATGGAGTATTGGTCCCTTTTTCAGGTTGATTTGCCGTTGTTTAAACTGTTGAGCACATTTAAGCCTGATTAAAATCTTTTCTACACTTTTAATATCCAAGCGCCAACAAAAAGTGAACCAAAAATAAAAAACAAAATTTAATAATAATAAGAAGAACCAGAAATGTACGCAACGAAAGCAGCGAAGCTTTATGCGCGCATTAAGCGCTCTGCAGTCTGTGGCCCAAAGTTATAAATTCACTTTATATGTGGCAGCATTTTTTGGGTATTAAGTGGGCTTTTGAAAAATGTGCGAATGGCGCAATGGCGCCTGTGAATTTATTGGGCGCGCCGCTTGTCGCTGACCTTTAAGTGTTGTCTTCTGGTGCGGCTGCGTTTTGCGTAAACGTCGGTGATAACGTTGTTAATTTGGGAGCGTTGCGCATATAAATTGATTTATTAGCCATGAGCTGGGCTTAAGTGCATGCATTCGTGTGTATACATATGTATGTGTGTGTGTGTGCGCCTAATGTGGCGGGTTAAAAGGTAATAATGAGGTAAAGCGTCGCTTGGTAATAAATTTGAATTATTCATTGCTGCTGCTGATGGCGCTCGAGCGATGAGTTATAAATGCGACGGTTCGGTGTGATTGAAATAAGAGTTTACCTTGATGTATGTCTATGCGTGCGTGTAATTGCATGTATGTATGTAGTAACATTAGAGGGAATGTGCAAATAAAATGTGTGCATTATTTGGTTAGAAACGAGTTTGGTTTGTGGTTAATTTGAAGTTTGGTGTGGTTGGGAAGTGTTTGAATAGAAGTTGGAAAAAATTAATGTTTTGAAAAAATTAATATTTAATAATTTTAAGTAAATCAGAAATATGTGTAATCGAAAACCACAAAAAGCATACAAATTATATAAAAAAGAAATAAATATTCAATAAATAAAATCAAAAATATTTTTATACCAATCTGTATCTGTATCTGTATCTGTATCTGTATCTGTATCTGTATCTGTATCTGTATCTGTATCTGTATCTGTATCTGTATCTGTATCTGTATCTGTATCTGTATCTGTATCTGTATCTGTATCTGTATCTGTATCTGTATCTGTATCTGTATCTGTATCTGTATCTGTATCTGTATCTGTATCTCTATCTGTATCTCTATCTGTATCTCTATCTGTATCTCTATCTGTATCTCTATCTGTATCTCTATCGGTATCTCTATCTGTATCTCTATCTGTATCTCTATCTGTATCTCTATCTGTATCTCTATCTGTATCTCTATCTGTATCTCTATCTCTATCTCTATCTCTATCTCTATCTCTATCTCTATCTCTATCTCTATCTCTATCTCTATCTCTATCTCTATCTCTATCTCTATCTCTATCTCTATCTCTATCTCTATCTCTATCTCTATCTCTATCTCTATCTCTATCTCTATCTCTATCTCTATCTCTATCTCTATCTCTATCTCTATCTCTATCTCTATCTCTATCTCTATCTCTATCTCTATCTCTATCTCTATCTCTATCTCTATCTCTATCTCTATCTCTATCTCTATCTCTATCTCTATCTAGATCTCTATCTCTATCTCTATCTCTATCTCTATCTCTATCTCTATCTCTATCTCTATCTCTATCTCTATCTCTATCTCTATCTCTATCTCTATCTCTATCTCTATCTCTATCTCTATCTCTATCTCTATCTCTATCTCTATCTCTATCTCTATCTCTATCTCTATCTCTATCTCTATCTCTATCTCTATCTCTATCTCTATCTCTATCTCTATCTCTATCTCTATCTCTATCTCTATCTCTATTTCTATCTCTATCTCTATCTCTATCTCTATCTCTATCTCTATCTCTATCTCTATCTCTATCTCTATCTCTATCTCTATCTCTATCTCTATCTCTATCTCTATCTCTATCTCTATCTCTATCTCTATCTCTATCTCTATCTCTATCTCTATCTCTATCTCTATCTCTATCTCTATCTCTATCTCTATCTCTATCTCTATCTCTATCTCTATCTCTATCTCTATCTCTATCTCTATCTCTATCTCTATCTCTATCTCTATCTCTATCTCTATCTCTATCTCTATCTCTATCTCTATCTCTATCTCTATCTCTATCTCTATCTCTATCTCTATCTCTATCTCTATCTCTATCTCTATCTCTATCTCTATCTCTATCTCAATCTCTATCTCTATCTCTATCTCTATCTCTATCTATCTCTTTCTCTCTCTATGTTTTTTCATGTTCGGAAATTTTAATACAAATTTTTTAAAATATTTTTTATATTTTCAATTAAATTTTCTTCTTTGTAATATTTAATTATTAACTTTAATTTAGCACATTTCTGCACACAGCAACCAGTAATAATTCCCACACGCCACTCGTTTAAACTTGTCGCATGCGAATTGCCGCAAAACTTTTGCAATGTGTTGCCAACAAAATTTAATTGCCAGCAATTTATCATGTGAAACATAAGTAAAACATCTTACGGCATAACTCACCCACAATACGCCCACATTACAATTATTGCACGAGTACAACCCGAGCAACAACAGCGACCGAGTCGATTCAATGCCGGCAATAATATAAATTACAATAAATACACTGTCGAGTTGCATTGCCGGCGTCAGTTCATTCCCCAAGTTGCCGTTTATTGTGCTTGTTCCCACTCATTTTGCACAGATCCAACAAATATATGTATATATATAGACATATACGCCTGAATATATGTGCTCGAAGCTTAAAGACCAAAATTAAAGTGTCGCCCAGGCGAGTGGACAGCGTTTGTCTGTGTGTGTGTGTGTGTGAAATTACAGCTGCGACTCGTATTTACCTGTAACTCACATACACACCCAACCAAGTGGCATTTACTTTAGTTACGCATTTGGAAAATGGCATTTTCTGCTGAAAATCTGCTTAGTCGCCCAGTGTTGGCGCTGCTTCTGTTTGACTCTGTATGTGTGTGTGGCTGGTTGCGTTTGCTGTGGTTGTGCCTTGGTCCAGCAGTCAGAAACAGGAAGGTGTCCCTTGCATTTCCGTTCGTTGCTTTTCTCTCATTAGTTTTGCTTGTCGTTGTTGTTGTTATTCTCTTTTTTGTTTTATTGTCTATATCGTTGGTTCATTTATTCATAAAGCGGCAAAGAAAGAAGGCAATAGAACTGTAGGTTCCATGCGGAGCAAACACCTTCACGCCGACACACACACACACACACACACAAAAGCACACTTGCACTCAAATAAGCAGAATAAGCAACGATCCTCCTCGATGTATGTATGTGTTTGTGTCCTTGTGTGTGTCAATGGCAGTTGCCCACACACACACTCACACACAGAAGCAGTTAAACCATTCAGGTAATTAAAGCCGTAGGTGGGTGAGCAAAGTTTAGGTGGAAAAGTTTGCTTGCCAGCATTTCGACTGTGATTTTCTAAATGAGTGTTTCGGTAGCTTTGTGCTGTGTGTACTTTGCGTTTATACTGCGTCTTTTTTTTGGCGTTGATTTGCTTTTAGTCGGTTTTTTGCCGGCATTAGTTTACACACGGAAACAAAGGACACTCACCCACACATAAACACACATGTCAAGAGCGAAAGCCTTATCAAAGAGCATAGTAAATCCTTTTGAAAAAGCCAAACTTTTTGCTGTTGCCAAGTTTTTGACTTTTAGTTTGTGTTTTTATCGCTGTTGTTGGGTGGCGTTGGTGTTGATGAGCATTTTTGTTTTGTTTATTTTATTGCCGAGCTGGCCGTCGACGTTGGCAAGTCGATTTTGACACATATCCTACTTTGAGGCACATAAAGCCTTTGATTGATGTGAACGCTTTTGTCAGTGCGAGATTAGTTTCCTTGGTTATTCTTCTTATAAGATTGGGCTTTGAAGGGTTATGGGAAATGAATTTTTTGTATATTGGGAAATTTAAGATCAACTTAAACAGATCGTTATTGATTAATCTGTTTAAGTTCAAATTGCAGGTAAAATTTCTACAAGTAACTTCGTCAGAAAAGTTGAGCCATCGTTGCACTGTGGTCGAAATGGTGAATTTGGCAAGAAATAAGTAGAATTTCGGACGTGTGTAAAACGTAATGCTTCAATGCATTCAGCTATCTCAGAGTTCTAGAATTTAGCCTAAGAATTGCGTAATGGCTTTTTTAAAGCCATTCGAAATCGTTTAGTCTACATTTCCAATCACATTCCTATCCTAACTTGGTGTTGAATAGATCAACGACTGTCAAATTATTGAATCCACTCTTAGGTTCGAGTCCTCAGAAATCCAATTCTAAACACTCTTTTAATCAGTTGTTCTACTGGCTAATTTAACTGTGGCCCAACATGTCCTTTAGCATACATCATTAGAAAGATTTGTGCTAATTATTTATTATAATTTTAGAATATTGAATGTAAGTTGTGAATATTTTCATCCATATGTGATAAATATGCGCTTCAGCACTGAACCCGGAATAGTAATATTTTTTTTAACCCACTCGAGACGACGATTTTTTTCGAACACGGTCCCCAGGAGCGAAATGTTTTTTCTTTATATTGTTCATGTAAGAAAGGCTTCAGATAATTTTTAGATTTTTTGGTACACAGTAAAACCAATGCCAAATTTTGTTTTCCTGTACCTTACAGATTTCATTAGTTCCAGAAAAATCTTATTTCGACGACTAGTTTACTCAGAATAACTGATAACACTGCACAACAAATCAAATTTTTTTAAAATAACAAGGTTCTGACAACGGATTCTGGTATAGGGGGCAAAAAAAAATATACGTGTATCGGCGTTTCGAAAGCTTACGTCTGCATTTTTTTTTAGGGCGGGTCAAAGTTTTCCCCTTTTTGCACATTCTTATGGTGAATCGGCATACGAAAACCATGTAACCTCACATTTTAGGTATATGATGTGTTCAGCAATTTGATGTAAGATACTACAAAGAACATTTTTGTGGATCATTTTAACCCTGTAGCTCCTATTTGTATGGGTAAATTTGACCCTTTTTTCTATAATGCCAAAAATGTCCTGTAAAACAGGACTTTTTAAGGACAAAATGTACCGCCATCACATCACATCGCATCACAACACATCACATCACATCACATCACATCACATCACATCACATCACATCACATCACATCACATCACATCACATCACATCACATCACATCACATCACATCACATCACATCACATCACATCACATCACATCACATCACATCACATCACATCACATCACATCACATCGCATCACATCTCATCACATCACATCACATCACATCACATCACATCACATCACATCACATCACATCACATCACATCACATCACATCACATCACATCACATCACATCACATCACATCACATCACATCACATCACATCACATCACATCACATCACATCACATCACATCACATCACATCACATCACATCACATCACATCACATCACATCACATCACATCACATCACATCACATCACATCACATCACATCACATCACATCACATCACATCACATCACATCACATCACATCACATCACATCACATCACATCACATCACATCACATCACATCACATCACATCACATCACATCACATCACATCACATCACATCACATCACATCACATCACATCACATTACATCTCATCTCATCACATCACATCACATCACCTCACATCACATCTCATCTCATCACATCACAATACCAGAATCAAGAACTTGGCAACAGATTTGCAATCAGCAGACACACATTATTCGAAAAACTTTTTTTAATAAAAGAAACTAATTCAATTGAGGGTTAATAACTCCCTTTGGAACTCTCTGCTTAAAGCTACTCGCTACCAGTGTTGCCACTAAGAATTTTTTCCCCCTACCAAAATTGGTCCAAAATCAATCTCAGCCTACCAAAATAAATTTGCTAAACAAAAATTTATTTCAAACACATAAACATAAATATATTATTTAAAAACAAAAACGATTAAATTCAGTACAGAAACAACACAGTTAAGCATATTAAATATGCTGCAATTAAAATTATTACATTAAAATTAACATAAAATATATAAATATCACACTTTTGCGCTTCAGTCTTTTTAATTATTTCTTTACATAACATAAATAATGTTATTTATTGTAGTAAATTCCAATTTTGCTTATATGCTTTTTTTTTTATAAGCGAAAGTTCGCAAAATGTACGTTCGGCAGCTGCAGAGCTGTGTGGAAGTGAAATCAAATTAAATAAAAAATTTGCGAGATCAATAAAACAAAACTCGTTTAATCCATTCTTAATGTTAAAAAATGTTTATTTACGTGTCTCTTTTTAAACCAGTAATGCTTAATCTAAGTAAATTCCACTGCGTTATAATTTTATTTGGATTGCAGTCCACTAAATTTTGAAATCAAAGGAAGAAGAGTTAACATTTCTTCAGAAAGGACTATATGTGGCGTTATAATCTCCAATAGCTTTAGATCTTCCCTGCAGAGATGTTTGAACTTTTGCATGTACAATTTTTTCACGTCATTTTAAAATCATAAAAAAATTGTGGTGCCTACCAAAATTCCTTGAAAATCACAACAAACCAACCAACCAACCAAAGCCTTCATTTATGAAACGAAGCTACCAATTTTGATCCAATTGGACCAAAACGGCAACACTGCTCGCTACTACCTTCTCCCTCTTTTTCTTCTCTCTGCTGTTGTTGCTGGAATTTTGCATTTTGTTCTTTGCAATAATTTGCAGCTGCGGCCAAGTCTCAGACCATTGCCGGCATTTTCATCACGAAATGTCGCATTACTTATGCCATAAATATTTCATTATGAATTTCAACGCGTATTTGCAGCGGGCAGAAGTTCGCAGTAGGCAAATGGCCAAAGACGAATGAGAAGCGGGACGCGGCGCACAAATCTGCTACCAGTAAATATTGTAGAAAACAACAACAACAGCAAAAAAATGAGAATGAGGAAAATTCAATCCTTTTCGCTGGAAATGGCAGTTCTCGGAAGAAGTTTGTGCGAGCGCTTTGTCTGTGCGAAGGGCGGCGGGGCCGGCTTTGGCTGCTGCCAGTGTAAAAAGCATAAATAATTAAATAAGTAATAAAAATTCTCTATGAGTTGTCGGCGCTGCCAAGGCGGCTGATGCTGTTGTTACTTCTAATATTGTTGTTGTTGTTGTTGTTGGCTGTGGAGTGGGCAGTGTGCGTGTGCTGGCTTGACAGGAGGTTAAAAGCATTGCTTTGCCACTTGTGTCGGCAGCTGACGCACACAAACGCATCAATCATCAATTTCTGCAGAAATTGCTGGTCGGTCAGCTTTGTTTGGCATTTGCACGAGTCTCGAGAGTGGCGGGACGAGTTGGCTATTGTTAAGAAAAAACAAAACAACAAATACAACATATTTCACTCAATGAAGGTGTCGTCATGGGCTTTGTTTGTAAGTTGGCTTTATTAAAGCTGAAATTCGTCCGATTGCCGGTGCAAAATTCCTGTTCATTTAATTTCGTTTCATTTCGTTTCATTTGATTTCTTTATTTCTTTCTTTGCTTTCATTTCATTGAAATAAAATTAAATTAATTTAAAAGAGAAAACAAAAGCAAATGCGAATGGCACCGCACTGAGGAATGCGAATAAAGAAAATTAAATGTTTTTTCGTACTAACCACAATTCGAGTACCAAAAACACTGCCAAAGGATTGCACTGCACAATAGATCCTGGTACCGTTTGGAGGGAGTTGAGCTGAAAAATAATAATATGCAATAATTTTAAGCGAAATTTCTTTACACACGAATAATTTTTAATGAAACGCAATACCAACGAACCGAAATACATGAACAATGCACACCAACAACAACAACGCGGACAATTACAGCAGCAAGTGCTGTGATAACGCTGTGCCACACAACGAGCAGCACATTATTAAGAACAACAACAGCAACTACAACAATAACACTATGCTACAAATTGAGTGGCATTTGAAGAAAATGTTGAAAACTGTAGGAAAGGTTATTGAATTAATTTCATATGGCGACATTGGTTGAGTGACTGCACGGAACTTTATTGGGGCATTAAATTTTGATTGAAATTCTTATAAAATATTTAGCCGCAAGAGTTGAATAAAATAATAAATAATAAATAAAAAAAATTAAATTATAAATTAAATAAATAAATAAAATTTTATTTTAAATTTTGAAAATTCAATAAATTACTCGATTTCAACTATTCTGTTTAGTTAGATTAAATGAATCAAGACTCTGTGGAAAGGCGAACCGTCTTTTTCGTTGATTTCGTTTCGGTAGGTTAGGTTAGGTCAGGTGAGGTTAAGGTCTGGATATGAGACTTGCCGAAAGACACACTTAGGCCACGAAATGGACCGGTGTGATACCACAAGGAATTTGTGGTTCTGATAGATCAATTGTTGAAAATTTTGATAAAATCGACGATCGGAAATCGTCAATCTGTCTGACATCTAAATAATGTTTCGATTGTATAAGAGTTAAACATTGCATTAAAAAACCATTTGGAATCTCTGAAATAAGTCTGGATACAAAAAGAAGCTCCATGAATGGGTGTCACACGAATTAACGAAAAAAAACCTCGCTGCTGAATCAACAAAATCTACCAATTTTTGAAGCAGATGGTGACTGGTGATAAAATTGGATCAAGTGGGACAAAGTTAAGCTAAAACAGTCAGGAAGATTTTGTTGTGTCTTTGGGGGAATTGACAGGGAACCATGTGTTATGAGCTGCTCTCTCTCGGCCAAACTCTTATTTCGGACCTGTACTGCCAACAATTGGAACGTCTGAAAGAAGCGATCGCTTAGAAGCGGTCAGCTTCGGCCAATAGGAAAGAAATTGTGTTGAATCAGCATAACGCCAGACCACACAAATCGATAGAGGCTCGTAAGAAGCTTTATTGGGAGGTTCTTATGTATTCAGTTTATAGTCCAGACCTGGCGCCAAGTGATTACCACCTGATCCTGTCTATGGCTAATGATTTTGCTGGTGAGAATTTTGACTCAAGAGGAGCTCGTAAAAATCAACTAGCCCAGTTTTTTTTTGCCAATAGAGAAGATGGTTTCTATGAAAGATACATAATGGATTAATTTCAAAATGGCAACCTAAAACGGATCATTCCAACTGTACTTAACAGTGGTGGATTCAGGGGGGGCGGGGGGTATTAAAGAATTACGTTTTGAACCTCCCCCCCGAAATATTTTTCTGAATCCGCCCCTGGTACTTAAAACTCCTTAATTTCATAATAACGTAATGGATTTATTTCTGCTATACCTTATTTTATTTTTAACCAATTACTTGAAGTGGGGTTTTCAAGCGCTCTTAACCCATTATGAACCAAATTTAATCGTATAATTTGCTTCTTAAAATTAAAATTTTTCTTTCATCAATTTCACAATTAAAAGAAAAAAATGGATTGGAAGACAACATTTCGGATTATTTCCAAAAATATTTTAAATCTATATACAAGGTGCAACCCAAAGTAAACAGGACTTTTATAAAATAAAGAAAACGGATGATTATTTTTGTATAATTCTTTTTATTTATTCAAAATACTCTCCTTCTGCTTCGATACAACGTTTTGCACGGTCCAAAAGCATTTGGAATGAGTGTTTTAGGTCATCGGCCGGCATCGCCTTCAGAACGTTGGTACAAGCCTTTTGGATGTCCTCAACGTCCTTATAACGGTTTCCTTTCATCGGCAAATGCAACTGACCGAATAAGTAGAAGTCACAGGGAGCCATATCAGGCGAATACGGTGAATGATTGATGGTAAAAATGCGATTTTTGGTCAAATAATCGGTCGTAACTAGGGCTCTGTGAGCCGGTGCATTATCATGCAATAAACGCCAACTTCCTTCCTCGCGATATTCTGGCCGAATACGACGAATGCGATGCACCAAACGCTTCAAAACTTCAACATAAAACAAAGCGTTAATTGTTTTTCCCGGTGGAACAAACTCTCGATGAATTATTCCCTTTGAATCGTAGAAACAAATGAGATGAGTTTTGATTTTTGACTTCTCACGGCGGGTTTTTTTCGGATTTGGCTCATCTGGGTGCTTCCATTCGGCACTTTGACGCTTTGTTTCGGGATCATATTGAAAGCACCACGTTTCGTCACCGGTTACGATGTTGAACAAGAAATTTGGATCACGTCTGGCTTCCCGAACGATGTCTTTTGCGTGCTCAATTCTCTGCGCTTTTTGGTCGTCGGTTAAAGTGTGCGGAATGAAGCGAGAACACACTTTACGGAGACCCAAATGTTCGGTTAAAATGCGATCAATTGATGTTTTGGAGATGTTCAATTCCATTTCCATCAATTCCAATGATGAGTTTGGCTGCATTTTGATAAAATCACGCACAGTTTTGATGGCATCGTCAGTAATCACAAATTTCGACTGGCCGACGTGTTCGTCGTCATTCAAGTCTTCACGACCATTCTTGAATCGATTCAACCACTCATTAACACGGCCACGGGATAAACAATCATCACCATAAACTTGCTTTAACAATTTAAACGTTTCGGTAAAAGTTTTACCAAGTTTAAAACAGAACTTAATATTAGCTCTTTGTTCGATCGACATTCTCGTACCAAAGTTAAAAACATACTGTCACATTGAGCGGGATATTTCGGCGTCTACTAGACCAAATGTCATGAAATTTAGACAGTATGTGAATGAAAGATGTACCTTTCCAACGCATGTCCTCACACATAGATGGCGCCACCAGAAACGTCCCTATTGCAAAAGTCCTCTTTACTTTGGGACGCACCTTGTATATAAAAATCAAATAAATTTCGTATGTGTTCTATAGACTCCCAAACCACCAGACCTATTTTAATAAAATATTACGTGTGTGTTTACGGGCACCGTGTGGAAGGTTCTTAGCATAGGGGGCGTGGCATTATTCAAGGGGGCGTGGCACCGCCCATACAACTCAATTCTTTAATATTGAATATCTTCAGAATTATAAGTCGTATAGCATTGAAATTTGGTACAGTGTCATGGCGTAAACATGTTGTTCGACCGGTAAAATTTAATGAGCGTTGGACAAGGGGCGTGGCACTTTTTAAATTCCGGTGTAACTTTCGAACTATAGCGTTCACATCAGTGAAACTCGGTACAAACTAACGATTTGGTCGTGTCCTTCGACAGGGAGAATAGGGTGGGTTTTTGACAAGGGGGCGTGGCACCGCGATTCCACTAAATTTTTTAATATGGTATATCTCCGGAATTGTAATTCGCACAGCATTGAAATTTGGTACAGAGTCATGACGTAAACGTCTCATTCCACCGGTAAAATTTAATGGGCGTTGGACAAGGGGCGTGGCACTAGAGCGTTCACATCAATGACACTCGGTACAAACTAACGATTGGGTCGTGTCCTTCGACAGGAGGAATGGGGTGGGTTTTTGACACGGGGGCGTGGTACCGCTTCCATTTTTTTATACATAGATTGTTTATACTGACTGACTGACTGATTGATTGGTTGATTTATCATCGCCCAGCCCAAACCGCTGAAGCTACAAACATGATTTTAGGACTGTAGGTACATCTTGAAGAATTAACCTTCGCCAAGAAGGGATTTTTTGAAATTCGGGGTCTAAAAAGGCAAAACATGGGTTAAAGTGTTGTATGAAGAAACGTGGTTTAATAAACATATTGAATTTGAACTTCCTTAAAATATTCTACTATAGATCAAAACTTATTCGACACGTATTTTATAATTTTTCGAAAATCAAAATTTAACTGGCCCAACAATGGGTTAAGGTTTATTTGCGGAAAGACTCCGAAACAAACAACACGAACCGATGGGCCTATTGACTTTAACAATTATAAAAATAATTGAAATATATATAATTAGACACGTGTTTCTCATTATTTTAAAAATCTAAATCTAACTTGATCAACGACGGGTTAAAAGTATGTATGGAGAAACTGTGAAATGAAAAATATGAATTAGACTTGACATCAAACTTGGGGAAAGTACTCTTTGTGAGAAATAATCTGACACGTGTTTTTCACTTTTTTGAAAATCAAAATCTAACGGGGTCAACAATGGGTTAACAATTTGTATGGAGAAACAAGATTTATTGGGCGTTCTGACTTCAAACTTATCAAAAGCAGTTCAATCGGGAAATAATAAAAACGTGCTTTTAATTTTTTTTTTTAATCTAAATCTACCATGGTAAACCAAGGGTTAAGAATTTGTTTGGAGTAAATGTGAAAACATATGATTTAAAGGGCCTTCTGACTTCAAAATTTTTAAGACACTCGAAATCAAAGATAGACACATGTTTTTCTTTAATCAAAATCTGATGGGCTCAAGAATGGGTTAAGAATTCGTATCGGGGGAAACAGAAGAGCTTGCGTGCAAAGCCGCGGGGCCGAGCTAGTAAATAATAAAAATAAAATTAGGAAATACCTAATTCAATAGTTCAAGCATTCTTCTGAAAAACTATAAAAAATGATAGGAGCAAATTTAAAAAATTGGCCAAGATGTACTATTTTCTCTGATTATCCCATATTTTGCTTTAAAACATGTTCCATTAAAAATGTAATTATTAATAATAAATTAAATAAATAATAAATAATAAATAATAATTAAATTAATAAATAAAAAAAATTATATTATAAATTAAATAAATAAATACAATTTTATAATTTTATTTGAAAGATTCTCTGAAAGAAAATGAAGTCGTATACACTTTGGTGCTACGAAGTTTTTGTTCAACAGTGTAATACGCACAACAACCACAACAACAACAACAACAACAATGCAAATAAGAATAACATAATACGAAAATGCGATTAAAATTGTTACAAAAATATTTCAATCTAATAAATAGTTGGCGGCGTTCATTTCTTGCTTGAAAACTCGCTCGGCAGCGCCAAGAAGCGGCAGCGAACGGATAAACAGCGACGGCTCAAACGAAATTACAACAAAATTAAGAAAGTTACAGCAACTTGAGCAACCAAGAAAAACAGCACAACGAGCAGCGGAGGCGTGGCGCGGCTGCGGCAGAGAGCAGAGAAGGGGGTCGAACATTTTATATACGCACGCACCGCTTTTAGTTTAATCAATGAAGCCGCATGGGGGCGCAGCATCGTTGTGCTGTCAAGACGCTGCAAATAATAACAACAACAACAACAACAACAACAACAACAAAAAATAACAACAATAGTAACCATGCGCTGCAGCAACTGAACGTAGCGAAGGTTGTTGCGCGCATGCAGCGCATTTTCGCTGGTAGCAAGAAAAAATAACAACAACTGCAACTACAACAACGAAAGAAGTTGTAGCAGCGGTAGCGGACGAGCAAAAATAATAACGCGGAAACGCGCATTCCATATGAGTTATGCTGCCGTCGTCACCGCCGTGCATCCGTCCGACCGACCGACCGTTCGTGCGCTTAATGCTGCCGCTGCTTTCTTGTGCTTCACTGCTGGCTGTTTTTGTTGTTATTGGCGCTGGTATCCAGCTGCGCTTACGACCACTTTTTGCTGGCACTTTTCTCCCCTTCGCGATTCCTTCGCGAGCCCCGCCTTGCGACTTGTTGTTTGCCTTTGCCATTCACATCCGCGTAGTCCGCTCCACGCTGCACCACTTCACTTTGCTCCATTCCGCTTCAGTGGCCCCGGCTTGCCACTGTTCGCCACGACGCTCTCCACACGCTGCGCTCGTAATCCGCTTATGAGCATTCGCCGGATACTCAACGCACAATGAATGAATCCGCAAATGTTCGCCTAGGTGGCAATGCGAATCCGAATTCCGAATTTATTTTTCGCCCCCGCCCAGTTTGCCCACCGCTCGTGCGCAGGGTTTAACTTGTTCCAAACAAGGCGGGGCGGGGGAGATGGGGACAGTGTTCCTTGCAACTTTTCCGTTGAGTGCGTTTCATTTGTTCTTTGCATACTTTTTTCTGCTGGTTTTTCTTTGTTGCTGCTTTTGCTGTATATGGTTTGTTGTTGTTGTTTTTGTTTCTGTTGTATTGAAATTATGAATTTTAATTAAAAAAGGAGTTAAGTTTTTTGTGTGAAGAAGTTTTCTACATTTGATTGTGCTTGGCGTTGGAGACCAATGCTGGCAGTTGGGGTTAATGCAGCTGTTGACTGTTCAAGAGAAGCGCACGCAAAGTGGGGATTTAGGGGTTTGTAATCACATTCGAAATTACTTTATAAATCCATTAATACTAATGTGGAATACTAATCGTATTTTGTAATTGTATCAGAAAATGGTTGCGTTGCTAGGCAAATCGATTAACATTGGACTTCAAGTGGTAAGTTCTAACCAGAATATTTATGTTTACAATATTTTTGCAATCATGAATCTTTTATTTGAATTAACCGGAAATAGTTTTTGAAACATAACTTATTACATTAACGAAAAAAATCATTATAGGAGGTCTTTGCAATAATAGAAGTCTGTGGGGTCTCATAGAGCGAAATGTTCGAGGAACGAAAGTTTACATATTCGTTGACAGCCAGGCTACAATAAAAAGTTAACTAATCTCATAATGAGATCCAAGCTAAATAGTTCATGACTTGTTTGTTCACTAATTTGTGTGTTGCCAGGTGTAACTCCCCATTTCCTTGATTCCCGGCCACACCGGCATTCAAGAAAATGAATGATGAGCTGACCAATGACCACTGATCCACAAGTTGCATCCCATGACCTGAAAGTTCAAACAAATACAGTATAATTTTATCCTTTCAATCTTTAAGATCATTCCTAAACGATACAAAATGGCTTTAACGTTCGTTTTCTCTTTCTCGAAGAAAGTAACCACTGAGAAACCGACAACAAAATGGCGCACAAGCGCTTTTTGGGTAACTCAGAGAGTTGCAGTCATAGTTTTCTATATACAGCAATAACTATAAAATTTGGAAGCCAAGCAATTTTTTTTAGAATAAACACAAGAGTCCGAAAAGCCTGATGACGCGACTAAAGTATGGTACCCGCTTCCCGGGACCCGCACCAATTTTAAGCCGATTCCGAACGGTTGAGTTGGAAAAATTATATACACTATACACTACTAGAAAAATTATATACACAAAATTTCTTTTCTTGATTCGAGAGAGTAAACCAAAATAATTTGAACTAATTTTAAATTAATCGGGAAAATATTTTGATTACTCAAATACTTTTAATATTAAAAAATTTAATCATAAGTAAATCATAAGTAAAATAATTTAAACAGACAAATAAATCAAAACTATACATAACATTAATGTCACATTAAGTTAGCTTGGGATATAATTTACAAAATGAAAACACTTTTTAATTATTTCACCGTGTGACAAGAAACCACTTTTGTCGAGACCCATCCAAAAGATTGTATAGGCGTGAAACCAGAGCTCATTCACCGTGACATGGCATACTCAGGTTTTCATTTTCTGATCCGTTGTCCTTTTAAAACGACTTTAAAGTTTTAAGGACATACATATACCAAAGTATTTATTTAAATATTTGCAGTTGTGAGAGTTGTGAGTTGCAAATGAGAGAAAAGAAGTTGTCGCCTTTAGGCTATATTTCCTATTTTTTAATTTTCAGAGCAAAAATATATCAGTAAGGATGATTAAAATATCTATCCTGCGATATCCTTGACGTTTTTTAGCGGAGTACAGGTGTCCCTCGTATAACGCGGTGGTTACGTTCCAGGAAAATTCTGCGTTATGTGATTCGCGTTATAGAAGACTTCACTTTCATATAAATTTTAGGGTGTTCCAATAAGCTTTTCCAAAATAAAATAGGTACTAAATTAAAGATGTATGTGCATTCCAACTCAAAATCAAAATTCATACTTTATTTAAAAAATTAAAAACCATAATGAAAAAAAACTGTTTTTTTTTTAATCGCGTTATATCGAAAACGCGTTGTAGAAGTACCACGTTATATGAGGGACACCTGTATTTATAATACCTCAAAATTTTATTCTTCTATCTTTATAGGTTTAGAGTTAAAAATATAAGTTTCTATTCGTAAGCAAGAATTTAGTATGGAATATGCATTAATTTTTTGTCTGTAAAATTAGATAGAAAACCAAAATTTTGAGATAGTTTAATATCTTATATTAAACTTATATATTACGTACTGACATATTTTGGTCCTGAAAGTTCAAAATAGAAAATTTAGTCAAAAAAGAAGTCAAAAAGTTTGCTCTTTTAGTTGACACTCACATCTTGATCATAGCACAATCACAAATTTTAAAAGAATCTTTGAATGAATGAAATTAAAAACTGATTACACCGTTCGACAGTCAATTTTACATAGTATTTGCACAAAATTAGAGGCCAAATATAATAAAACTGTAAAATAATAAAAATAAAACTTCTCTGACAGGACAGGATTTGTTTTTTAAGTACTGTGAAATTTCAAGGACATGAATGAAATAAAATGGTTTAAAAAATTAATTTAAAACATAGCTATTAACACTAGAGTGTTCGGCTCAAGGGCTATACATATTATGCTCGGCGTAGGTACAAATGTACCTCCATGGGGATTTCTACTATAAGTTGCAAAAAAAAAACAAAAACTGCGGGTGTACGTTTGTTTGTGCAAAAACCACTTTTATTTTTATGGATTAAAACTATTTACATGGTGAGGCGACGCATTTCTCGCATGTCACGGACTGCGAAGAATGGACGGCACATACTGGCTCTCCACAAGAACAACACGATTGGCGTGTTTTGCGTTTACATTTTTCTGGAAAATAACAAATCTTACAGGTGCCAAAAACTTTCTTGCTCGCACGACCTTGTGTGCTTGAACTAGCAACGGTACGTCTTGTTTCGATCGGTATACCGCCTCCTATAACGTTCCGTGTAGCGATACGAGTAGTATCTTGTTGCATAACTTTTGAGTTGTTTACTCTGTTTTCTATTTGTTTCGTTGCAAAAAGTGGGTTAAAAGTGGGCGAACCATGCCCAAATGGGTACCAGGTTTTAGTATGAGCACCAGGAGGTTCTATACCAAATTTCATCTCAATGACTATTCGCGTTCAGGTCCTTTTATGCGAACCAGCCGATTGACGGATGGACAGACGGAAGGACGCTACCAAATAAGCTCCCCTGGTGATTCCTATTACAAATATAATTATATCCTTTTCGAAACATTACAAGCTCCTCATCAATGTATTTACTCTACCTCCCAACAACTCTATTACCTGTGTAAAGTATACAAATACACGGGGGTACATTTGTACCACTGCCAAGCAGAATGAGACTACTTTTCTTTAGCGACTCCCACCCACCACCACAAAAACATTTTTTTATTTTTTCCTCTTTTTCTAGAATCTGCACAGATCATTTGAGGCTATCATGGAGTCTCGCTCTGCTTGCATAATAAATAGTGTACAAATTTTATGTTTATTTCTCCGTGGAGGTACATTTGTACCTCTCCGAACGTTCTAGTGTTAATAAAAGCATCAAATGAAACAGAAAATTGTTTAGAATTAAAAAAAAAAATTTTTTTGTATGCAAGCACGAATAGGTATTCAAAATGTCCTTTAAAAACATTATTCTTGAATAGCTTACAAATTTTCATTAGTTTTTGCTAACACAAAGACTACATATTATATCCGCTGATATATCGAAAAATACACACGTATTGGGCTAATTTTTCACAAAATAAATTTTTTTAAATACAAAATTTTTCACGATAAAAATCTCAAAATCATCAAAGCATAAATTGATAGAAATACTACAGAAAATACATATGGTATATTTAAAAATAAAAAGCGTCAAAATGACCGCAATGGTCTTTCTAGTGTTAAATATGTCTTAAGGACAAATATGTACACTACCACATCTTCAAATTTCTTCCTTCCAACTTTAAAATTTTAGGATTTATTAATAATTTGTTTCTATGTGCTAATTAAATATTTTTGGCCAGGTTAAGTTAGCTTGGGTGATGATTTACAAAATGAAAAAACTTATAAATTATTTTATATTCGAAAGAAAAAACTGAATGAAAGAAAAACTGATTACACTGAGCAACAGCCAAAATTTTTCCGAGTTCTAGTAAACCTTTTCTAAAGGATTTTTGGACGCTGATCACAACTGCGTACTTAGTTTTTTGATTGTTTGAGCGGCTTGTTGCTCTGTGTTATTACTAA
Organism: Melieria crassipennis; assembly: GCA_963668005.1. Lineage (NCBI taxonomy): Eukaryota > Metazoa > Arthropoda > Insecta > Diptera > Ulidiidae > Melieria > Melieria crassipennis. The sequence continues at coordinate 21,485,681 of OY764961.1, forward strand.
AAACTTTTTTGAATAATAACACTGCACAACAGCATGTCTGTTGCATGGAGTTTTTTACATGAACCTGAATCGTTTTTCCACGCTGATTTCAAAACCATACTCAGTTTTTATGTAACAGCTCTAGTTTTCGCAAAAAATGGGTGTGTCACTTTTTCGAATTTTCCTCGGCATTTTACTCGTTTTCGACTGTAATTTCTGAACCAATAATCCTATCGACATGATTTTTATATAGTTGCACTAACAACATCTCACGCCTTCTTTTCTTATATTAATCAATTTTTTTGCGTTCTTAATTGGCGTGGTAATAAGGTTTCAAAGTGGGAAAATATGGAATTTTAAGGCGTTTTTTCTGATGGCGAAAATCGAACAGATGTTTCATAAATCCAGTTACGAAGTATATGAATATCTTAAGAAGAAACATCAAGCACTACAACACAGCCAAATAATTTGGCGGAATACACATTCGGATCGAAATAATAGCAAAAATTTACCATAGTCATTTTCAGTGGTTTTCCTTAAAAAATTAGGGGCCTCAAAATATGCTTTTTTATATGTTCCATTTATAGTCTGAAATACAAGCAAAAAACAAAAATATTTTGAATTGCTCGAAACAAAAAAAAATTAAAAACTTTGCATATTTTGAGGCTCCTAATTTTTTAAGGAATAAGACTGAAAATGACTATGGTACAATTTTGCTATAATTTCGATGCAAATGTGTATTGCGCCAAATAATTTGGCTGTGTTGTAATGTTTGATGTGTCTGCTTTCATTATACACCTAACTCGTTAATTGATTTACAAAAAATGTGTATGTTTTTAACCGTCAAAGAAAACGCCTTAAAATTCCATATTTTCCGACTTTGAGGTCCAATTACCGCGGCATTTTAAAACTTTTAAAAATATGTTGCATCGGAAAAGAAGCCGTGCGGTGTTGTTAATGCTATAAGGTGAAAATTATGTCAATCGGTTTTTTGGTTTAGAAATTACGATCAAAAATATGGAAAAAGTAGAGGAAAAACTGAAAAAATGACACGGTACCTATATCTCACAAACTAGAGCTGCTGGAAAAAATCTGAGGATAGATTCGAAATCAGCGCACCCAAATTAGTAAGAAACAGTAGAAAAACTCCATGCAACAGAAAAAAAGTGTTTTTTTGTTGTGCTGTGTAATAAATAAATTAGGACATATTTCAAGTACTTTTATTTATACAAGTTTACCCTAAAAACACCATAAAATAAAATAAGGTTAGAGTATAAGAAAACCGGCCAAGGTCGATTGTTTTCCCCAAATTTTTCCTAAATTAAACTTTAAGACATTTGTTAGTTTAAATTCTACAAATTCTCGGTAATGAATAAAACAGTTTAGAAATTAGAAATCTATGTTAAAAAGTATAATACGCCAACGGAATTGAGGGACATACCTCCGTCATTTGTAATAACTATGTGGCTAGAAGACAATGAGAATGCTGCTTACTATATTTGTAAATGTATAGGTTTTGGACGTTCCAGGCACATGTTCCAAATGTCTATATTGGAGTTTTAGCTACTAGAACTCGATTTTTCACTTTAAAAAAAGCGACAGACCGGCTAAAAGAGATCCAGAGCCTTTGAGAAAGAACACCTACTACTTGTTCACTACTAGTATTTACTACTTCAAGTAGTTCTGGTCCGGGCATTTACTAGTCAAGAGGGAGGGGGGGGGGGGGATGCAATAGCTGGGGTCAATAATGTCTGCGTGCCAATATTCATGGATACTCCTAACAATATTTAGTAACGCATTGTATTACAAGACCGAGGGTGGTGTGTTTGAAATCTGGTCTTTAATTAAATAAATTAAATAAACTTTTTCGGCTGCCTCTTCAGCATCTGAGAAGCACTAAACTACAAAGAATTTGGCTATAAAAAACCTTTTAAAAAATCGTTGCACGGAATAGCCACACATCTAATGCCAAAGGATTAGGGTCCTTTTCATGCATGAGTAAAAAGAAAAGTTTGAGAGTAAAAGACTCTCATGGAATTGTCATTCAATATATACACTTATATCTATATATTAATAAATATTTTATATATTTTTTTTCATCTCAAGTTCAGTGCTTGCGAGTAAGTTTTATATGCCAAAATACCTGCTAATGAATTCCTAATGCCAGATACTTTTGTCTCCTTCTCATTATTTTTTAAGATACGTCTTTGCACTCACAACTTTGTTATTGTTTTTGGCGGCAAGAAAGTGCCAACAAAAAGTAAGCACATTGTCTACAAAACTCGAGAGGAAGTTGTGGCTTTTATTTCCTGCTATGTGCTCGTATAGACACATGTACATACATATGTATGTGTGTGTGTTTTTGCTGTATAAATACGTTTAATATATTTTGTTGGTATTTCTTTATTGTTATTTTTGGTGTGGTTTTTATATATGTGTGTGTGTGTGTGTTGTTTTTTGTTGATAAGGTTTTTTCAACTGAATTTAAAGAGTTGATTTCAATTGTAGAAAGAAATTTGATAAAACAAAAAAATAAAATTCTTTGCTAAATAATTCATTCTCACAAATGTATAAAAAGTTTTGAATTTTTAATTAATTTTTTGTTAAGTATTCATTTGCTCATTTGGGGATTTTTAAATGAAATTTTGTTACTTAAGTTTTACATTCAACAATTAATTTTTTCATGCAACCATTAATTTTTTTCCATGCATTATGGCTTTATTAGTAAGAGCAAACATTCCCATTAATTATGGAACACAACGTCCTTGAAGTGGCTACCTTGGCTGGCTTCGCAGTAGCGCATTCTGTCACTCCAATTTTCCCAAACCTGATATAGGCCTTAAGTGCTTGAATCGTTCCTGGATTGTTAGCATAGCATTGCTTCTTTACGGTTCCTTACAAAAAAAGTCCAAAGGGGTCAAATTGTAGCTCCGAGGCGGCCAATAGACATCGGCAATACGGCTGATAACACGATTTGGGCACTGTTTGGGCTACACTGCACTCACTTTGGAAATAAGTTTTCTATATTTTCCAACGTTGCTCAAGCGTAAAGCGACTCATTTCATTCCGCGGAGGTATGATACTGACTTTTTGTCAAGATTTCGAGCGGGAAACAGCTGTCAGTGTTAAATAACCTACGATTTAAAAATAAACCAATAGATCGCCCACCCTTTATATGTGAAAATCTGATGATTGAATACCAATTCGATATGCAAAAGACTGGGAGCATCAGTCGAACTGCTTAAATATATATAAATTATATAGTATAGTGTTCGGTAGGTAGTGACTGCTCCAAGGCGAAGACCATTTAAGCCATAAAGGCCCATTGTGATACCACAATCAATCAAATTTAAGTTCACTCACTCATTGAACCAGTTTGAGCTCTTTAAGAAGCCTAGTAGAGTATGAAAAGGGTCCACTAGATCCTCTCAATTGCTAAAGAAAAAGTTGCCCAGTTGAGTCTTCTTTTTTCTGGATAATGCAGGACAAGTGCATAGAAGAATTGCATTTTCTTACACTTCCTCGTTCATACAACTACGACTGAAGTTATTAGAAAGCCAAGACAACCATCTTGCTTGGGTTTCTATTACACAGTGATCTGTCAGAACATCTTAGAGCACTTTTCATAAATTCAGAGTTGCATGGACTATGCTCAGAGCAATGCACAGTGATTCGACTCCATACAACCGCGGGACAAAATTAGAAGGAGTGGTCTGTTCTTCATAAATTTGGTTTACTAGTTAATCATGGTCTGCTGAATTGAAATCTTCATTTTGTTTTTCTGAAGCTTTTGTAGTTTGGCGATGCCTGAGACTTAAACTTCCAATTTTCATCATTTTTGGTGAGCTATAGCAACGAGTGTGTTGGTTAAATTTTTCAGATTTTACATTTAATCGGTAACGTCAACATTGATAATTGCAAAGAGTAACAGAAATTGTCTTAGGACCCTTTACTTTCCCAATAAAAATGATAATAATAACATAGATGTATGTTTTGCATTTATGCAGATTTTTAAGTTTTTCATGTTAATTGCATACTTTTAGGGATGAACAAAATAAATTTTGTAGAAAAATAGGTGTTTAGACCACTTTTCAAATTGAATTATTTTCTGAGATCGGAAAATATCGAAAGAATGCTTCTAAAAATAAATAAAAAATCCAGGAACATAATTTCACATACTTTTTAGATATTTTGCTCTAAGTTTTGCCAGTTTTCATAATTTTAATGTTGAAAAATATTTTAAATTAAAAGCGATGTAGAAGCCCCAGCTTTGCAAATTTTGAGAAAACGTTAAAAGCGAAAATGCTCTCATCATCTTTTAATCTATATTGAAAGTGTTAGTAACTTTTTCGTAACCATGTATTTTTATAATTTTTTTTACTCAATAGACTAAAAACAGAAAATATGTGTTTAAATTTTTTTCTGAAAAAAGTTTCAACTTTGAGCAACTTTTGCACAAACACTAATTAATTTTTTGCACAGATGTTTTGGGGTTTTCTTAGTTGGAGTTTTACCTTTGGAATGACATCAAAATTGTTAAATTCTTAGACTATACATTTTTTGAATTTATTCTATGGGACGAATCACTGTGCAATGTCTCAATAAATCACACATCATATCACTAATCCATGCCAAACATTTTTAATATCACCACCGTTTTTTTTTGCTTTTGCCACACCGATTTCTAATACCTCTTCTACCTAAGTAAGTAAGTAAGCAGCTAAAGTTTGCAGTTAGCGTAAAAAAGCATTGCAATTAAACGCGCGCTCAGCACTTCATTTCAGCACTGAAGTGAAGTGCGGCCCGCGGCGACTTCATCAAAAACGCATTTAAATGCTTAAGACATAAATTTGCACTTAACTCCTTTGGCGTGGGCGACTTTAAGTGATGATCAACGCCGTTGCCATATCGAGCGCCAACAGTGTAAGCCATCATCGGCGGCGCATTTTCGAGTGGTTTTGGCGGTGCGGTGCGTGTTGGCACCGGCCAACTTGGAACATTCATTAAAAAACTTTCTTGTAGTAAAGGAAAATGCCGAAGTAAAGTATGTTCTTGAAGAAGGCACAAGAACACCAAAGGCAGCAGAAGAACGACAAGTAGAAGAAGCAATAGCGGCTGCGTGCTGCCGGCCAACTTCAAGTGTGGCCGACTGCAAAGCGAAGCAGAACGAAACGCAAAGAAAACTTTTCGACTTTGACCATTCATCTTACTTTCAAATACTGCGGGTGAGGTTGGGGTCGAACTGTCGAATTGTGTTGCACACACGCACACACAGACAGACAGACAAATACACATGTGCCGAACTGCTTCAAGTCGCCACTGGCCAACAATGCTGGCCGCTTTTAAGCCATTAAACATTTTCTTTTGTTAAACACTTAAGTTGCTGATTTCCGTTTCCATGTCCACTTATACCCGCATCCACTCCATGGTTTGCCTAGTTGGGGGTTTTGTTCACTGCTTTAACGAGTTGCTTGGCCAATAGTTTTCATTTCACACACGCACACACATAAACACTCACTGCTTCACACACACGCAACACGCAGATCAACATAAATATGCAATAATGGCCAAAGAGTGCTTAAGTTTTCCACCTTCCGTTGTGGTGCTGGCGACTTTCATGCTGAAACCAAAACCGAACCGAACCGAGTCGAACCCAAACTTTATTTAAATATTCAACATTCAACACACTCCTCCCAACAGCAAACCAACCCTAGTCGAGTTGAGTCAAGTCATTTTGCATGATGGCATCTTGCTGGCCGAAATTTTGTTGCGACTGGACCAGTGGCAGCGTTGCCATCTAATTGCTGTGCAAACTTTTGCCACCGCAAGAGCTCAACTCGATCGAAAGTCACCTTGCGTACGGAATGCCGAAGCGACACTCAAGCAAACCGGCGCTAAATATTGCCGAGTTGCCTCCTCGCCTCCTTCAGGAAAGTCACAACTAAGTAGTCAGACAGTCGGCACTGGAGACGGTCAAACAGACAGTTGGACAGTGAACGGCAACTGCTGTGCGGGTATTCGGTCGCTTATCTCTTTGTGGAGAAGACTGTTGGGTGCAGCAGTCGAGGAAGCGATGGCCGCATGGGATGGGATTTTCTTTTAATTTGTTGGAAAACTAAACTTTGCGGTTTCTCAAGCAAACAAGCGCATCAGCAGCAGTAGCAGCCACAAAAACAACAACAACAACAACAAAAACGACTCTGTGCCAGCAATCGCTGTTGTTCTTGTTCTTCCTGCAGTCCGGAGCTCTTTGCTTTTACGCTTCGGTCTTTTGTGGCTGTTGCCTGCACGCCAGTTGCAGCAGCAGCTACCAGCTACCAGCTGCCAGCTGAGCTTTGCCGTTCGCCGTAATAATCATTGCCATGGAAAATGCAAAAATTAAATTGTGTTGATAATTTTGCCAGAAGTAGTTTGGCCAGTTTGGCCAAGTAGTTGGCATTATCTACCAGTACGCAAATGAATGGAATAGTTTGCCAAAGTAAAGCAAAGATAATGGCGCAGCAAGAACGCTGCAGTCGGTCCATGGCGAATGTCATTTAAATGGGGTTTTTATTGAGCAAGAAAAACACTAATTGAAACAAAAAAATATTAACAAGTTATATAGGAATCACAGAAATTACAGAAATTTGTGTATTCTATTGTTGGACTTGATCGGAGTGACCCTCTTGCATCAATCGCGCTGGATCACAGCAACGCACAATGATTCGACTTCATACAAACGCGGGACAAAATTAGAAGGATTAGTCTGTACTCAATAAAATTTTCTATACTAGTTAATCATGGTCTGTTGAATTGAAATCTCCACTTTGTTTTTCTTAAAATTTTGTAGTTTGGCAATGCCTGAGACTTAAATATGCAATTTTAGTCATTTTTGGAGAGCTATAGCAACGAGTGTGTTGGCTAGATTTTTCAGATTTTACATTTAATCGGTAACGTCAACATTGATAATTGCAAAGAGTAACAGAAATTGTCTTAGGACCCTTAAGTTTTAAAATAAAAATGATAATAATAGATGTGTGTTTTGCATTTGTGCAGATTTTTCAATTTTTCATGCTAATTGCATACTTTTAGGGATGAATAAAATAGATTTTGTCGAAAAATAGGTGTTTAGACCACTTTTCAAAATGCAATATTTTCTGAGATCGGAAGATATTGGACTATGTAATTCGACCAAGAAACAATGCTTCCTAAAATATAAAAAAATACAGTAACATACTTTCACATACTTTTTAGTAGTGTCCGACCGAAAAATCTTTTTTGGGCCGAAACCGAATTTCGGCTTATTTTTAACATTCAGCCGAAAGCGGAACCGAAACTTTCTAGTTAAAATAAAAATCAACATATCAAGCATTTTTTTCAACAAACGAATTTTACATTAAGTAAATAAAGAACAAACAAACATAACATAAATAAATAAATACTTATTAATAAAAACAATTAATTCATTTTTTAAAAACATAAACATGAAAAAATCACCCTTTCGTACGTTACTCGCTAATATTTAAAATTAAATAATATAATATTATATGCTGAAAATTTAAGGGGTTATATACCTTTTTCTGTAGGGAAATACAGGGTTTTAATTTTTTTTAAGCATGTTACTATAGTTTTATTCAAATGCAATACAAAGTTTATAAAAGTACATGTCCTTATGTGAATTTGTATAAAATTTCAAGCGAAAATTCGAAAATTTGGGGAAGTTGCAGTCCTTGCCACAGAACTCCTTTTGCTAGCAGTGGTTGACGGTGAACATGAAATCGAGGTAACGGCTCAGCTGAAAAAAAAACACAAAAAACTACGTTAGTACATAGTGTTACCTTGTTCGTGAACGAAGGATTTAAAAAAAAAAAATTTTTACAGTTACAGTGCTATTTTTTCCAAAAATGTCGATTTTTTAAGGTCGAAAAATTGAATTTTTTGCCAAAAAAAATAGAAGAATTTTTCGAAAAAAAAAATTCCTTCGTTCACGAATTAGCTATTGTATGTACAAACAACCCCTCAAAATTTCAAATTGATCGATGTAGTGGTTAGCGGGATATCGTGCTCACCGCGATGGCATTCTTTCAAAAATACGATTCCGAGATAATCGCGTTTAAAGTTTTAGGTGGACATTAAGTAGTCATGAAACTGCGCGCTATGAACGGCCGTATCTTAGGTTCTAGTGCCCCGATCTCGATGAAATTTTGCAGAAAAATTGTTAAAAGTATGTACTTCAAAAATAAGTCATAAACATTTTTTTCGATTTTTGAGCCACAAAAAGGTATATAACATTGGTGGTGGTTTATTGGTGGTTTATTTACATTGGTGGCATCTAAATTACTCCTCCTTTCACTATATATCTGCTACACAATAAAATGTAAAAAATTTTCTAGAAAGTTTCGGTTTCGGCCGTTCGGCTATTTTGTTTGACGAAACTGAAACCGAAACCACTTATTTGGGCCGAAACCGAATATTCGGTCGGACACTACTTTTTAGATATTTACCTCTAAGTTTTGCCAATTTTCAGATTTTTAATTTTGGAAAATATGTAAAATTAAATGTGAAGTAGAACCCTCAGTTTTGGAATTTTTTAGAAAACATTAAAAGCGAAAATGCTCTCATCAATTTTTAATCTATTGAAAGTTTTAGTAACTTCTTGGTAACCATGTATTTTTCTAATTTTTTTTACTTAATAGACTAAAAAACAGGAAATATGTGTTTAAAGTTTTTAGTGAAAAATGTTTCAACTTTGAGCAGCTTTTGCACGCACACGAATTATTATAATTTTTTGCACACATTTTTTGGGGTTTTCTTAGTTGGAGTTTTACCTTTCGAATGACATTAAAATCGTTAAAATCTGAGACTATAAATTTTTTGAATTTTATCTATGGAACGAATCACTGTGGAATGGATTAAAATAACAGAAAAATTTTTGTTAAAATATTTGTCATGTTTTGTGCTATTTATGGAAAGATATGAAAGATATGAAGTCACGTCAAAATTCGGTAACATTGCCAGTACTTGAAAAAATAACTAAGCATACTTTCCACGCAACAAATTTCTGTCTTGTTTTATAATTCCTGACACTTTTATCACAGAGTTTAGGCAGCTTCAGACGGCACGTTAAAAGCAATGTTGTTGCTGTTTGTGGGCGCCATGATAATTAGTTGGTGCATTACTGCTGATTAGCGCAAGTTTTACACAATTTTAAGGAATTTTTTTCTTAAAGAAAACTTTTGAAAATCAAAGAGCCACAGAGCAAATCAAGCTTTCAATTTCAAAGCGTCCTGCAGACAGACGCATTGAAGTTGTTTGGGGTGGCCGCAAATCCAATGCTTGACGACAGCCTGAAAAAGACATCAACACGTTCACCGGCGACTCACCACCGTCACGGCGACATTGCTGCCAACAGGCAAGTGCCAACTGCCGGTGGTGGATGTGTCGTCGGCTGAGCTAACGATTTTTTAAAAAGTCCGCTCACGTATGAAAATAGTATTTTGATACCCCGTGTATAATGGGATTTGTTTATTGCTATCATTTGCGAAACTTTTCGCCTTTGCGACAGCGACGATTCGTCGGCTGCGGCTGCGGCCACGGCTACGGCTCGGCGCACATGCAACGCAGCAGACTGCAAGCGGCAGTGGCAGACGCCCAACCAGACGGCAGACAATCGATGGGTATGGCGAAAAGTACACACACACACACACACACACACTTCCACAGCGGGAGACAAGGTAAAGACAGCCGAATTGCCACAAAGTTTGCGAAATGTTTGTTGTTGTTTTTTCTTTTTGCTGGCTTTGATGCCACAACATATGCTGGCGGTGTAATGTGCGAGGGGGGTGGGGGGTAGTGTGTAAATTACAAAGTTTGAAGTAAGCCGAGAAAAAATGTGGAACGGCAAACTGGCAGCAGACAACCAGCGGGGGTGGGAGGGGGAGGGGAGTCAGTTGGTGTGCGCTTAATCCACGGCAACGACAGCGTCATTATTGTCGGGGCGACTCGTGCTGTAGTCATTGCGATGACGGGCTGTCGTCAGGTATGCCAAATGGCTCCAGCACGTGATGCTGTAATGCAATATTGACACTTTCAGCATGAAACAAAAGCCAAATGCCAAACGAAACGGGCGAACGAGCGTACGCGACGCGGCAATGCATTATTTGTTGTTGTTGTTGTTGTTGTTTGGAATTTTATATTTCATATATTTGTTTGTTGTTGTTGTTGTTGGGCTAGATTTGGATGCCGCAACGGCTTTTAGTGCAGTCCCAGTGCGACGGCGGTGTGTCGACTGTCGGCCGGGGGGGCTGCTTGGCGCCGAAGCTTAAATTGCACTTGGGCGCAAATCCGGCGGCTTTATGAAGCCACTTAAACATGTTCACACTGGCAGCCGAAATATGATGCGATGCGCTTCACACTTTCGCCCCGCGCTCCCCTTTCGCCTTAAATGTTTGGTTATGTTGCGAATGTTTCAAGCGTCGACATGGCTTTGCGTTTGTGCGGTGCGGCAACGAGTCGACACTGGAATTACTTTCATTGCCGCATTTTTCATTGTGCTGTTGTTTTATTTTGGCTTTGGTACACCTGATTCCGTCTGCTGCTGCTGCTGTTGCGACGAGAAAACTGCAACACTTTGCCACTCGTCGGCTTCATAGACAGACTGGCTGACTGCCTGGCTGGGCGGCGGGCGTCTTTATAGTCTGCTGCGCATCGACACGGCAGTCCTTGCTGCCGTTTGGGGCAAATCTCATTTGAGTTATTGCCGCAATTATCGTTTTGGCTTGTCTCGTGCTTTTAGCTCGGCTTGACGCTGCTCGAGCTGCTGCTCGCTGCTTGCTCGACGTGTCTCTAATTCTTTCTTGCTGACACCGTTGACACATTGTCAGCACTGTTGTTGTTGTTGTTGTTGTTGCTACACTGCTCTCACACCGTTGACTTTTGTTGATCCAACGATTATGATTTTATTGGTCGGTAACTCGGCGCCGTCGTCCGATTGCGCTGCCGTGCAACTTTAATTTGATTTTGTGGGCTGTCGAGTGTCCTGTGGCGTGAATTATTGCTCGGTAATTCCAGAGGCTGAGAGTTAACTTTGTGTAAAACGCTTCTTGCATATTTGATTTTTGACTAACTTAAGAGTGTGCAGTGGTTTTATGTAATGTAATGGAATTGGAATATCACATCGAGTTGTGTCTGAATTATTGTTGCCTTTGAGAATTTGTAAAATAAAATCGGAATCTTTAATCGGTTTAGAAGTCACGAAATCTCAAGAACTCTTTCTGCAAAACTATTCCAACTGGATTGTGTAAAATTGCTAGTCTCATCCATTGTGTTGCCTTTTGGCTATCAAATTGCTGACTAGACTTTTGACTACACTACTCGATGAAAACAAAAGTATTTTCTAGACTAACTCTGGGCCACGGAATACGAAACTGAAAATCAAAAAATTTTTGTAAGAAGCGTTTTCGAAAAATCTTCGAAAAACCATTTTTTCCTTGTTGTTTCAGTTATGAACACATATCTCGTAAACGAATCATCCGACTAACACTTCGTCGGTCAGAAGATAATACCTTAGCCTTTTCAGCGATATACAGATTGTCTAAATCAGATAAGATTTGGGGAAGTTACTGACGGTGAAAGTTGTAAAAAAGTGAATTTTTCAAACATTTTAAAAACTAATAAATTTTCGAATGTTTTTTTTGTAGATAAAATAAATCATCTCCTCTGATTTTAAAATCTAAAATAAAAGATATATTATTTGAGCAAATATTAAGCCTAACATCAATAGAATTGAAAGAAAAATTACAAAGTTATGATGCAATGAGTGAAAACACCAACTTTACATTTATTACAACGTGCGAAACAATTTTTTTTTTGCCGAGACCCAACCAAATGTTGATATGGACGTGAAACTAGAAGTAATTTATATTATCCTGGCAGAGTCAGTTTTCATTTTCTGACCCAAAAACCTTCTTAAAGTATTTTACAGTTTTAAGGACATACACATTTAAAATATTTTTTTTAATATTTGCGGTTGTGCAATGATGAAGATATAAAATAAATTTTCTATTTTGAACTTTCAGGACCAAAATATGACAGGTATGGAAAAAATGCATGTTTTGGATCTCAGTCTGAAGATTCATACATCTAAATTTTGTTCTAATTCAAAGTTCTGGAAATTCTTACCAAAGCAAAAGTTGATACAAATACTAATGAAAATACAGATTATAAATAAAAAACCCTCAAAATTACCGCAATGGTCTTTCTAGTGTTAGCGAATCATGGAAATTAGTAATGTTTGCAGTTTTTTTTTATTTCGATAAATCTGCGTAACTTAAAGTTTTTGTCTTTTATATTCAACTCAGATTTATTGGCTTTCTAATAAAATATTTGTTTGGCATGCCACGCCTTCCCTATTAAAGCTGGGCGGGCAATGCAAAAATCTCATATTATTATTATTATTATTATTATTATTATTATTATTATTATTATTAGTGGGGATAGTGCACCGCGACCTAAAGATCTATTGTGCCCCCTTCATGGACTCACAGTTCATCTGTGAGCACAACTATCGAGAGGAACTTTAGTATATCTCCTATACCTCTGGAGTCCCAGTTTGCACCTCTGACGAGGTAGTCCCCTAGGTGCTTCTTTCGATCATGCATAAGTACAGGGCATTCTCCTAGTATGTGCATTGCAGTCTCATTTTCCTGCGAACAGAACCTGCAATGTCCGTTTGTACGGATTCCTAGTTTAGTTTTTCTACTATATGACCCGATAATCGCCTTGGAATGTTCCAGACCTGGTTGATTTCCCCAGTATTTATTCCTGCTGATTATCTCGTCTTTCCTGGTTAGGATTGATAAAGCTCCCTTTCCCAGTCCACAAAAAAGTTCTGGGCCGACGAATGGGGTTGATGCGCCCCTTCTTGCGAGTTCGTCAGCCATCTCGTTTCCTACTATACCTGCGTGGCCCGGAACCCAGAGGACCCATACTTGATTGTGCAGGCCTAGCTCATTAAGCTTCTCAAGGCATTCCATTACCAGTTTTGAGGATACCTGGTATGAGCTTAAAGCCCTGATTGCCGCTTGGGTATCAGACAGGATCGCAATTCTCCGATTCCGGTAGTTCCTCGCTAAGTTGAAGTAAGCACACCTTTCAATAGCGTATATTTCCGCCTGAAATATTGTTGTGTGCTTACCCGTGGGTTCCGATTATCTAATCCTCGGCCCATATACACCAATCCCGGTACCTTCATCCGTAGGGGATCCATCCGTGTACTAGGTTATCATGTACTGGTTTATCAGATACGTTTCTGATATCCCTACCCAGTTCCGTTTGTTACTAAGTTCGGTTTTAAATATCTTGATAAAAATCTCATATATCTCTTCTCATATTTTTTTAATTTCTTAAAAATTTTAAAAATAATCAGATATTTATATACAAGACCAACACATAATGATTGGAAAAATGCCACACTAATTTTGTATTATAGCCATATTTTGTTTAAATCTGTTAATACTTTTTTTGACAGAAAATCATCTGTGGCCTATGTTTTATGTTACTTTATTCCTTATAAGCTTATGGAAGATTTGATTACACTGCACAACAAAATCAAATTTTGTTTTAAATAACAAGGTTCTGACAACGAATTCTGGTAGAGGGGTAAAAAAAAATATACGTATATCGGCGTTTTGAAAGTTTACTTCTGAATTTTTTTTTAGGGAGGGTCAAAGTGTTCCCCTCTTTACACATTCTATGGTGAATCGGCATACGAAAACCATATAACCTCACATTTTATGTATATAATGTTTTCAGCGATTTGATATAAAATACTACGCAGAACATTTTTGTAGAGCATTTTAACCCGGTAGCTCCTATTAGTAAGGGTCAATTTGACCCTTTTGTTTCTAAAAAGCCAAAAATGTCCTGTAAAACAGGACTTTTTAAGGACAAAATGTACCAAGAAAATATTTGCCATAAAATTCTACTATAGGTCTCTGAAGACATCAAAGCTCAGAAATCAACTTGAACGTCAGAATTAAGCCAAAATTGAAAATGTGTTTATGTTTTTATTTCGTACTTATTCAAAATTGGTACTAAAATGTCCTACAAAACTTGATTTTTGGGGGCAAAATTTTACTATAAGGCACCGTACAAAAGAAAGCTCTAGATATACCTAATATACTTATAATATTATAAATAAAAATATGAGAAAAATTTTTTTTGGCCCCTCTCTACCAGAATCCGTTGTCAGAACGTTGTTATTTTTTTGTGTTGCACAGTGTTAGTGGGGCTTTCAAGTGTTAAATTAAAATTTGATTATCGCTTGATAAATCAAACGTCACTAATGAATTGTTAACCCTTTCGAAACCGAATTTTACCCTGTGTCTCGATATTACTTTTTGGTATTTAAATCATGAAAAACTCTCCTAAGAAGTGTGCACAGGACATTTGAAGTTGCCACGCCTCTTTGTAAGAGTTCTACAGCTAGTTTACTTTTGAACAATTTTAACTTAAAACGGGTTAAATAAATTTTTGATCAATATTTGTTTAATTACAGAAAAATTATTTATTATTTATGGAAAAATTCAAAATTATCACTTTTTGATTTAATTTAACCAATATTAAAGAAACAGGGTTTTGATCAAACGCGCCCAATTCGTAGACTTCAATTAGAACACAAACTGCAAATTATTGGAAATTATTTTGGGGATAGCGGTAAATTGTTTGTAATTTGCTTTGAATTCACTTCAAAAAATATTTATTTGTTGGTGTCTACTTAAATTAAACCCATAAATCAATCGTAGCTTTTGCTCTAAGATGACAAATAGGTGAAGTTGCTCTCAGGCAACTTTGGGGTCGAAAGGGTTACCCTGTTTTATGTATTTCACGTTGGTCCTTGAATTCTGTATATGGGATCTCATATTGAGAGAGTCATAAGCTGACATTGGACTGTAAAAATTTAGTGGTACAGTACAGAAACTATTTCTGCAGAATTGAGATACTGAAAATTGTGTCTAAGATGAAAAAAGAATGAATGATGCAAAAAGACGCAGAAACGCTGAACGTAGTCAGAACTCAGACACAAAGTAGAGAAGAGCACTACAGCACTAATAATATTTTTTTAATTTTTGGAATCCCTTCCTCTCCGTCCTTCTTTGTTGTTACCGTGCGACAAAAAATTTTGCACACGAAAATATCGATATACTCCCGAAACTGGGACATTTTTTATATCTTAAACTAATAAAGTTAGAAGGACGAAATTCAAGGATGTTGTAGTGTACATATTAGTCCTTAAGATATATTTTTTTCAAAAAAAAACAATTGTAAATTTGCAAGGATATTCAAGGATAAAGTTTTAAAAGGACTTTTTTAATACCTCTTCGTCCTTTTGCACCAAAACATTAAATTTTCTAAGATTTTAAGGATTTTTGCCTTTCATTTTATACCTATAATGTTATTCTACAATGCGCTCAATTTTTAAAATAATTTCATGAAATAAACATGTCCTTGAAATTTCAAAGTCCTTTAAAAAAAATCCTGACGTCAGAGAGAAAAACTAAAAACGCAGCATTACTACATTTGGCCCCTAGTTTCGCGAGTATATCGACTTTTTCGTGTGTTTTGAAATTTTTTGATTTTTGTCGCACGGTGTAATCAAGAGTGCCATCAGGTGAATCAACAAAAATTATTTTCTACTTCTTGCACTTCAGTGCTGACTTCGTTGGGTTTCGAAACCATAGTCTTCTGTCATTGTTAATAATCTGCGTAAAGTCGTTGTCCAACGACAAACTAAAATTTTGGCCATTACAGCCATTGTGCAGTCATATTGTGCCATCGGAACAGCTGTTGTAAAACTGTAAAATTGCTGCATGGCGCAATCAAATAAATCTTCTAACACGCCTCATTTATTGCACATTATCATACCGCGCCATAAAGAACGCCTCGTGCCCGGCCACCGCGACTGCTGTGCAGTCGTCGGAGGAGCAGCGCGGCCGTGGCGGCTGCAATCGAGTGCTTTGCAAGTGCGGCTTCAATTATGCAAAAGCGCAAAGCGCGACGCGGCAGCCAACTAACTGGCAAGTCGAACACAGCCAGCCTGGTGTGGGGTTGTGCGTTGGGGTGGGGCCAGCGGATTATCTCATTAAACGCAAATGAGCCACAACAACACAACGGCAGCTCAATAGTACGCGTTGCGTTGCATTGGTCGGGGCGTCAAATTTAAAATTCTGTGCACACACACGCAGCAACGCACAGGGCCAACTCCGCGCTGAAGCTTAAGTTGGCCACTTTACAAGGGCTGAGCGCTGTGTCGCCCGAATGTCTGCCTGAAAGTGAAAGCCTCGACGTTGTGGCTGACGGTTGGCGCGCGTTTTGGGCGCTCGAAATTACTTTGACGCGTGCGGCGCACATTCGCAAGTTGGCAGTGCGGCGTGCAGCATTTCGTTTGCTGCTTAAGTTAACTGGCGAATTTATCCCAAGGAATGCCTGTTTAATGGGCAAAAATGTCTGTCTCTGTGTGTGTGTGTGTGTGCATTTGTATGCATATGTGTGCCTCTCGCTGCTGTCGAGTGTGTTGTTGTTGTTGTTGTTGTTGTTCTGTAAACTAGCATTACAGCGCGTAACGGAGTCGTTTATTACACGGCATGGCCATATTTGGCATTTCACTACAGCGCGCGCAGCAATTCCCGGCGTTGTTTTATGCGTGTGTTGACATGTTTATTTGGTGATAGTAAAAGTGCGGCAGGGGGAGGCACTTTTTTAGGCAAGCACGCAGCTTGCATGTAAATATGTAAGCGTTTTGTTGTATGTTTTTGCTTTAGACATAATTAAAGTGAAGTAAAGGGTGTGAAATGTGATTTTTTCAAATGAAATTTAATATTTATTGAATTTATAAAAAAAACGCGCATAATTATGCCATCCAAAATGTCAGTTGGCACATGAGAAATGGCGTTAATGCCAACACCAAGTAAGCTCCATCAGCTTAGTACAAAGCAACACATTAAAAGCGCCTAAAAGTCGACATGGAAAAATTATTTTGCCTTCATTTTAGTGCATTAAACTTGCGCACAAATATTGCTCGACGTTCGTTGGCTGCCAATTAAAAATTAAAATACTAAAAAAATAAATAAAACGCACTCAATGAAGCATTAAAATTTACGTAATAATAATAATAATAATTTTTAATAATAATTGACTGGCACGACAGCCCGCTTACGCGAGACTAAGGCCTAGCTTCCCGCAACTACCCGTGTTGTGCGTGTGAATTTGTACACGGGTTGGAGGGACCTACAGTTTAATGCCGGTTCCGAACGGCAGGTTGGGAGCTTTTTCATAAGCAATTTTTACTCTCAGAGGTTTGCCATTTCCAGCTGAGAGGACAGCCACCGAAAGAGAAAACGAGTTTTCCCGTTATTTTTTTTAGGTGTTATTACAGGCAGTATTTGAACCTGAGGTTGCTGCCTGCGACTCGCGGTCCAACGCACTAACCAACTGAGCCACGGCGGCTGCCGTGAAAAAAATTTAATTTAATTTAATTTAATTTAATGCCGTTAAAATTTACGTAACGGCCGCTTTATTATGCGCTGGCGAAAATTGCACAATAATTGCGCATAAAAGGCAGCCAAATGAAACGACAACAAAAATACGCAGATATAAAATTCGAAATAAAAACATACAAAGCGCGGCAAGTCGTTGTGTTTAACATAAATGCAACTGCAATCAGGCCAAAAATGTACAAATAAAAAAATGTACAAATAAAAACCACAAAAAAGCAAACGCAAATCGAAAAAATGGGGTGCAGGTTCTTGCCTGCTGCCGGCAGAGAATATTGCACAATAAAATGGCGCCAACGAAATACCAACAAAATATTGTGGAACGTATTAAATTTGCAATTGTGGTGTATGAAATATGGCGCTAGCAATGGATGGCGTAATAAAATGAAGCAAGCGCGCACACACACGCACATACTCACACACATGCACGCATACACATTTGCACGCACACATCAACAATGGGCAACAATAGCAGCCAAGACACGGCCTTGCCGCATGTGCTGTGCGCCTCTAATGAGCTGTGGCTGTGCTTTAATACAACATGCGCGTTTCTATGTAAGTAAGTAGGTGGGTAGTAAAAACCAGGCGCCCCATAATATCTGCAACAGAAATGCGAAATGTGTAGCGTAAATTATGCAAAATCGACCAAAGTTGTAGTTGTAGTTGTGCTCATTTTAGTTGTAAGCAAAAATCTGATTTTTTTTTTTGAACAAATTTTACAAAAATGCATTGCAATGGAGAAAGTTGTGAGAGCATAGTGGTAGCAGTAAGCTGCATGTTGGCAGCGAGTTAACAATCTGCTAACCAGCGGCCACAACATTCCGGCAGGTTGGCTTCTTGTGAAGGGAGGTGGACTGGCAGCAAATGCGGTCGAGGTAAGGATAGAGTGACCATTTTACATAAAATATAATTTGTTAGTGTTTAAGCACGTGGAAAAGGTAGGTATATCAGAGATAGTACTGTGTCCAGCCTGTGGGGAGGACAACTAACCACTTATTTTGTGTCCGACCCGTGTACGCTCGAGTTGAGGTTAGAGACATTTGACGTGAGACGTGCTGAGAAGTGATCACTTTGGCTTCTTGGCAGCATTAAATCAGATTTCCACCGAAGCACAGTGATTCGTTCCATAGACAAAATTCAAAAAATTTATGGTCTCAGAATTTAACGATTTTGATGTAATTTGAAAGAAAAAGCTCCAACTAAGAAAACCCCCAAAAATCTGTGCAAAAAATCAATTAGTGTCTGTGCAAAAGCGGCTCAAAGTTGAAACTTTTTTCACAAAAAAATTTAAACTCATATTTTCTGTTTTATAGTCTATTGAGTTAAAAAAGAATTGGTTGACACGAAGTTGCTTAAACTTTCAATATAGAATCAGAAATGATGTGGCCATTTTCGCTTTTAATGTTTTCTCAAAATTTGCAAAGCGTAGGCTTTTAGTTCACTTTAAATTCAAAATATTTTTCTAAGTTAAAAATCTGAAAACACAGAGCAACAAAATCGACATTATTTTTTTTTCTGAAATCAAACCATACTTTTCTAAAGGATTTTTGGACGCTGATCACAACTGCGTACTTAGTTTTTTGATTGTTTGAGCGGCTTAGGAAATATTGATGGGTTTCCTTGGAGGGCATTTTACATGTTTTTTGTCCATTACATGCATGTAGCTCCTACAAACCTGAAGTCTTAAATGCCATTTTTTTAACATAGATTACCAATACTCTAACTATGTATTTAAAATTAAACATTAAAATCGGTTCAAATTTGCAAGAGTTATTCATTTGCAAAGTCAAATTTTCAGTTACTTCGCAAGATTGCGAATACACAAAAGAATTTTGCTTCCAAAAAATATATATTGCCATATAGTGAAAGAAGAATGTTGGGGCTTTCAATTAAAAAATAAATTTTTGAAATACGATGTTTGTAATAGAGTATGTGTACAAATATGTAAGTTCTCCATGCATAAATTCAGCAACAAAACCAAGGATTTACTTTTGAGCTATAATATCGAAGCACAATTTTAGGCAGCTCACATACAACAAATGCCCTCAATTCATAAAATTTTCAGCATTCGTATTCTGATTTTTTTGCGCCCTAAAAATATGTCGCAATGAAATATGGAAAAACAGCAAGTAGTTTGCTTAGTGAGTGTGGTTGAAGTTTTTACTTGTGTGATGCAACTTTTTTTAGTATAGCTCCTACAGTAATAAACCAATTCAAATTTTGTTAATGCCCTTGAACAGACAAATATTGACGCTTGCGAAAATACTTTAGATACTTTCATCAACGACGCGAAGAGCATTAGAAGATTTCAATACAAACACGTGTTCAGAAGGGGAAGTCGCATTTACACTCTAATGAGCATAGGCCGAGAATGGCACATACAACACAAAAAATCTGTTCTATAAGTTTAAGTTACAACCTTACACTATACATTGCACACTAACTCCTAGTTGAAAATTGCAACCCCGAATTTAAATGAATTTTTATAAAAAATTCGCGAAAATTGAACTTTGGAGAGCCACCCCCGTGTTAACCCTTGACCAATCGAAATCGGCTATGGTCAAAATTATAGCTTTAGGATTCCTTATTGTGTCATAAAGAAATTATCGTGTTTTTCAACATATTATAAATGCAATAAAAATTCAAAGAGGAAAAATCGTGGAAAACACCTCCTAGCAAAAACCACCAATAACTTACAAACCCCTCAAACAATCAAAAAACTAAGTACGCAGTTGTGATCAGCGTCCAAAAATCCTTTAGAAAAGGTTTACTAGAACTCGGAAAAATTTTGGCTGTTGCTCAGTGAAATGGGAAAAACTTAGACGAAAATATCTAAAAAGTATGTGAAAGTATGTTCCTGGATTTTTTTAATAATAATATAATGTAATTATATCCTCCGATATCTTCCGATCTCAGAAAATAATTCAATTTGAAAAGTAGTCTAAACACGTATTTTTCGACAAAACTTATTTTATTTATGCCTAAAAGTATGCAATTAGCACGAAAACTGATAAAATCTGCAAAAATGCAATGCTATTATTATCGTTTTTATTGCAAAACGAGAGGGTCCCGATACAATTTCTGTTACTCTTTGGAACAATCAATGTTGATTTTACCGATTAAGTGTAAAATCTGAAAAATCTAGCCAACACATTTGGTGCTATAGCTTTCCAAAAATGACGAAATTTGCAAAATTAAACCTCAGGCATTGCCAAACTACAACAGCTTAAGAAAAACCAAATAGAGATTTCAATTCAGCAGACCATGATTAACTAGTATACCAAATTTTATGAAGAACGGACCACTCCTTCTAATTTTGTCCCGCGGTTGTATGGAGTCGAATCACTGTGCGAAGTGTTGAAAGTACACACTAAAACAGTGTTACCAGATCAGGAGATTTCCTTCTAGATTTAGGAGATTCTTGGCCTTTGTGGGAGAATTTTTAGGAGGAAGAATTGTTTAGGAGAAAGTTTAAGAAGAAGAAATCGTTGTAGAGTCTTAACTGTAAAAGTGATTTACATGAAATTTATAAGCAGTACAGATGTTTCAATGCTTTTTTACCAGAAGTTACTTATATAAATTTAGCTCGCATGGTTTCCAGGATATTCAAGGATAAACATTTAGTTGATGTCCTTTATGTCATTTTTCATTAAATTTTTCAAAAAAGGATGTTTTTCTTCGGCTTCATATCATTAGCTTTCATTTGACGTAAACATTATTCCTTTATGACATTTGAGTCAAGAGATATGATGTTTTAAAAGTTTCAGTAAGAGGCACTAAGCCGCCATCTTTAAACTGCATTTAAAAAAAAACTGGAACATCCCGGGAAAAATCCGTTGACACTTTTTTATCTATTGAGGTCCTCTATCGAATGAGACATGTTTGATCTTGTCCCTTTTTTAGTGTTGCACTGTGTTGTCTTTCGAATCCAGACTTGATGTGATAGGGACAGACTAATGTGATAGTATTTACTATAGACCATTGAATCTATGTGAGACACAAGCGCCACCGACATAACCTAACCTAAACTAGGGGTAAACGATTTTTGAAATTCTTTGTGATGAGTTCTAGGCAAACATTTAAACTAAGAAGTAAAAAAGTACTTACGCAAAATTACAATAAAAATTATGTTATAATTAGAACTGGAAAATTTGCAAAAGTAAATCAATGAATAAAATTGTGATTCTTAAGTCACCGTTGCGCCTTTTCGAATTCTTATTGTTGTATTTAAAGAAGTTTTGGAATTTCTTCAGCCTATAAAATCCAATCACAGCCCAACTCATGTTACCATTTGATACTTTGGGACAAATTTGTGGTACGAAAAATGCGTTTGGGAATATTTTTTTGGGAAATGCCACCCGGTAAACGTTTACAAATAATGCTAATTTTTTCAACTTGCTGCATGAACAAACGCTGTGGTGGCATTCGTTGCGTTTGGGCGGCAACAAGAGCAGAACGCAACAAAAACCACAACGAGCCAGCATAAACAAAACTTCACCCACGCTGGCCACGTTGCCAGGGGTGGAGCGGCGAGCAATAGAGCGCAGTGGGCGCTGCGCACCGCATGTCTGGCATCCTTAATTTATTTATTTTATGCAAATTCTGGATAATGTATCTGCGGCCGCAGGATACGCAACAACAGCGGCAACGGTAACAACAACAACAACAACACCTGGAAGGAGAACGCCGCAATAAGAGCGCAGCAGCGGCCATAACCACTTCAGCGTAACGGGTTGCCGTGTAAAATTTCAAATGTACCATTTCGGCAACTGCGGCGAGTTCGTGTCTGGGCGTTGCACGTGAAGCGGAGACGGGGCGAATGAGTTGGGGGGGAGGCCAGAGCCACATTGGATTGCTTTGGGGGCGGACGTTGTAATAAAAGCAATTGTTGCCAAACCGCACGGACACACACACACACACACACACGCGCACACAGACACTGAGCAAAGCAACGAGATTCGACAGTGCACCATGGCTGCTCCAACAGCTGCAGCAGGAACACGTTTAGCGGGCAATATTAGTGTTGGTAATGGCATTGTTGTTGTTGTTGTTGGTGTTGTTCGCATGTTGGCATCCTCAAATATTTTTACATGCGCCAGAAACTTTGCTCGCCCAACAACATTCGCCTCAGCTAGCAAGTAGCGTGTTATTGTTGTTGTTGTTGTTGCAGTTTTGACTATTGCCAGAAGCGCGTTGTGCAGCCATCCAGACCATGAAACGAGCGCCGACACTGACTATTAGCGCCGCCAATGTTGCAGCCATTTTCATTATTGTTGTTGTTGTTGTGGCATTTGATGCAAAATTTTCAACACTGCAGCCGCCGCCCACAAAGATTTGTGCGCCAGCTCGTACTTTTTGTTGCAAAAATTCGCCTTGCTATTCACTTTTCTATTTGCCATTTTTGTTGTTGTTGTTGCAATATTTTTGCAATGCGCATATTTGGCATTAGGGAAAATGCGCGTATCTTGCCGCCACCGCCATCGCCATTGTCGTCGTCGTCATCGTCGTCCCCGCAGCTGCGCGCTCGGTTTTTACTAATTAAAATGTGGTCGGTTTTTATGCTGTCGGCGCATACTTTGCCGTTGCCGTTCGGTCGCAGGTTGGCGGCATCACGACGGCGCGTTGCACGTACACGGCTCGAACTCAATTAAGCTCGTTAGCAGTTAAAGCTGGAGTAACGAAGTAACAACAACAACAACAAAACAACAACAACAATATGAGCAGCAGTTATTGAACGATTTAATTATGCGCATTTGTTGGGATACTTTTGGCCCCGCCCCCCTCCACCTGATATGAGCATATCGGTCGCGTTGTAGTTGGAAATTATGGAAACGGCCGGTCCTGCTGCATTGATGCTCGCCATGTGGACTAATTGAAAATGAGCTCTGGCGCATATTTCCACAAATTTGTTGTTGTTGTTGTTTTTATGGGTGGGAACTAATGTGCTGCTAAAAGTACTTTGGACGCCATCAAATGTCTGTCTTAGTGTTGCTTTGTTGGTTTTTTTTGTTATTTGAAGCTAAGAGGCGCCTTTAAGTGACTAATTTTTTTGGTAAACAATTGAAAGGTACGCTGGCATTTTCTGATAAAAATTTTGGTTCATATTAAAAAAAACCAGCAGGGCCCCGCGAATTTGCACGCAAGTTTGAAGTCAATGCACCCAATACATCAAGTTTCTTCATACAACACATTAACCCATGTTTTACCTCTTTAGACCCCCTAATTTCATAAAATCCTGTTTTAGCGGAAATTTATTTTCCTAAATGTATCTACAGTAAAAATTTTATGTTTGTAGCTTTAGCGGTTTGGGCTGGGAGGTAATGAATCAGTCAGTTAATCAGTCAGAGCAAACAATTATATGTATATAGATTTGAGTTGTATTCGGGACGCCACGCCCCTTTTATCCAATGCTCAATCCATTCTTCCAGTCGAAGGGTGCGACCAAGTTTCATTGCTCTGCGGCTATCAGTTTCAAAGTTACGCGGAAAATGTGGGTCACAAAAAATGTGCCACGCCCCTTGTCCAACGCGCATAAAATTTGACCAGTAGAATGACACATCTATGGGATGACAGTATACAAAATTTCATTGCTGTTGGACTTATAGTTCAAAAGTTATTTCATATTAAAAATTTGAGCTGTATGGGCGGTGCCATGCCCCTTCGTCCAATACCCACTCCATTCCCCCTATCGAACGGTATGTCTAAACCGTAAGTTTGTGCCAAATTTCATTGATGTGTGACCTGTAGTTCTTAGATTTAGTCAAGGCGAATATTTTGTGAAAGATTCAGCTTAATCGGCCTTCTAGTTTCGGAGGTTTAGTGTCGTGTGACCAACAAACATACTAACAGACAATCATTTTTATAAATTTACTTATACATACTCGTAGATGACCAAGTTTAAAGTATTTTTCTTTTAATGTTACGCTTTTAAACTAAAAGCGTACCAAGGTGTTCAAAACTTTTGAATCAGAGATTTGGTTAAGCAAAAGTTTGGCAACAAATTTTAACAGTGGGAGTTAACCCTTTCTTGTCTAACGCTGACTAATTGCTGTACACTAATTTGCTATACAGATTTGTTATATCTATGTCTGTACAATGTACATATAATTGTTTGTCCTACATCTACATATATTTATTAGTTTGGCAATAACTCCATTTCCAAACGAGCAACGTGAAAAAATTATGACTAAAAATAGGAAAAGGATGTATCTTTCCAACTTACGTTCTAAGTCACATATTTCATTTATAAGTGGCTAAATCGGTTACAATAATTTTTTAAAACTCTGCTCCCACATGACTGAGGTCTGACTACGCATCTGCACTATATGGAAACAATGGCCAAGCCTGTCCCTGTAAGCTCACTAAGCTGCTAACATAATCTAACCTAATCTAATCTTATAGGAATTCATTTTGGGAAGGGTTTTCCGTACAATTTTTGAGCCGAATACCATTCGAAACCATATTTTGTACCAGCAATTTTTGTGTTTGCGGGGTTGGAACCCCCACTTATCTATTCTAATCGAATCTAACATTATTTGTGTAAATCTGTTGCAATTTTCTCAATACTTTTTTTAATGCCAGCCTTCTAACGCAGGAAGAGAGGGAGAGACCCTCGCTGCTCCAAGTGAGTATGGAATGAGCTGCCTGCAACTACAGAAAACACATTTCAATGAAAAAATTCTTCATTAAACAACTTTTCTTACTTATGTAAATACAAATAAATCTTTTTCCATTAACATATAGTCCACTCTAAAAAAATATTCTTATATATTTAAAAAAAATCCAAAAATCTCTCAATTAATTGCGCCAAGTTTCGCAGCCCCAAATGTTTTACTCCTTTTAAATGCCATAAATTTTGTTCGAAGCTGCCAAATCCAGTGTGATTTTTTCTATTTGTTTTTTTATATAAATGTTCTATTTTTTTGTTTGCTGAATGTCGCTCGTTCGCCCAACTGTCAAAAGCGAGTGAAATGGTGCTTAAACAACGTCACACCGTCACGTGCAGCAAATAAATTCACACACGGTCATTTGTTGCGCGGATTAAAGGTCTCGTCGGATTTTATCAGCGTAGACTAGGCACTTTTTTTGTGCAGGACTTTGGCTGATTTTACGCGCCCACTTCGCACACAGACACACACACAGAAAAAGGGTTAAAAAAGCACAAAAGCCGAATGAAGCTGAAAAGTGATTAATTCGAAAGCTTCTCGTATGCGCAAACAATTTTCGCCAGAAGTCACACACACACCTAGGCTAGACTACATACACTTTAACAACAACAACAACACTACGAAATAAGTATAAAAAAGAAAAAAAATAAAATCGAGCGGGAAATTTGTGCCGCGTTCGATTGAATTGCCTGACTGGTTGCCTGGCGTCGGGCTGCTGGAATTTATCTGACTGCGTGCTTTTACTTTTTTTGTTGGAGGGGGAGCAGCTTTTTACGGGCATTGCGATGGGCATTAACGCTCGTTCGCTGCCCAAAAACGCACACAGTCCATTTACCTGTACAACCGAATGATTTCTAATCCTTTGACGGTGTGTTGGCCGCCGGCTATGGAGATTTCTGACGGGGTGGCCGTAGGTACGCTTGGCGGAAGCGGCCACATTACATTTGAAGTTTTCCACTTTTTCTTTCGTCTAACGAGTAACGGGACACACCACCAGGCGGCGGCTCACACTGTCTGAACGGCAACGCCATTCAACTTTGGCGTCGAACACTGCCGGAGCTGGAGTGGAGTTGGCAAAATTGCGCCGACTTTTGAATGTGAGTTGAATTTGTTAAAACACGCTGAATGCTGAGTTTTTTTCTATTTCCTTCTTACATTCGTTGCGTTGTTGTTGTTTGTGTGCGAAAAATGCTCCTTCACAATTGTAGTGAAAGGCCTTTCACTATTTTTATTTGTATTGTGTAGGTGGCACAGCTGAGCTCAGAAAAGGTCAAATTCGTATTGATTTTGTGGCTGCCTGTGTGAGTGCGAGTGAGTGAGAGTGTGTTTGTGTGCCTTTGTTTGGCGCGCAAATAAAGGTAAAGTCGTGATAAGGGCAAACAGAAGTCAGCCAGTGATGCCATTAATAAAATTAAACACGATTCAATGTGAATGCCAAAACGCGCTTCAAGTGGGCTTTTTTGTAAGCGTGAGTGTGTATATGTATGTGTGTGTGTGTGTGTGTGTGTGTGACCAACAGCGGTCACAAAAGAAAAACAATTTTTCTAATGGTTGAAAATGTTTTACAAATACCCCCAAGGCGGCTCTTTTCTGATTTCGTGCTTTGTGTCGCTTTGACTTTTCTGCTCCTCTTCGTTGTGTGGGTTTGCTTTTCTTATCGATACAAAAGATCGATTTCTTGCGATGCCATTTCTGACATGTACCAGCAAGCTGTGCTGTTGTTGCCTAAGTGCGGCAGACAAACATTTGCGGGCAATGCAGTGGCGTAGGCAGAGTTGGTTTCAAGCTCCCCCCGTGAAAACCATAGAAGTTGGTAAGAAGTGAAGACAACTTTTAGGCGTATTGAACTGGTGAATCGAACAAGTGCAGGAAATGTGAAGTGTATGATGGCACAGAAATCTTGGAACACATTATTTGCTAATGTTCTGCTTTGGTAAATTCTTGCCTTAAGTTGAGTGAGGTCTCTAAGTTTGATATCAAATCACTGCTAAGAAATTCGCTAAAAGCAAAAACATCCTAAACGATTATTACTTCACCAGCATTTAAGGCCTAAGGAACTCTAACTGGTACCGCTAGGGACCCCACAGGGTCCATGCGTGATTAGTTTGGTCAACCAGTTTAACCTAACCTAAACTTCTCGATGCGAATTGATTAACTTTGAGTTTTTGAAGAAGGGATAGTAACTGGGAAAGGAAAAGTATTGATTAGTATTTGCAAACCTGATAAACAGGGGTCTTTAAATCTATTTAAAACTTATTTACAAAAAACAAAAATCACATTCCAGGCAGAAATTTTTAAATTCTTAGTAACAATTTAAAAATTTCTCCTGAAACATTTAGAGTGTTTACAAGATTTACTTGTTGCTCTTCAAGTAGTAAATTTATATCTCATTACATTTAATAAAATTCTGTACAATTATTCAGACTGACTTCTCATCAATTTTCAGTCCCAGTTTCATTAGTTAACGTACCAGTTTAACCCTTTCAGTCACAATGTCCAATATATTGGACTACAGCCCATACATCATACAGAACGGGTTTATTTTAATGTCGGAAAGGGTTAATACACATCAAGTTTTTCATTGAAAAAACTTTTAATTTGAGGCATAAAACAAAATCCACAGATTTCGAATCATGTGATAAAGTATTAATTTATTGCTATTTAAAATATTGATTGAAATATTTTTACTTATTTAAATAAAATGTTCATGTTCAGGATTTCAATATGTGAAATGCTCCATTCTTGTATCTTTTTCCGTGATTACAGCATTTATATGTTGAAACTACTTTCTAAGTCCTTTCATATTTCTCACGACTACGTCACTGTACCCAATGCAACATACATAGAAGTCTTGTATGTACATAAGTAGATACAGTTTGTATGTGTTTCTATGTGTATAGTAAAATATTTATTCCTGCAATAAAGAGCTGAAATAGAGAGAATGGCAAAACGGTTGCTGTAGCTTTTAGTGAAAGCAAAAAATGCCGCTTTCATAGAAACAGAAAAAACTTGACCAACTATTAGGAAGTTGGTCAAGTTCAACTAGTAGTCAAAAGATTTGGTTGAGTATTTCTATTATAATACAGTTCTTGTTTCCATATTGTTGTAAATGTTTAATTTCTTTGCCATAAAACTGCTTGAGGTTCTGATTGAAATACTGGTTAGCATGGGTTCAGAATTGAACGATATTCCAGTCAAGTAGGTAGATAGGAAGATAGGGAGGTAGGGAGTGACTGCCCAAAGATGGAGCCTACTTAGGCCATAAAGGCCTACTGTGATAAAACAATCAATCGAGCTTAAGTCTGTTTACTTATTGAACCAACTTTGAAGTTACTTACGAAGCCTTGTGCTCACTAAATAGTCTTATCGATTAGATTCCTTAGTTTGTTGAAGAAGAAGTTGCTCAGGAGCAACCTTACAGCTGCTTAACATTTTTGGATTTTCATTTAACAGCTCACAATGTATGATTCCCTCCACATTTAGTCAAAAGCACAATAAAGATCTTTTTTAAATTCAGATACGCTTTGGGAACTGCACACAGAATGCAGTCTCTATCCATACAATGACTTTGATACTGAATGTTTTTATACATACTCAATTTTTCAACACCTCTTAAAATTACAAAAGAGAAAGTATTCTTTTTGCAGTTTACGCAGATGAGAAGAGCAGATTTCTGTATCATGTGAAACCAAGTTTTCATACTTTCCCAATAACATTAAGCTGTCAACAGTTGGATCCAACATTGATCGATTGGAGTAGTTCACTTATTGCCTCAACTGTTACTGCCAAATGTTGCTCCACCAGATACCGCAATTTCTTGTCATCGGGCTTCCTCTGGCGGGTGCACAAGTCTCGGTTGATCTTCAAGGCTATAATTCGCACTTCGAAAACTTTGGAATCATCTTTCACTCTGACTCACACTTGCTACTTCTTCACCATAAATTTCACATACATTTTTCAATTCGTCAGTTGTAAAAATTTTCTGAGGAAACTATCATGGCAAAACACGCTGAGAATACCTCATTGATAAAATTGATTTTTGTATGATTTTATTCTAAAAAATTGTTTTCATTTCAGGGACCGTAATTGTTTCAAGGAAAATTCAAGAAATTTAAATTTAATTTTCTTTCATTTTAATTTTTTTCAATTAGTATTTGACGATTAATAAGTAACAAATATTTTCCTTACAATATTATACTTTCCTTTTCAAATATTTTCGCCTACAAAAAAAATAATTTATGTTAAATTTTTTTCAACAACTTCAGTTTGATTTTTTCGTTAAAAAAAATCACTACATTCATTATTTACAGTCCCTGGTTCAATTATTTAGTTACAAAAGGTTACAAAAGTGTTTTCATTATAGTTTATTTATTTATTTTTGGATGCCTGTGGCGTTGTTTTAATTAATTTTTAATTTAATAATTAATTGACTGGCACGACAGCCCGCTTACGCGAGACTAAGGCCTAGCTTCCCGCAACCAACCGTGTTGTGCGTGTGAATTTGTACGCGGGTGGAAGGGACCTACAGTTTTATGCCGGTTCCGAACGGCAGGTTGGGAGCTTTTTCATAAGCAATTTTTACTCTCAGAGGTTTGTCATATCCAGCTGAGAGGACAGCCACCGAAAGAGAAAACGAGTTTTCCCGTTATTTTTTTTAGGTGTTATTAGTGGCGTTGAATTGGTAAAATCTTTTATTGACGGGCACAATTGCTGATGGTCGAAAAAAGAACTACAAAAATTTGTAATATAAAAAAGGGTCGCTAAGCAGTTAAAACTGCGGCTTTTACCAAATTTCATGGCTAAAAAAAATCGCTTTTGTCAAGACCCATACAAAAGATTAGGTAGACAGTTTGTGATTTTCTGATCCGAAATCAAATGAAAGAAGAAAGCTGTCGCCTTTAGACTAAATTTCCTATTGTGAACTTTCAGGACCAAAATATTCCAGTAAGGTCCTTTGAAAGATATATCTTTCAATATTCTTAGAGGTTTTTAATAAATCCTTTTGAAAAAAATATATATGTACTGAATCTGGGACTGTAGTATAATACCACAAAATTTTATTCTTCTATCATTATTGGTTTAAAGTTATAAAAATAAGTTTCCTTTAATAAGTAAGGATTTAGTATGAAATATGCATTAATTTTTTGTCTATAAAAATTAGAGGGGTAAATAGCTGTAGCCTTTAGACTTTATTTCCTATTTTGTAGTATCAGGACCAAAATATGTCAGGAAGGTCCTTTTAAATATGTATCCTTCGATATTCTTAGATTTTTTAACAAATCCTTTAGAAAAAATGTTGGACTGTATTCAAAAATTTATTCTGCTATTTTGATTAGTTTAGAGTTAAGAAAAATAATAACAAATAAGGTTCCTTCCATAAGCAGGAATTTAGGAATATGCATTAATTTTTAATTTAATTAATTTTAATGAATTTTGTCTATAAATTTTATAAATAAATACAATTTGAAGGTATCAATTTTTATATTACATACTAACTGATAGGTATAATTTGGTTCTGAAAGTTAGAAATAAAAAATTTAGTCAAAAACCGAAATGTTTTCTGCTCATATCTTCATCATAGATTTACTGCAAATATAAAAAAAAATTGGAAATGTGTGTGTCATTAAAATTTGAGAGTCCTTTTAAAAGGACATCAAATCGGAAAATGAAAAACTGAGTATGCCATGTTACTGTGAATGACTTTTAGTTTAACGCCTATATCAACATTTCGGTGGGTCAAAAGTACAATGGATCAATAATTTCGACCAATTGAAACCACTGCATTATTTTGATGGTATGACCAAATATATCCAGCAGCCCACATTGTTCACCTTTCACTGCTAACTAAGCTGCGCTTTTTATTCCTCGTTCGCCATTTCAATGTGCGCCTTGAACATGAAATCAAAAGCCGCCCATTTATTGACAATGCTTCCATAAAAAATTCCATCAGCTTAATGGAGTTTTTTTCTAATGAAGTCTGCACTGCACTGTCAGTGTGCGATAAGCGCTTTTGTGCATTGTTTTAAATTTTGTTTTGTATTTGAAATCGAAACTCCATTTGAAGCGCTGACACGGGTTCGTTGACAACACATTGTTGCGCCACAAAAGTAGCTTATTTAAATTATCAACACGCACGCCATATGTTTGGACCATTAAGATAAGCGACAACTTCACCAAACAATCAACAAGCGACAATCCATAGACAGCCCCGCCGACCTCAGACCCCAAGCCGAGGGATGACAGCACACGAGCGCAAGGAAATGCAAACAGCTCGCAACCAACCGAAAACCCCCAACAAACAAACTGTAAATCCGAAATGAAAATATTTGAAGGCACATTTTAAAATTACCATCAATAATTCACAAATCACATGAGATGTTGCCGCTGATGGCTGCCAGGCAGCGTGCAAATGTGTGCTGTGCGTGGCGAAATGCCCGAAACGCAACGGAACGGCACCATAACGGTTGATTGTTGTCACTCTGAGAGTGTTGTTTGTGCGGCTAAAGGTATCGCTGGGCTCTGACTGCCATTAGATAACCGCCCCAACAATGCATAATCTCGTGTGTGTGTGTGTGTATGTGTGTGTGTGTGCATGTCCTTAGACGGCGACGGCATTACAAATGTTTGTCTCCGGCGTGCGATACCGATTCGATGCATACTCAATGCGGATTTTGATTTTCAAATGTTCCCCGCTTCCCGCACCTCCGTTGGCATGTTGTTGCTTTTCGACTGGTATTGCAGTTTATTGCGTTGTCGTTGCTGTCGTTGTTGTGCGCATTTGAATGTAAGAAAATTTGGTTGTACAGTTCGACAAAGGGGTTGTTTAGCGTCGACTTTGGCTACATGCGAAAATCCGCACGATTCGACCCCGAAATCCGATGAAATCAAATGAGGATTTACGCTCGTTCAGCGCTGTCGATAGACGCGTGTGGGGCCGCGTCTGGGGTTCGTTTACGGTTATGTTCATACATGGGATATACGTTTTTTATGTAGGTGTATTTTGAGCAGTGGGAGGGGGAGAGTAACGCATTGGGGATGAATGCTTTATGGCAAAATAAAACGTTTAACTTATTTCAATGCGCAATTCTGAATGATGCGCTGAATGGTGAAGCAAAGAAAAATAATCAAAGTATACAGGAAAAGCTAATTCTGATGTTTTATAATTTAGAAAAGTTATCAACTGATCAAAATTAGAAAACAGAGCTGGGTTGTTGAATACTAGAAGCTATGGTATTTGGCTGTCATTACAATTTATTTAAACATATTCAACTCTCATTTATTTTTAAACATTGGTTTTCCTTCAGAACTGCTTCTTGGACTTCCTCTAAGCTTCTTCAGCATCTTATAATTTAGGGCTGATCGGTAGATCATTCAGTACTGTGCGTCTCCACATTTTTTTTTGGGACATCTTTGACCTTTAATGCTCTGGGCGACCCATTTAAAGGCCACTGGAGTAACGTTGCTTGGGCCTTTGAGTAATGTGTGGCCAATCTAGCATCCAATTTTAACCCTCAATCACCCACCCCTATAAAAATCACGTATCTACCCACCCTGAGTCCCCGGGACTCACATTTTTTGTTTACGAAATAATGCAATCTCAAATAAATTTTTATGGTTTTTTATTTTTTTGTAGGCCACATTAAGACCTCTCGTTACAGATTTCATTCCATATCTTTACATAGCTCAAATAAAAATTCACCTTTTAATTGACAGAAAAAAAAAACTCTAAAAAACATACACAAAACATTTTATAAAAATAAAAGATATAAATAAATTAACAAAAACCATTCTTTTTACAATTATAACTTAAAAACAAAATAACTATTCAGAAAAAAACTTGAAGTCATACTTCATTATATAAAATAAGAAACCGTGCAGCAGGTTGAATTTCATATGTTGTGCAGATACCTCACATACCTTTTTAGCACAACTAAGGCAAATTGTTAGTAGCAAAACTTCTCAAAGGGTTAACACTCTCAATTATTCAACTTTTCGCAGCCATTTTGGCCTTCTAAATTTAAATTAACGCGATTTTAAAAAAATTTACAGGTACAATTTTTGTAACACAAAACACCACCCTGAGTCCCTGGGACTCACCCCATGCCAAAACTCAGCCTTGTAATTGTAGTGCGCTAACTTCCGATGGTCTTCGCGTTCTGTGCGACCCTGTATGAAGGTATACGAAAGTTGGACACCGAAACACAAAACCACAACCTGTACCAACTTATTAAAGTTCGTAGTGAGTCCCCTGGACTCAGGGTGGGCGATTGAGGGTTAATTTCTTATTTGCAGCAGTATGAATGCTTCTATGGTCATTAGACATGATTTAGTGCACGATTCGAAATGGGGAGGTTAATGCGGTTTCAACAGTACATTTTGATTTTTGCTTTGTAGAAACCCAAAAGTTGACAACCTCACAACTCCGATCGTATGGGAGACGCCCCCTGGTGGTGAATTTCTGAACCTTAATTAATTTTGTATTTTTTGTACTCAAGAATGTTGGCGATCACTGAATAAATCATTGAAATCGGTTCAGTAGTTTCCGAGATACGATGTTGTCTCGCTTACTTAACTACTACATTTGCAAGTGGGGAGCCAATGGCATAGAAAATGGCCAGTTTTGTATGCCAGCCCCCTTAAGACTTGAAGTTAGCGGGAAGGTATGTTTGGAAGAAGCATTCGGAAGGGAAAATAAATTGGTGTCGGTCATACATTTGATACGTCTCGGGGCAACCTGGGAGCAATTGGAGCCTATTTTCCAAAAATTATCATTTTGTAAGGGGAGCCCCATTAAGGCTTGGATATAGAGTGTAAATATGTTTGAAAGAAATGTTCAGTAGAGAAAATTAGTGGGGGTATTTCATATATTTTAACCCTCTCAGAGCAATTTCTGACCAGCTGTGGACCAATTTGTCGAATTTCCCAGCTTTTTTGTGAACTTTGACCTCGATGCGACGCCATTTAGCCCCAACATTTTTTGGCTCATGCACTTTTTCACCAAACCGCCACCGCCAAAAATCCGCCACTAAATCCAGTCTAATGTACATAGATTTAGTTATGGACGCGATAAATGGTACACAGGCCTAGTTAGGAAGCATTCTTGGTAACTATGTATTGCTGTTGTGGTCACTGACACCATTAAAGAGGCGGGAAAGGCTCCATGCTGGACCTGGGACTATGCCAATTTTTAATGCTCTAAGTAGATTATGGTACATTATAGTTTCTGCCTCCGTATGAGACACGCTTAGGCCTACTTATATATGAACCTGTTGCGATACTACAAATTCCTCCCGTTTGAAATGTGTATGCAACACTGTTTTTCAACATGAGTTACAACACACATTTCAAACGGATGGAGGAGAGGACCTACAGAAAAATCAGCCCGAGGCTGTTTTGTTTTTAATACTCTTTTTTACAAGAGTTTATAAAAATCTTAGGTGAATGCACTCGTGGGTTCCTACACCCAAACAAGCAGCTTCTCCTCACGGCCTGGGTCAACGTTTTTATTTGAGTACAATACATAACCAGGCCGTTAGAAGGATTCACTAAAAGGCACATTTCTTCGCTTCTGACTGCAAACATTATTGTTTTACTTCCCATTAACGCGGTTTCACTGTACTTTTCACTTGCATTGCAAAAATGGCAGCATCCTTCTTTTCGCTCTCAAATTCCTTTGTTGGTTTCATGGGGCAATTGAAATCTATGTAACCATTATTTGGGCATCTCTTGTGATCGTTTAACTTTGGCCATTAATTTCAATGGCATTGTTGTTATGCTAATTTGAGCACATTGCCGGAACCGAATTTAATTCCAACAGGCAACAGACAGAAAGACATTAAAACCGAAAATTAATATTACGTTTGGGCGCAACAATAATTTCGGTCATGTCTCTGGTCTGCGTAGGGGCAGCTTTTAACGGGCCGCGAGCATTTTTTAAGTGCAACACATAAAAATAATTATTATTGTTGTTGTTATTATTATGGCCGGTTAGCAGAGCAGAGCCGAGGCAGCAACTAAAACCTGAAACAGTAAACAGAAAGCAACAGCCGACACGTTTATGGTGTGAACTCAACAATTGTGTGTTGTAAAGACGGTGCGTGTTGGCCAGTGTGTGTGTGTGGGTGTGTGTGTGTGTGCATCTTCAACAGATGCCCAAAAAAACAAAAAAATAATAAAAACAAGTACAAGTAAAAATACAAAACACAGAACAAGCGCACCGAAATACTTATCCTAGTGAAAATTTATGAGAGGCGTAGGTGGAGCGTGAACGCCCGCCTTATTTATGTGCTAGAACAGCGGCAGCAACGGCCATAGCTGCGCCATAATAACAACAATTGCGGCCGCACCAGAGCCGAGACCAGAGCTGGGAGCACGGATTCTTAAGGGCGGCATTGCTGCCCAAAAACACCTCAGCACACCGTCGAACCGTTGAACCACGCCCCATGCAACACATGCTGCCACCCACCTACACTCACACCTTACGCGCCGGTTGATATCTGTGTTTGCGTGTATGTGTGTGTGTGTGTTTGTGCGAAAAGTAATTTTCACAAATTTGCCAGCGCGTAATCCTCGCAAAGCACCACACGATCCAATGGAATTTATGTACCGTGTTGGCAATTTGCTGCTGCAAAAACAGTAAACAACAACAACAACAACACACACACAATAACTTGTGTCAGCCTCGCCATGCACAGAAACACTTGCAACCCAAGCAGCAACGTTGCTTCACACTTCGTCCTCCCCCCTCCTCCGGCGCCAACCACTTAAAAGACGCTGGAAAAACACAAAACGCGGTCCACAGCTGCGTTAAGTGTTGTTGGCGGCCGAAGGTGGCGCTGGTGGTGTTGGTGGCGACAAATCGTTAGTGAAGATGTGTGGCCGACTGTTGGGGCTAAGGGTCCCCCAGACTCGCCGCACCACCTCCCAACACTTCACTTGCCGCAGGCAGCCACAAACTGCAGCGGCGCAAGCGTTCGACGCTTTCGAGGTAGCCCATTCCCCAGCCAGTGAGAGTGGACCCAGGTGTGTGACCTACGAGGCGAAAGCAATTTCACTTTCTTAACCGCTCAACGGAACGGCGACCGAGGCGAGTGCACGACTTGCCCGTCGAATATGCAGCAACTTTGCGCAGCAAGGCGGCAATTGGTCAGGGTGCGGCTGGCAGTGGGAGGGGAGGGGAGAGGAGAGCTGGGAGAATGAGGAGAGTGGCGCACAGCAGGCAGGAAGTATTGCTAAAAGGAAACTGTCGCGACGACATTTATTATCGTTTGAAAAACGACACTAACGACACCCGGAAAATTTAAGCGCTGCACTCGGCTTCAGCTACTTATTGCTTTTGGATTTTCGTCTGGCGTGCCGAGAGTTGGGCGAAAAAAATCTTTAAAACTTGGCTGTGTTGAAAGTTAGGTGTAGGAATTTGTCACATGTCGTTTAATGTTTTGTTAGTAGAAAGTCTTTTAGACTTAAGAATGCACCAACTGGTGTTTTCAACACAATTTTTGATGCTAAATTTATAGTCACAGCCAAGCTTATTACAAAATTAATGATATCAGATGTGAGGTATAATAAAAGTGAGTCGATTTAAATTTTAATGATTCACAGTGTTCCTTCATCACGCCATGGTCGAAAAATCCTTATTAATACATACAGGGTGGACCATTTAAGATTTGGAATTTGAATCGGTTAAAAAAAAAACTAATGAATATTTTTTGAAAATTCCTGTTTTATTACAAAGCTTGGACTTTGTTATTAAGGAATGAAAATCGATATCGATCATATGATTGCCACGACTGACCTTACAGTACGCCATTCGGTAAACCCAATTTTCAAGTACTTTTTCGATTGTGCCGGGTAGAATTTCCTGAATGGCTACTTCGATTTCATGTTTCAAAGCTTCAATCGTCTCTGGATGGTTAGTGTAACACTTGTCTTTTACGGCTCCCCACAAAAAAAGTCCAACGGACTAAAATCGTAGCTCCGAGGCGGCCAATTGACTTCAGAATTTCGATTATTAGATTTTCGAAAACGGTGCCCAAAAGTTCGATTGTTACGTGCCGGATGGTCATGAGCCTTCAGTTCTTGGACCAATTGAATTTTGTAAGCCTTCATACCGAGATCTTTATGCAAAATTCTCATCAAAGAAGTGCGGGGAATGTTCAATTCCTGAGATCGATGGCGAGTTGACGTTGATGGATGTTCACGCACATTTTCAGCTACAAAAGCAATGTTTTCAGCTGTGCGCACTGTATGAGAACGGGAACGGGTTATTTGGTCCATTTACGATCCAGTTTCACGAGATCGCTTCATAAATTGATCCACAAACTGAGTTGAAGGCCAATCTTTTTTTGAAATATTTTTTTTTTAATTTCTTGCAGTTTGGGTTGAAGACTCTTTGGCAGTTAGTTCTCAATATTTCCCAATTTTTTCAAGCGTATGTCAAACTTTTAACTAAATTACGAACACAAATTGAATGACTGGACTGCCGTTCTCGAAATAAAGCGTCGTTCAAATTCCAAATCTTACATGGTCCACCCTGTATTTGTTGATTCTTATTAAATGTTGTCGAAATTTCGGTCGTGTCATACAGATTATTGGTTAGAAATTAAGATGGGAATGCAGCAAATAAATCTATGACCACATTTGAATTTGAATTCTTAAATTGAAAAGTATTTTAAAGCATTAGAAAGATTTTGAATTGAAATAATTTTGAATGGAAAACTTGCCAAAAGTTGTTCAGGGTTTTATCAGTTCGGGTATTCTCCCGAGCAAGCCGTGTCAACGTTGCAACTTATGCATTCCAACTCATTACAGAGAGAGAGTTTGCTTCTGGTTCGTAGTGCTTTTTAGATTGTGAAATGGCTTTCCTGCGAAGATTTTCCTCAGCTCAAATAATCTCAATTGGTCCAAATCAAGCGTCCATATTGCAATGCCAGTCTTTGATCTTTGATCTAGAAGCTTTCTTCTAGCAGCAGTGGCGTATTTACCCCCTCGAAATATTACGGCCGACTTTAAAACTATAAAACTATACAAATTAAAAGGATTTTTTGTGTTTTGCATGGTTTTTAAAAATATTAAAGGATTACTTTTTGAAACCCCCCAACAAATTTTTCTGAATCCACTGAATCCCTCTTTAGCAGCATTAAAACTTCTTCATTCAACATCCTGTCTTCTAATCTCTGCATCCTTAAAGATCCAACGACATTACCTACGCGTTGGCTCTTATAATAAAAATAGGATTTAAAAGGTTTCCAAAGAAAGATGCGTTGTTTTTAAAACAACGTTGGAGAGTTGTTGCCTTCTAACACTTCTCTAATATCAGCTTCAACGAAGTGAATGAGTGAGAGAGACATTTTGTTGGGTAGTACACGGTTACCACTTACCCTTTACAAAAAATTATCAAACCGAAATGAAAGTAATCAAGTAATCGAACGGAATTAAATTAACGTATTTTGGTTAAAAGTAACCAATTGTGGCAACTCTGGTAGTGTGCTTTGATCTGTTACTCAAAAGATTGCCAGATTGAGAGATTTTCATCCAAACTTGTGAGAATTGTAATCTCTTATAGCCTGAACACATTGAAGACGGCAGCGACAGGGCTACGCAACTACGAGATGGCATCGGCTTCAACCGTTGCCGTGTAGTCAACTATTTGATTACATAGTAAGCGGCAGCAACAGTATCACAATGCTATTAAAAAATATCTGTTGGCTGTGGTTGTGTAGCTGTTTAGTTAGTAAAATGATTGTCTCCATAGAAATGATTTCATGTTTCGGTGTTGGGGGTAATTAGGGGGAATTTTGAGAGGAAGAGTTGCTTCGGAGAATCCTCAGTAGAATTTAATTTTGTGCTGGTGTGTTTTCTGGATTTTTAGTGGATTTTTGTAGAATTTTAGCTAATGTGATTACATCAACTGAACCAACATTGCCAATGTTGAAGCAAGGAAGGAAGTATACAAATGCATTTCTGATTGAGGTTGAAGTCCCCTAAATAAGATCATTTAAGCACAGACAGATGGCTCATTGTGATACCATTGTGATAATGTCGCGAATCCTACTTTACGACGGATCCCATTATGAACCTCGCTTCCATTATGAATCTCCCTCATAACAAGAATATCGAGAAAGAATCGGTTAAGCTGTTGTGAAAGAAAGAAGCTAGGAATTTTAGTCTTCTCCTGGCCAAAGGTGAACAGTGGCACATACAATTTCTTCATACTCTTTGGAACGGCAGTCTTTCTTGTCTTTAAGCGTGTCTCTATAACGACTGAGCTAATTGAGTTCCCGGCTCGGTTGAGTAGCTGTCTGGATTGTCTCTTGTTTTGTGATTATGGGGACTGGTATGTCAATGTTGCTGGTGCGGTCTTATAGTATACATAAAAATAGATTGCATCCTCAGCATAGCGCTGTTTGAATTAATTTTAGTTATCTGGCAACGCTGTAGTATAAGTTGGCCCGTGCTGTGAGCTATATTCTACAGCATTGATAGATTAGTGTCAATCTTTGATCCCATATGCTTTGATCCAATGGCTTTGATCGAGCGGTCTTGATTGAATCAGCATAAAATCCAACGAAAATAATTTTGAATGCATGGATCAGTGGATGATTA
This sequence comes from Melieria crassipennis, assembly GCA_963668005.1. Lineage (NCBI taxonomy): Eukaryota > Metazoa > Arthropoda > Insecta > Diptera > Ulidiidae > Melieria > Melieria crassipennis. The sequence goes on from OY764961.1 coordinate 21,525,462, forward strand.
CACCGTGCGACAGCATTTTTTACAAACCGGGAAAAATCCATATGTGCGTGAAACTAGATACCAAATATAGTAATACTGCGTACTCAGTTTTTCATATCTACATCCTTTTAAAAGGACTTCAATATTTTGAAGGGGATTACAAATAAAAAAATATAACAACACTTAACTTCGTTAGAATATGGCGATATGTATATCAAATGAAAGAGGAAAGGCTCAAGAATTTAAATAAAGTTAATTTGTAATCTATTTGTAAAAAGAGGATATGAAAAAGGTCCTTTAAAAATTTTAATCCTTTATATCCTTGAAAATTTAAATAGAATGTTCTTGAAAAGTAACTATGTTCAAACCCAAAATCTCCTTCATTATTCTCGCTTCATTGATTTTGTATCTTTTTATTATTTAAAATACTGATACTCAAATAAAGTAGAATTTTTGTACTTCATTAGAATTGCAGCTTCCGCCTCTTTTTTTATAACTTTCGAACCAATAAAGTTATAGTAATGGAATTTTGACACGTGATTAATTAGATTTGGGGTTTTATCATACTTACTTTTCAAGAAAATTCTATGTAAATTTTCAAGGATATATAGGAATACAATTTTCAAAGAACCTTTTTCATATCCTTTTTTTACAAATAGATAAAAAACTAATTTAATTTAAATTCTTGAGCCTTTCCTCTTTCATTTGATATACATATCGCCATATTCTAACGAGGTTAAGTCATTTTTTTTTTTTTTGTTATTTTTTATGCCCTTCAAAATTTTGAAGTCCTTTTAAAGAACAAAGGTTGTAGAAATAAAAAACTGAGTACGCAGTATTACCATATTTGGTCTCTAGTTTCACGCCCATATAGATTTTTTTCGATGTGAAAAATGTTTTTAATTTTTGTCGTACGGTGTTACAATTGGAAATGTTGTACTGAGGCACAACTAGAAAAAGCCCCTTTCATTTCTTGATGCGTCCAAATAGTAAAGCTGTGCTGAAAGGGAAAGTGTATAGAGCAAAGTTATAATAAAGATAAGTCTGGAGTCAACTAGCGAATTACCTACCACTTTTTAAACATGAAACCATTTTTTGAATTAATTTAATTTTAATTTCAAGAAAAATTATGCTCATTAAAATGAATATAAATTTGTTAACATCTTTCAGATTTGCGCTTATTAATTACAAAATTGTATAACTAATTTAAGCTGTTGATCGCACTTTCACTTCAAGCTTTAATTGCTCTCCTTTCTTACGTGCAAATCTCTGGCACTCTTCAAGGAATTCCCAATAATATCTCAAACAATGGTGCAACATTCCGTCAGCCATCGTCTCGCTCGTTGCCAAATGAGTTTCGGGCAAATCCTTTGAAATTAAAGAACGCGCCTCATAAATTTCGTCCAACCAGAGCAGCAGCAACAGCAGCGACGGCAGCAGCTGTTGCCGTACTTAAGCAAAACAAATTATTGTTGTTGGCCGGGGTGGGGCATTTCATTTGCCACAAAGCTTTTCACTTTGCCAACAACTAATGATTAAGGTACACGAGCTTCGTGTCGACGTATAAATATTTACCGCAAGCTTTGCCCCGACTTCCATCAGCATAACTGCCGTCATCATCACCACAGCAGCGACCGCAGCCAATTATTGCACAAAGCCGTCACTGCCGCCGCCGCCACCGCCGTTTTCCGTAGCTTCAGCTCGCTTCGGTTTGTTCCTTTTGTTTCGCTTCAGTCGCTTTGCCATTCCTTTGCGTCGTCTTGCAGCTTTTCCGCCGGCCATCGACAGCGTCGTGTACGTTGTCGTTGTCGTCTTCTTCTTCTTGGCCTGATGTAGGCAGCTATTGTTGTTGTTGTGGTTGTGGTGCGTTGCCTGTCGGTTGGCTGCCGCGAAGCGATCATTGCGCTCAAGAGTTGCTATTGTTTTGTGCCGGTGTTGGCAATGCGTCCATGGCTCGAGTGACTGGCGCGGCTGCTCGCTTCGTTTGCGCCGTTTGCCATTTTGGTTCATTTCGCTTGTTATTTTCGAGTGGAAAATTGTCTTGAGCGCCACTGCAGGCACAGCGCATTACGCTGAACATGACGCCGGCGGCCATTGCAGGCGTTCGTGCAACAACAGCAACGGAACCATTGCATTTTATTGCCGCTGCACCTTGCGGTGGGTTTGCGCGCGTATAAACGGCCGAATGCCGAATGCCGTCTGGCGCTCAGGCAGCGAGCGCGTAATTAAGATTTATGAATTGCAAAGGCTGGTGAGAGGAAAGTGGCGGAAGGGAACAGCTGGCGCCAATTGGCGAGCGCAATTTGTAAAGGTATGCAAATATTTATCACATTGCATTTTATTGTTGTTGTTGTTAGTTATATTGCAATGCCGTGTAAGTAAACGGACAAATTTTAAATAAATAAATAAATTACTACATGGGCTGAAAAGTCTTTGGCCTGACATAGAGATGGCGCCAAAAATTAAGAATTATTGTGTTGTACATGGAAAGCCATCCTTAACTTAGATTCTGTCAAAGTTTCATGACATTTGGTTGACTCGTTTTCAAGTTATTGCTTTCGAAGTGACGCTACCTCTGAATTTTTGTAAACAATGGAAAAAAGTGAATTTCGTGTTTTGAAAGGAGTATAAGAAAAAGTATAAAACGGATATGAATGGAGATTTAGTATAAAAAGAAAGTGTAAAAGCGATATGAATGGGAAGAATAAGAAGCGAAGGACCGAGAAAGGAGTATTAAAAGAAAGTATAAAAATGATGTACAAGGAAAGAATAAGAAGAAAAGGACATGAGCAGGAAGTTAAGAAAAACCTGATAAATAAATAAATAATGGGAAGTGTGAGCAAAGAGCATGGAGAAAAAAAGAGAAAGAAGCAGGGGAGTGCCAGAGAATAAGAGAGAAGGGGAGAGAATAAAAATAAAGGAAGAGAAGGATCGCATCGAGAAAGTGGTATAAAAAGAATGTATAAAAAACATTTGACAGTAAAGAGTAAGAAGAGATTTACCGAGAAAGGAGTATAAAAAGAAAGAATAAAAATGTTGTGAAAGGAAAAAAAGAAGAATAGGACTGGAACAGTTAAGCGAATAAGAGAGAAGGGGAGAGAATATAAATAAAGAAAGAGAAGGATAGCACCAAGAAAGTAGTATAAAAAGAATGTACAAAAAACATTTGACAGTAAAGAATAAGAAGAGAATTACCGAGAAAGGAGTATAAAAAGAGGGAATAAAAATGATGTGAAAGGAAAACAAGAAGAATAGGACTGGAACAGTTAGCTAAAAAAACAGATAATCTAAAGAATGCGAAGTGTGAGGAAAGGGTAAAGAGAAAAAAAGAGAAAGAAGCAGGGGAGTGTGAGAGAATAAAAGAGAAGGGGAGGAAATAGAAATAAAGGAAGAGGAGGATAGGACCGAGAGAGCGATATACAAATAAAGTATAAAAAGCATTAGACAGTAAAGAATAAGAAGAGTAGGACCGAAAAGAAGTATAAAAAGAAAGTATAAAAACGATAAATAGGACTGGAATAGGAAGTTAAGAAAAAACTTCTAAGCTAAGGAATGGGAAGTGTGAGCAAAGAGGAAGGAGAAAAAAAGAGAAACAAGCAGGGGAGTGTGAGCGAATAAGAGAGAAGAATATTTATAAAGAGAAGGCTAACACCGCGAAAGGAGTATAAAAGGGAAGTATAAAAAGGATGTGAAAGGAAAGAATAAATAAACATTGACCAAAAAAGAGTATAACAAGAAACTATAAAAAGGATGTAAAAGAGAAGAAAAATAAGAGTAGGACTGGAACAGCAAGTTTCGAAAAAACAAAAAACCTAAGGTGTGAGGAAAGGAAGGGGAGAAAAAAGAGAAAGGAGGATGGGATTTTGAGAGAATAAGAGAGAGGGGGAGGAAAGAATGAAAGAAGCCGGCGAAGTAAGGATAAGTAAGAAGAGAGAAAGACGTAGAAGGATGTAAACGACAAGAATAAAAGATGAAAGATAGAAACGAATAAAGAAGACATGAATAGATACAAAAGGAATGAAGGAGAGGACGGATTGGAAAGCACAGAAGCGCAAAAGAAATCGAAGAGAATGTAGAAGGAATAGAAAGAAGAAGAAATGTGTAGTATTTGAGTAGAGGAAATTAGATGGGAGAAAATAAGAAAAAACTATAAAAAATCTATGAAACTATGAAAAATGAACGAAAGAAAAGAAATGAGAAAAGAAAACAAAGTGTAGTAAGTAGAGAAAAGCAGGTGGCAGAAAATAGGAAAAAGCTATTAAATGGAAACTATGAAAATAAAGAAAGAAAAAGAACGGAGTCGTAAAAAGAAAGTATAAGAAGAAAGAAAATGTAGTAAACAGGAAAACAGATGGGAGAAAATAAGAAAACCCTATAAGGAAAACCCAAAAAGGAAAGTATGAAAAAAAGAAAGAAAAAGAAAAGGCCGTAAAAGGAAAGAAGAAGAAGAAATAGTGTAGTATGTTAAGTAGAGAAAAGCAGGTGGCAGAAAATAAGAAAAACCTATGAAAAGGAAACTGTGAAAAAGAAACGAAAAGGAAAAAAAGAATGTTATAACTGAATGATAATGCAGAAAAGCAAGAAAGACAAGAAAAGAACAAAAAAAAGTAATTTAACACAGTACAAGAACTTTTCTTTTTTCTTAAGGTAAGTATGAAAGAAATAAGAAAACAATAGGAAATATAAATAATTGGTTCGAAAAGAGGACAAACAAAATAATTGCAAAAATTGAATGTTAGTACAAAAGGGAGGAAAGGAACAAAACGAAAATCAAAGAAAAGAGAAAATAGTACCGGAAAGAGAATTAAATTTAATTTTCTTTTCTAAGAAGTGGTAAGCTTATAAAATGAATGAAAAGTAAGTGAGGAGCGAATAAAACGGAAGCCGGAAAGGGATTAAAGAGAACCAAAAAACGAATTAAACAAAAGGAAAAAAACAATAGAAGTAGATGGAAATACACTAAAAGAAGAACAGAAAACGGATAGAAAATTAAGGTAAAAGCAAGAGTGGATAATGAAATTAAGATAAAGATGATAAAAGCAACAAATAAAACGAAGCTAAATGTCGAAGGAAGAGAATAACCGCAATAAAAATAAGACAAGAACATAAAAATCGAAAATTTACTAAAGTAAGGTCAAAATAGGTGAAGAATATTGAGTAAAAACAACAATGCGGAAAATAAAAATAATTCAAAGAAAAACATAAGAATACAAATAATGAAATAGCAAACAATTGGAATGCAATGCCTAGGAAACAAAATTAAGGTTTTTTTAATAGTAAAACCACAGATAACTTATCTGTGGTAAAACTGAGCACAAGTAAGAAGATATAAGGATAGAAAAAAACTTAAAAGGTAGACACATAACGGAAAGAAAATATAAAGATAAAACGTTAAAGTAAAAGAGAAAGTTTTTAGGAAGACCAATCAAGTTTATGTAGAACAGATGTGAGTGGGTTTGCTTAAGAAGACAACAAATTCATAAAGTTGAGAGAAAAATAATAGGAAAACTAAGGTACATACGTTGTAGAAGCAATAGGCAATGGATGTGTGAAGAGGAAGGACTTGTTTCTTGCAAATATTGAAGGTTGCGTGAAGGGATGCAAAGATGCCAAGTTTATCAAAATGCGTACAGAATTAATGGAATTCTAATATGAAAATATGCAATTTTATAAAGGTTCGACATTTTGATTTAAGCTGTTACGCTGCTAATTTCTGTCTTTACCTAAATGCCAATGAAAATTCTCAAAATACATAAATCGAAAAAAAATTACACACATCCCTAAAGGAGAATGCAAAGGACGATTTATTTCGTTGCAAGCAGGACACTGTGTGAGAGACGAAGTGGCACATATCATTATCGAATTAAAATGCCATTTCATGTATTGAAGAAATGCCGAACATACCGACGAGTACGCAGCCAGACAAGGACCCACACATACATAAATACAAACATACATGTTTGAGGGCACGAAAGGACAGTTCAGAGTAATTGAAGTGTAGCCAGAAAAATACAAGAAAACCGCTTTGGACGAAAATCAAATCAATATTAATTTACAAACAGCAGAGAAAAAAAAACAAATGGGTGGCGCTCAATTGTTGGGGAGACAAATGCACACAGCGGAAAACAGAAGCAGGAACTGCAGACAAAAAGCCCGACAGGGGAGTGAGCGCATGAAGGGCGATGCGGTCCGGGATTTAAGGTCAAAGCGAATACTTAGCATATGCACATAAATCTTGGACGAAAGGGGAGCGATTGGCTGCGCCTGAGGCGAGTTGAGCAAAAGAAATTGTCGCTACGAACAAGAGGGGGAATGTATGTGTAAGGGACACAGACACACACACACACACACAAGGGACAATAACACTGCTAAACGCTTCAATGACAATTCGAGCATGTAAAATAAAACAGTAAATACACATAAATAAAGGCAAAGGAAATGCAAAGGCAGAAGAAAAGCAGCAACTAGTGAAACGGCCAAAGAAATGAAGCAAGAAACAAGCCAAATCCTGCTTAAACTTGTAGAACAACCCCCCAAACAAGCATAAAAACCGGAACAAAGAAAGACCAACGGGCGCTGAAGCGTTAGACGCGGCGCGGCGGCAATTGCAGTTGGCATTGGCAATAAAACGGCAGCAATACAACAAACACACTCACACACACACACACACACATACGGACGACAATGTCAACGACACTCGAATTGAATGGGCGCGGGGCCGGAGATGGCGAGTCGTGGCAAAGGAAATGTCTGTGAAAGGCGCGCAAATAAAATTAGAGGCGAGAAAACAAGTGGCAGGCATTTTCAAGGAAGCGACGGACTGGGACAGCGGCAGAGTGGACACGTGAAGAAGGAGCGCGCCGACAAGGACACACATTGTGCGTATTTGCGCATTAATCAATTGCATTTGCAGGACAATGCGACCGCTCGTTGTCGCAACGGAGGTGAATGGGCGCGGCGAAGGAGGCTGGCAGGCAGACTGCTTGCGGCAGATTGATTTGTAGGCTTGACCTAACTTGGCGTTTGATTAAATTAAATTCCAAAAAACAAGACACAACAACAAATGCCAAGACACATTTGCGTCGAACTGAAGGAGCGAATGGAAGGAAAACGCAGCTGAACCCATGAGAGTCGAAGAAGAAAGACAGACACGGCTGCTGCTGACAAGGACAATGTGGCGAGTAAAAAGGACATTTCGCGAAATTTTAAGGAAAAAATATAAAAAAAAATGATAATGTCTGGAAATATTGAAGTCTTAGCGTAATTTGTGTAACAAATGCCACGAAATGGCAAAGGACTTTGGACAAGTGGCGTATAATTTGCGCGTTTTGTTTTGGTAGTGCTGGTTGTTGTTGTTGTTGTTTTTGATAACAGCTGCTCACCATTCTGGTGGTGGTCGCTGATTGACAATTTAAGGATAATGAGCACAAACAGATTTGGTAACGGAAGCTGGCCATTATTTTTAAGAGGAATTTCTAGCGCCGCCAAGTGGAAGAAATTCCGCCGTCAAGCGGTAGTGATGTATTTAATTTAAACAATTTAATGTACATATAGCAGTGGCGCACACAGGATTTCATTTGGGGGGGTTGCGTACAACTTTTAAGCCGAATACCATTCGAAACCATTTTTTATCACAAATTTGTGTGTTTAAGGCGAGTTTGAATCCCCCAAAATCCTCTTGTGTGCGCCACTGATCTATGTATAGGTTAGGTTAGGTTATAGAAGGCCCTGGTGAGTTCCATTGCGATTCCTTTCATTTAATAAATCCGGTGCCCTTCTCCATCTTTTTGGTTCCCGATAGTTCCCATTCGGGTTATGGATTTATTTAAATTGCTTTTACAAGGTGCGTCCCAAAGTAAACAGGACTTTTGCAATAGGGACGTTTCTGGTGGCGCCATCTATGTGTGAGGACATGCGTTGGAAAGGTACATCTTTCATTCACATACTGTCTAAATTTCATGACATTTGGTCTAGTAGACGCCGAAATATCCCGCTCAATGTGACAGTATGTTTTTAACTTTGGTACGAGAATGTCGATCGAACAAAGAGCTAATATTAAGTTCTGTTTTAAACTTGGTAAAACTTTTACCGAAACGTTTAAATTGTTAAAGCAAGTTTATGGTGATGATTGTTTATCCCGTGGCCGTGTTAATGAGTGGTTGAATCGATTCAAGAATGGTCGTGAAGACTTGAATGACGACGAACACGTCGGCCAGTCGAAATTTGTGATTACTGACGATGCCATCAAAACTGTGCGTGATTTTATCAAAATGCAGCCAAAATCATCATTGGAATTGATGGAAATGGAATTGAACATCTCCAAAACATCAATTGATCGCATTTTAACCGAACATTTGGGTCTCCGTAAAGTGTGTTCTCGCTTCATTCCGCACACTTTAACCGACGACCAAAAAGCGCAGAGAATTGAGCACGCAAAAGACATCGTTCGGGAAGCCAGACGTGATCCAAATTTCTTGTTCAACATCGTAACCGGTGACGAAACGTGGTGCTTTCAATATGATCCCGAAACAAAGCGTCAAAGTGCCGAATGGAAGCACCCAAATGAGCCAAATCCGAAAAAAACCCGCCGTGAGAAGTCAAAAATCAAAACTCATCTCATTTGTTTCTACGATTCAAAGGGAATAATTCATCGAGAGTTTGTTCCACCGGGAAAAACAATTAACGCTTTGTTTTATGTTGAAGTTTTGAAGCGTTTGGTGCATCGCATTCGTCGTATTCGGCCAGAATATCGCGAGGAAGGAAGTTGGCGTTTATTGCATGATAATGCACCGGCTCACAGAGCCCTAGTTACGACCGATTATTTGACCAAAAATCGCATTTTTACCATCAATCATTCACCGTATTCGCCTGATATGGCTCCCTGTGACTTCTACTTATTCGGTCAGTTGCATTTGCCGATGAAAGGAAACCAAAAGGCTTGTACCAACATTCTGAAGGCGATGCCGGCCGATGACGTAAAACACTCATTCCAAATGCTTTTGGACCGTGCAAAACGTTGTATCGAAGCAGAAGGAGAGTATTTTGAATAAATAAAAAGAATTATACAAAAATAATCATCCGTTTTCTTTATTTTATAAAAGTCCTGTTTACTTTGGGTTGCACCTTGTATAATGATTTATTTATTTTTTTAATGTCACACATTTCTCAAAAATTTATTTCCCAATACGTAAAAAATTGTTTGCACATTTTTCTTACAAAAAAGTTAAACAAGTTTGTTCAACAGGCCAAATATAGATGTGGGTGTGGCATGTGTGAATTGTGAATGCCCGCATAATACAGAAAAGCACAAAACCCGCAAGCAAAAACAAAAACAACTTCTCTCGACTCTTTTAACCAGTCGTGTTCGGGCTGCTTCAACTTTTCTGCATTGATAACAAGTCGTGCAAGGACTAACAATTGCGGCACAGTTATGTGCCGTGCATTCAACTGTTTCGCACTGATAGCAAAAGTTTTGCGGTTGCCACAAAAACTTTCGCCCATAATAACAGGACAAAAGCCTCAAAGCAATCAAGGAAGCATAATGCTCACATTACCGGAAACTGAAAGTGGCCGGACCGGCAGTCAGACGGAAGGAAGTGCGTATGAAAACGGGGTATAGAAATACAATTTTAATTATCCTAATGAATATTAGTGGCTATGCTACTTTTATGTGTGTGTGTGTTTGTGGAATTATTGAAATATTTTATGATTTTCAATAAAAGCTCGAAAGCACTCACAATGCTGCCAATGACAGTTGCAGGTATGGGCGAACTTTTACAGCTAACGCCGGAAAGAAAGAAAGTTGTAAGGAGAAAATAAATAAATCAATGTGGATAAAAAATATATGAAGTATGTAATAGGTAGTATTGCCAGGTAAGCTTTTTCATATGTAATTCTTATGTACATTTGTTTTATGTAATTCTTATAATTTTGGATCTAATTTCTTTGCTAGTACCGAGTCTTTCTAAAAATACAGGGTGGCGCAAAAGTTGTCATGAATGAATGAATGAATGAATTTGTGAATAAATGAATGAATGAGTGAATGAATAAATGAATGAATGAATAAATCAGTGAATGAATGAGTGAATAAATGAATGAATGAGTGAGTGAATAAATGCATGAATGAGTGAATGAATGAATGAATGGATGAATAAATGAATGACTAAATGGATGAATCAGTGAATAAGGGAATGAGTGAATGCATGAATGAATGAATGAATGAGTGAATAAATGAATGAATGAGTGCATGAATAAATGAATGAATAAATGAATGAGTGAATGAATGAATAAATGAATGAATAAATAATTGAATGAATGAATGAATGAATAAATGAAGGAATAAGTGAATAAATGAATGAATAACGAATGAATGAAAAAATAAAGTGAATGAATCAGTGAATGAATGAATAAATAAATCAGTGAATGAATGAGTGAATAAATGAATGAATGAATAAATGAACATAAATATTTGTTTTATGTAATTCTTATAATTTTAGATCTAATTTCTTTGCTAATACCGAGTCTTTCTAAAAATACAGGGTGGCGCAAAAGTTGTCATGAATGAATGAATGAATGAATGAATAAGTGAATTTGTGAATAAATGAATGAATGAATGAATGAATAGATGAATGATTGAATGAATGGATGAGTGAATGAATGAATGAATGAATAAATGAATGCATGACTGAATGAGTGAATGAATGAATAAATAAATGAATGAAGGAGTGAATGAATAAATGAATGAATGAGTGAATAAATGAATGAATGAATTATTGAATGAATGAATGAATAAATGAATGAATGAGTGAATGAATAATTGAATAAATGAATGAATCAGTAATTGAATGAGTGAATAAATGAGTGAATAAATGAATGAATGAATGAATAAATGCATGAATGAATGAATTAATGAATGAATGAATGATTGAATGAATGAATGAATGAATGTCAAAACTAAATTTTCATTTGTCGCCATTTGCAAAAGTTAATGCATCTGCCGATAAGGTGATGGCTTTTGTGTCAGCCTGTACAAAGGATTTTATGTTTTGTGTGTGCAAGTTTAACTTAAAAATATGAGTTTTTAAGACCATTTTATCCATTGAAAATAAATTGTTATTGTTGTTTGACTAGTAAAAGTGTTGCCTGTTTTGAAATGTTAGCAAAAACCGAGAAAAATTGAACTGGAACTGAATATAGGACAAACGTTCCGGCTGTCGAGTCACTGCAGCATCTTTCAAGCCGAGGTGTTTGCTATCCGGAAGGCTGCTAATACGATTAATAAATCAGTAAATCTCTACATCGCTAGCCAATCTGCCATTGAGGCATTAACATCTTCTTGCATATCATCCAAAAATGTCCCGCATTGGGGAATGAGGCAGTAGATGTTATCACCAAAAGCGGTGTTCACCTGCCAGACAAACACATCAGGAACGTTCTGATGCCGCTGCAGGCCATTAATAAAGGTTTTGTAGACAACCTAATGAGAAAGACTAAGGCGTGGTGGAAAGGTTTAACTACCTGCACAACCGCTAAAACAATGTTAAGTCAATTGAATGAAGCACATACGATATTTGTGTTTTCGTTCCCAAGAAAGGATAGCAGAGCCATTACAGCGTCCCATGCGCGAAAAATGAGCATCACTGAGTTGGATGCAGGAAAATCGGTGTCAAGGAAACCCTAGAACACATTCTCTGCTCCTGTCCGGCTATCTCAAGACTACGACTTACTTACTTAGGGGCCCCAAACTTCGCTAGGAACCCCCGATCACCCCCGATTTGAACGATCACTTTGACATCGATACGCAACACTAAGGAGCTCCAACTAGTATCGCTAGGGACCCAGTAGGGTCTATGCGTTGCCTACTTGGCCAGCCAGCCTAAACTAACCTTTGGATCTTGAGGTTTGGATATAAAAAAAAAAAATTAGGGCATAGTTTGATTACTATTTTAGATCGTTAGTACAGGATTCATTACTTTAAGGACTTCGAATGAGGATGAAACTACATCGACTTCGATCGAACTTTACTTAATAAACTTTGTCGTTATTAGGATTAAGCGATTCTGAGATTTCAGAGTTATTGAGATTAGGTTAGGTTTAGCAGTCAGCTTGCCGATCAGTGGCGCATACTCGTTAAAGTGTGGCAAACTATATTGTCAGTATTTACATACATACATATATGAAATTGGTGATTTGACGCACTTCAAGTATTCTGTTCTCCGTTCCAAGGTATTTCGGAAGGTTGCCATGAAGTTGCGGACATTCGAAGAGGAGATGTTGTTGTTCTGGGATATTTTTCGATTATTATTTCAGCCATTAATTTTATAAATTAATTCATCTTGAGTCTGCTTTGGATTCAATGAGATCTAACTATGCGTGACAAAAAGTTTGTTCTAATGTAATCGAAGGTTCCCAATAGCGAATGCAAACAGTTTCCAATGGAAGAGCCAATAGGAGAAGTAGTAGTCTTATAGCTTCGTGCCAGCAGTTGGAGAAGTCGGAGGTCCCTGTGCGCCACTGCAAACGTACATACATCTATCCGTTTGAAATTACCGTTTGAAATTGCCACGAATTGCATTTGGCAGCTGCACAAAGGCAAATTTATCATCAAATTTATTTATCGTTATCTCTTGTTTTTTGTCTCCAATTACAACCACTAAAAGCAGCTGTGCCAAATGTCATGCTTCAGTAAGTAGTAAAGGAATCAATATGACTCAAAAGTAATCAACAGCGCCAAATTAGCATTCACATGTTAAGTTATTTCGAAGCGCCGCTAAGCCCATTCAGTCAGTTGAAGTTGAAACGTGTTGGTAAACGCAGTCGGCTCTCAGTTGAAAATTGTAAAAAGTTGCAGGAATAGTACAGAGGAAATTTCGCAATGGTTGCAACTATTTTAGCAGTTCTATTAATAAAGTTTACTTTGGCAATGGCAGCGTCCGCCTACTACGATCGATGTCCCGAGGGCATAGAACCCATGAAGGACTTTGACATTAATCGAGTTGGTACAATGGCGTTCATATAGTATACATTTTCACAATATTTTGTGGATGTTTTTGTAGTATTTAGGTCGCTGGTACGAACACGCTCGGTATTCGGACGAGTTTGACCTGCGTGTTAGGTGTGCTCACAATGACTACACGGACCTATTAGACGGCACAATACAGATGAACAATACGGAGATCTACGTGTAGGTGTCATATAGGATAGTTGATGTTGTATACAGTCGTAATGTGTTAATTTTGTGTTTCCATGTGCTATTTTGTTTATTAATCCCAGGCCAAAAAAATTCGTCAAACAGGTAAACAGAGCACAAGTTGTTGGACCCGGGAAACTAACGGTGTGTAACGAAAAAGTGGCAGGTAACTAAATATATATTAATAAGATTCAATTCACAAGAAATTTATTTGATGCATTCATGAAGTTTTATGTGTTGTGCAGATAGAGTTGGTCATACCGATTATTGGATTTTGGGCACTGATTACAACAACTACGCAGTTGCGTATGCCTGTCAAAATTTGTTACCGATTCACCTCAGTAAGTCGCAATTGAAGTTCGTGAGACTGTAGTTTGAAAGTTACATATTATTTTGAAAATGCAGGATATGTTTCGGTTTTGAGGCGGCACCCTACACTCACCGCGGAACAAATAGAGGCAACCCACCAAATACTTACCAAACAATCTTTGGATTTGCTGCGACTCTTCAAGACCGATCAAACTAATTGCGATGAATACTATAAGAACTAGAAGTGTTTGTTGTTGTGAAATATTAGGCTTTAGAAAAAGTCTATTTTATATTATATGCATATTTATATATATTTGTATTATATTTATATATACTACTATTAAATTTCTATTACATATTTTATTTTATTTTACATACATATTATTTTGTATCCATAAAGTAACTGTATGTGTTAGGGAATTTAATCCTGGATAATAAAAATATATTACATTTGTGAATTATATTTATTGTTTTAAATTTACTGTAAACACGCAATAGAGTTGTGAGTTCGAATACAGATTCATGGAACTTCTGGAGTTTTTTTTTGATAAACAACTATTGGTCGTAACTTTGAAGCTTTACTCAGGAAAATTGTTACAATAGATTCGGTACTCGGTAGTTTTCTATGTGTATTTTGTTTTTTTTTTTCAATTCTTTTACAAACACAAAATACATGTACAAAACTACTCAGTACAGAACTAACAAAGTAACGAACTCGGTGCGAATATCGCCAAATGTATTTTATTAAAAATATTGTCCATGGTTAGCTATTAATTTTCTCTCATCTTTCGGGCAGCATGTGGATTTTGCATAGAAAATATTCATTGTTTTTTGAGGCGATCTAAGAAACGATAAATTTTTTTTATTTTTTAATTTTTTTTATTTTTTAATTTTTTTTATAAGAAAAAGTTTGATATACCAAAGAATACTTCATTACACAGGCCGACAAAATTAGAACAAATTTCAGACCCAGAAACCAAAGTATACTTTTCCGAAGGTTTTTGGTGCGCTGAACAAGAATCCGGCCTCAGAATTGCTCCCTCACCTCTGGTTTCCGAGATATCCTAACCTAAAAGTGCGAAAAACGTGGTTTTTGCCCATATTTGAGGTTATGTAGTATAATGTTCTTGATTTTTACTTTAAAATCTTTTCCGGCATCTTAAAGTACAAACCTTGCCCTTTCAAACGCGCTTTAGTTTGCTCAAATATCTTTTTTTGTCTTTGAGATATCCTATGCTGAAGTTCGGTGAACGTGTAGGTGTACGAAACTTGAGAAATTCGTGCGTATTCCGAACTTCAGCATAGGATATCTCAAAGACAAAAAAAGATATTTGAGCAAACTAAAGCGCGTTTGAAAGGGCAAGGTTTGTACTTTAAGATGCCGGAAAAGATTTTAAAGTAAAAATCAAGAACATTATACTACATAACCTCAAATATGGGCAAAAACCACGTTTTTCGCACTTTTAGGTTAGGATATCTCGGAAACCAGAGGTGAGGGAGCAATTCTGAGGCCGGATTCTTGTTCAGCGCACCAAAAACCTTCGGAAAAGTATACTTTGGTTTCTGGGTCTGAAACCTTGTCGGCCTGTGTTATAGAACCAACATGAAATAGAACAAGACTGCAGTAGAACACAACCGAAGTACTGCCAATGCGACACTGAATTACAACACTTGGAAGTGCTGTAGTGTACATTACTGAAGTGTGCCGAATGGAAGGTTTTGTGCAGGTCTGCGCGCTGGAAGGGATTTGGGGTTCAAACGGCAACAAATATCTGCTTATTACAAAACGTTTGGGTGCAAGTGTTATTTTCCTCAAAAAAAAAAAAAAAAAATTATAAAACTTATGTGTACGCCACTGCAAAAGTACATACATACATACATACTAGAGAGCTGCATCGGATAACTTTTACTGCACATGAGGTTTGGTGTCGGATACGTATACTTCACTTAGGCCGATGTTATGCTGCCGGCCACGGGCACCGATCACGTATAAAATTGTTGTCTTTTCAATGTCAAATGATCGTCGGTCACGGATAAATTGTTGTTGTTTACAACAACAATTTTATCCGTGATCGGTGCCCGTGACCGGCAGCATAACATCGGCCTTACTCGATCGCGGTCGAGTATGTATACTGCTCTTACTCGCTCTCTCGAACACGCGTAGAGAAGAGAAGAGAAGCACAGAATTTCGGATAACAACGAGAAGGAAGCCGCGAAAAAGCGGTAGCCAAAAAATCGGAGCATTAAAAAATAGGAACATGTAAAAATAGGAACATAATAGCAAAACTTCCGCGAGTATGAGGTACGAGGAACCCCCCCCGAAATATTTTTTAGTACAGAAATTTAATTTAAAACCGTCGCATATATGTTAAATCATCAATAACACGACTCGACACAAGAAATACACCTAAAAAAAGTGTTTTCTAGACTAACTTTGGGCCGCTGAACACGAAACTGAAGATCAAAAAAATTTTGTGAGAAGCGTTTTCAAATCTCTGAAAAACCAGTTTTTACCCTGTTGTTTCAGTTATGAGCACATATCTCGTAAACGAACCATCTGACTAACACAAGATGTCCGTCGTTCAGAAGATAATACCTTAGCTTTTTCAGGATATACAGATTGTCCGAATCAGATGAGATGTGGAGAAATTACTGACGATGAAAGTTTTAAAAAATTTGAATTTTTCGACCATTTTCAAAAATCATAAATTTTTGAATGTTTTTTATAGATAAAATAAATTATTTCCTTTGGTTTTAAGACCTAAGATGGAAAACATATTATTTGCGCAAATATTAAGCCTACCATCAATGGAATCGAAAGAAAAATGACAAAATTATGATGCACTGAGTGAAAACACCAACTTTACATATATTACACCGTGACCCTTCCAAATGTTTATATAGGCGTGAAACTAGAGGTCATTTACCTGGAATTTTATTTATTTAGTTTTTCATTTTCTAACCCAAAGTGATTTTTAAAGGACTTAAAAATTTTAAGGACATACACATTTCAAATATTTTTTCAAATATTTGCGGTTGTGCTAGATATGGGTATCAAATAAAAGAGAAAAATAGTCTCCTTTAAATAAATTTTCTATTTTGAGCTTTCAGGTCCAAAATATGTCAGGTAGGGGAAACATACCAGGTATTTCAGTATGAAGTGAGCCTTTTTTGCGAAAATAAAACACTAATTTTTAATGGGAAAGTAAAAAACTTGTTATTCAAAGTATTGGCCATTGCTACATAGCCACACATTTTGTCCATTTTTCAGGCAATTTGTGGACAGCGCGCCAATAGAATTGTTTGTGTTTTGAAGCAAACCAATCAGACACCCAATTTTCGACTTCCTCGTAGGAATCGAAGTGCTTGTCAGCCAATGCGTGCCCTATCGATGAAAACAAATGGTAGTCGGAAGGAGGCAAGTCTGGTAAATACGGCGGGTGGTGTAGCAGCTCCCAGCTTTGATTGTATCCTGAACCGGTCTTGCTTTGTGTGCAGGTGCATTACCATGGAGCAAAATTACATTGCCGTGTCTTCTGGCCCATTCTGGTCGTTTTTCGATCAATGCATGGTTCAAATTGATCATTTGTTGTCGGTAGCGATCAGTATTAACGGTTTCGCCAGGTCCGTTCGCTCTGGTCCCACCAAACACACAGCATTGTCTTCTTGCCGAATCGATCTGGTTTTGCAGTCGATGTTGAAGGTTGTCCCGCATTACCCATGATTTTTTCCTAAAATAGATCAATTTTTCATCGCCAGTAACAATTCGATGCAAAATTGATTTTCTTTCGTGTCTTTGAAGCAAAATTTCGCAAGTGTTTTTTCGGTTTTCCGTCTGCCTTTCATTCAATTCATGTGGCACCCATTTTCCACACTTTTGGATCTTCCCATAGCTCTTAAACGGGCAGAAATTGTTCCTTGTGCAACATATAACCTTTCTGCCATTTGCTTTTGACTCAAAGTCTCATCTTTATATTAGATAAGGATTTGCAATTCGGCGTCTTCAAACTTTTTTGGTGGTCTTCCACGTTCTTCATTTCTCCATCAAAATTGTTATTTCTGAACCGTTGAAACCATCTTTTGCATGTTGCTCTTGATAGAGCATGATCACCATATGCCTCGACAAGCATTCGATGTGACTCTGCAGCACTTTTCTTCAAATGAAAACAACAAATTAATGCTTTCCGCAAATGATCACTATCTGGGGGTCTACTCTGTAATGCGATGCGAAAGCGATGCGAAAGTGAGTTGCGATGCGAAAGTCAATCGGTACTCTGTATCGCTTTCGCATTATTGAAAAACGGACCTTATTTTGTTTCGAGAGTAAGTTGGCATTACTAGCGTCGAGTGTCATAAAATTCAAACAAAATTAAAAAAAAGTATAACAATCGAATTTTTTTGAAATTTAAAATCGAAATACGCAGTGCTACAAATGCGAAAGGGGAAAATCTAAATGCGAAAGTAGAAAATTTTAATGCGATTGTCGGATTTCTGAGTACTAAGTGTGTGAATGCGATAAATTTTATATTCGCATCGCATTACAGAGTAACCCCCCTGGTACAAAATTCGAAATTTTTAACACGATGAAAAAATATGATGTTGTTTGTTCAATGACTTGATGTATACTAAATATGCTTGACAGATGTCATAGCAACAAAACAAAAAAAATTAAGGCTCGTTCACAACAAATATTCCCTATCGAGACATTTGTATCTTGAGGCTCACTTCATACTGATATATAGTACCTTCATACTGTACATGTTTTGGATCTCAGTCTATAGATTCATACATCTAAATTTTATTCCATTTCAAAGTTCTCAAAAAAGTTACACGAAACCCCCCCCGAAACAAAATCCTGCGTGCGCCACTGCTTGAGCGTTATGCGTCGTTTGCGTGAAGCTATTCGCAAAAAGTGGCCGCATTTATGGAGAGACAACTCTTGGTTTTTGCATCACGATAATGCACCATCTCACACGGCATTGGTTCTTCGCGCATTTCGCCAACTCATATCGTTCCACAGCCACCGTATTCGCCTGATTTAGCTCCTTGTGACTTCTGGCTATTCTCCAAACTCAAAAGACCACTTCGAGGACACCGTTTTGAATCGATTGAAGAGATTCAACGTGAATCGCCGCGCGCATTGAAGGCCATACCGGAAGGTGACTATTTGGCATGCTTCGAAGATTGGAAAGTCCGTTGGCATAAGTGCATTGCATCGGGGGGGACTACTTTGAAGGCGATGAAATTGATTTGGAAGAATAAATACAGATTTTTTGAATTATAAACAAATTCCGGGTATTCTTTGTACACAGTAGTATATTAGTTATATTATTTATTATAGTTATATTATTAATTTTTCAATACTTATTATAATTAAATATTAAATTCAAAATTAAAATATTTATTTAATAGTTATTTTATTTATTTATTCATTTATCATCCCGTAATCAAAATTCGAGCGATTACGCGTGGAAGCTGAAATCAATGAATGTTGTTAATGTGGGAAGGGAAAGGTTTTTTATAAATTAATATTTACAATATTATATATTTGTTCATATTATTCGTTATAAATAAATAAATAAATATAAGATACAAAAAATTATGCTTCGCGCAATGCTTTGCAGCATTCCTTTGAAGCACATTCAACTCAAACTTCACAAAGTATTTGCGGTACCTCATGCAGTTTCAAATCTTCCGACATACTCGACACCTTCCGCGAGTATTTGCGGTACCTCATGCAGTTTCAAACCTTTCGACATACTCGACACCTTCCGCGAGTATTTGCGTAACAACGAGAAGGAAGTCTGCTAGCGTCGAGTAGCAACGAGAAGCTACTCGCTCACCGTCGAGTAACAACGTGCAGTTACTCGACAATTTAGAGGTACCGAAAAACGAGTACCTTTGTTTCGGCTTCTCTTCGGATACGTGTTCCGTTTTTGAAACTGCACGTGAACGCATCGAGTATAAATGGATTTATGCAGCTCTCTAATACATACATACATACTCGTTCATCTATCCGTTAGAACCAAGCATTTTCTTGGGACAATTGCAATCAGTTGCAAAGTCACAAAGGCGAACTTATCTGCCTAACTGCATATCGTTATTTGTTAAGATTTTTCGTCTCCGATTACAAACAGAAGCAGCTGTTCCCCTATGACTCAAAAGTAATGAACAGCGCCAAATTAGCGTTCGCATGTTTAGTTATTTCGAGCCGCCGCTAAGCCCATTCCGTCAGTTGAAGTTGAAACGTGTTGGTAAACGCAGTCGGTTCTCAGTTGAAAATTGTAAAAAGTTGCAGTAAAAGTATAGAGAAAATTTCGCAATGGTTGCAACTCTTTTAGCAGTTCTATTAATAAAGTTTACTTTGGCAATGGCACAGAGCGTCTACACTGGTCCATGTCCCGAGGGCGTAGAAACCGTCAAGGACTTTGACATGAAACAAGTTGGTACAATGGCGTTCATATAGTATAAATTTTCACAATATTTTGTGGTCATTTTTGTAGTATGTAGGTCGCTGGTATGAGTACGCTCGGTATTCGCACGAGTTTGATCTGGAAGTTAAATGTGCTTACGATGAATTGGAAACGCTAGAAAACGGCGTAGTTCTGATGAAGCATACGAAATTCTTCGTGTAGGTATCATATAGTTTCCTCTTAGGATAGTTGATGATGTATACAGTCGTAACGAGTTAATTTTGTGTTTCCATGTGCAATTTTTTTATTAATCCCAGGCCAGATTTATACTACCAGAAGCTACTCACACTAGACGTTGATGGCCCCGGAAAATGGTGGATGCATCTCACCAAACTGCCAGGTAACTACATATCAACAAGTTTCAATTCACAAGAAATTGATTTTATGGAATCATCAAATATTATGTGTTGTGCAGCTTCTGTCGATCCTATCCCTTACTGGATTTTGGGCACTGATTACAAAAACTACGCAGTTGTCTACTGCTGTCAGGATACGTATGTGCCTTACATCAGTAAGTCGCAATTGAATTTCGTGAGACTGTAGTTTGAAAGTCACATATTATTTTGAATATGCAGGATTTGTTTTGGTTTTGATGCGAGAATCAACACTCACCGCGGAACAAATAGAGGAAACCCACCAAATACTTACCAACAACTCTTTAGGATCTCTGCCACTCGTGAAAACCAATAACACTGGTTGCAATTATAAAATCTAGATTTATTTGTTGTTGTGATTGTTTAAGCTTTTCAAAAAAAGTATTTAATTTTATATGAATATTCTTATACACAATTATTATATTTTTACTATATATTTTATTTAATATACATAATTTTTTATATCCATAAAGTAACTGTATGTGTTAGGGGATTCAATCCTGGATAATAAAAATATCGTCAATTTATCAATTATATTTTTTGTTTTAAATGAGTATGAAATCTACTGCGTGCATTTATATTGAAATCTGATGAATTCATTGTATTTTATAAAATCTGTAAAGACATTAAATATTTTTAATGCAGAGCCTTCAAATTACAATATGATGATACTTACTTAGGTACTGGATGCTGAACACCGATTCTTAGTAATGAAGTTGTATTTTTTATAAAATACATTTACATATTTTTATTAACTTTTTGGCGACAATTTTTTAAATAACGTATAGACCATTTACGTAGTAGAAAATCCTTACAAATTATGCTCTAAGTTACACAATTTTGGCTGGCCTCGATAGCTCAGCGGGTAGCGCGCTGGCTTCTCATACCGAGCGCCCCGGGTTCGATTCCTGGCTTGGGCTGGAAAAAACACTCATCTACTTCTGTCGCTATCTACATGAAGGGAATGAGAATTACAAGAATCGCAAAGAAAAACTGCCCATCGCCGTTCGGATTCGGCGTTAAACTGTAGGTCCGCTCCCCTCCCTTTCCCCATCCGTTTGAAATGTGTGGTGTATCACATGTTGAAAAAACAGTGTTGCATACGCATTTCAAACGGGTGGAATCTGTGGTATCACAACGGGCCCATTACGAGGCCTAAGTGTGTCTCATACAGAGGCAGCCACCTCAACCTAACCTAACCTAACACAATTTTGTCTATGACTTTTTTGATGATATTTTAATTTAATAATTACCGAATTATTTTAAGTTATATAAATTTTGCTGATCGTTTTTTCATGTTAGGACAATTTTGCAAGATTTAAAAATTATAAATGACAATTAAAAAGTCGGATGAAAAACTTTGAAAATACGGAATTCATTAATTTATTTGAAAATATAAACAAAAGTTGTCACAACTTTACTTAGAATTAACTCCAACAAAGATTTGTTTCGTCAAAAGTGTCACAATTTGAATTAGGACTATTTTGCATTGAGCTGCAGCGATCAAATAGCATCAAACTTCTCGACGACACAACTAAAAGTAAGTCCCTATATGTGGCTATGAAAAAGATAGAAAAACAAAAACAACATGCTGAAAATGTGAAACATATGTTTGCAAAATCTACAGTAACCCATTCTGCACCTATTGCTATGAATCAATTCAATCAATTCAACATTGCCAGAAATGAACGCAAGCTATGACGACATATTTGATAACCTTAAAAAGTGGCAGGTATATTGTTGATTTTTGTTTGAGTTTTTACGCAAAATTTTACCTCGATCCGAAAAAAATTATTAAATAATTATTTATTACTTATTTTGTTAGCTTTCTAAATCACTAAGCCCAAGAAACATAGCTTAACCCTTTCGGTTCAGCTTTTTACTGGGGAAAGTTAAAATTTTAAATTTTACGTTTTAGGCTTCTATGTGGTTATATTAGCAACAATCCATAAGAAATTTTTAAATTTTTATACTCGGACCCTGTATTTTAGAGTGTTTTTCTATGAGAGCAACCACATCGTTGTGGCTGTAATAATTACTTAAACATAAAACTTTTTATGGATAACGAAAATTTGAATATTTCTCCATTTACTTCAGCCCAAATTTTTTTTAAAAAAGTATCTAAATTGAAAGAAAACGTCAAATTAAAAAAGTTATCTAATTTTTTCTGCTTCTTCTTCCTTCACTATCTCAAGATATACCATTAAAAAAACGTGTATACTTCTCTTCTCTCAACTTAATTATTCAGTTTATTAATTTCGTATTTTTCCTAAAACTTCAAACTATTCTAAGGAACAACAAAAATATAGTATCCATATATAGTATAGTTTTTTGACCTAAAACAGGCACTGAAAAGAGACTATGCCATATGGCATAGAATAACCGAAAGGGTTAAATATTGTGCAAGATGTGGCTATTTTTCCAATACAACTTTTTATTTCATATCTTTTTTTTTCTTGAAATGAGATGCACATAAACAAATGTTTATATTAAATAAATGAATTAACAAAATTAAATAATTTATTTTTATTTTTACATGTTATGATGTTCTGACTATGGAAAAATTTGATTTTTGTTTATTTTACATCAATGGATAAGTAAAACAGATAATCCAAAGTTTTGGGTGGATTACTCCCATAGTTAGTAATGGCGTTAGTGTAATAGACGTTAGTAATGCACGGTTAACGTAACCAACACAAGGCAAAGAGTCTTGTGGAGGCACTATGTTCCAGAGAGGAGTGAACAAGGAAAAAAAACCCAAAAACAGTACTGTGGCGCACGCAGGAAAGGATGTCGGGTTCAAACCGCCCCACAGTGTCGCGAGTAGGGACAAAAATGAAAAAAATGAATTTCGTAAATGTAGAAAAATAAGTTTGTAGTACTGAAGTAAATACCTCAAATTATTAAAATGTGAAAACTGATTTTGAAAATATCAATTTATATACCGATGGCGGGCCACCAAACTTGCACTTTGTGAAGGTGGGTGACTTGGGTAGAAATTATTGCAATTTGTTGAATGTAAGTTCGAGGTCTCTTATTGAAAAATTTCCCATGGAACCTTATGTTAAGTAAACATATTCTATAAAAATACTATTTTTGGAACTCTGTGAAAGCTTTCCCTCTTTTTTTTGCCTTCCATATTCCTTGTACCGTTACTTAAAGAAACGTCAATTCGTAGGAATAAAAGTGCAGTGTCATTAAACTTTAGATAAACTTTAAAAAAATACTCCTTCTTACTACTTCGAGATTTTACAGTGTGATATAGCTGAAAGTATGTATTAATAGAAACCATGGACTTTAGCTGCACAAACTTGCACGTTTTTAAGAAATTCAACATTTTCAGTGACGTATTCAGTCAAAAATAGGGACCTTTTTGCAGCATGGTTGGCAGGAAAACATAGCGACCACTGCTGCGTTTCGCTTAAACTATCAATTTTTGTATGTAATAATATGCAAACACCACTTGATTTTGAAAAACTACAAAAAAAAGGTAGATTCGATGGAAGGCTTCGGTAATACTGCGTGGCGTGCCATCGAATCAAGGCAACTTTCGAAAAGAAGCAAAACTTGTTAATGTCTTCAGAACCAATTATAGCAGTTAATAGGAAAATTAAGTGTAAACATGAAAACCGAAACTCTGATATTTTGCAATTTAATAAAATTTTAATTTAGAATTTTGTCAAAAATAGATGTAGAGGGTTAAATTTGAATAATTCATCATCGGAAACCGATTGTCCTAGCAGTACAGATTAACAAATTGTAATTTTTTATGAAAATATATGCTATACTGAATTAAATAAGAGATGCTATTATTTTCTATTTGGGTTTGAAATTACTTAGATGCGCATAAGTATGAACAGATATTTGTAGATTTTTCAAAATGTCTTTTTTTTATAACAAGCGTATTTGTAAGTTGTTCGAATACGTGTTTATATTGGTGATATGATATGCTGTACCAAATTTCATCAATATACCTTTTATAGTTTCCGAGATACTGTCAACTTAGTATTTGGTTTGTATGGGAGGTGGGCGTGTCCGTGGGGCGATTGAAGTAATTTTTGGTGTATTAACTTCTCTTTATAACAAAATCATATGTACAAAATTTTACTGCCGTACGACTATTCCTTCTATTTTTGTCCATCGCTACTATGGACTCGCGACACTGTGCGCCCCTCCCAAATATCTCCTTATTACAAAAAGTTTGAGTCCAAATGTTATTTGCCTCAAAAGTTGTGTACAAAACCCCACCAAAACCAAATCATGTGTGCGCCACTGCAAACGTACATAAATCTATCCGTTGGAAATTACCATTTTCTTGCAACAATCAGCTTATAGTTGTTTCTTGTTAAGTTTATCGCCTTCGATTACAACCACCAAAAGCAGCTGTGCCAAATGTCATGCTTCAGTAAGTAGTAAAAGAATCAATATGACTCAAAAGTAATCAACAGCGCCAAATTAGCATTCACATGTTTAGTTATTTCGAGCCCTTTCAGTCAGTTGAAGTGGAAACGTGTTGGTAAACGCAGTCGGCTCTCAGTTGAAAATTGTAAAAAGTTGCAGTAAAAGTATAGAGAAAATTTCGCAATGGTTGCTACTCTTTTGGCAGTTCCAATACTAACATTTACTTTGGCAATGGCGCAGACCACCTACCCCGGTCGATGTCCAAATTACATAAAACCCATGGAGGACTTTGACATTCAACAAGTTGGTACAATGGTTTATATAAGTTTTAACAATATTTTGTGGGCATTTCTGTAGTATTTAGGTCGCTGGTATGAGTACGCTCGATATTCGAACACGTATGAGCTTCACGTTAGGTGTGTTCACGATGACTACACGATGCTATCAGACGGCGTAATACTGATGAACCATACGAAACTATACGATGGGTATCATATAGAATAGTTGATCTCGTATACAGTCATAATGTGCAATTTTGTATTAAATCCAGGCCAAATATATTCCACCATGTGGCAGGCAGAGCACGCGTTGTTGGACCCGGGAAACTATCGGTGCGTTACGCCAAACTTGTAGGTAACTAAATATAAATACGATTCAATCCACAAGAAATTGATTTTATGAAATCATAAAGTTGTATGTGTTGTGCAGCTTCTATTGGTCTTGTCGATTACTGGATTTTGGGCACTGATTACAAAAACTATGCAGTTGCGTACTCTTGTCAAAACTTTGCACGGGTTCACATCAGTAAGTCGCAATTGGATTCGGTGAGCCTGTGGTTTGAAGTCACATATAATTTTGATTATGCAGAATTTGTTTGGGTTTTGATGCGACATCCTACACCCACCGCGGAACAAATAGAAGCAGCCCACCAAATACTCACCAAACAGTATTTAGCATTGCTGACACTCGTGGAGAGCGATCACACTGTTTGTTTGTTGCTGTGAAAGATAAAGCTTTAAAATTTTTTTTCAAATTTTACATGCTGTCCATAAAGTAAGTTTGAGTAAAAATATCGTAAAGTTATGAAATCTATTTTTTTTTTTTAATGTAAACACGTAATAGAGTTGTAAGTTCGAATACAGATTCATAGAACTTCTGGAGTTTCTTGACAAAAAGCTATTGGTCACATAAATAAGTTTTCAGGTTTCTTTTTGTAACTTTAAAGCTTTACTCAGGAAAATTGTTGTTGTTGTTGTTCATCGTTAGCTACGACTTTTCTCTTTGTGTTGAAAATATTCCTTGTTGTTTGAGGCGATCCAAGTTTCGATCAATTTTTTTGATTGTGCATAAGAAGTTAAATACTGCTTGGATAAACCATGAGTCATCGATGGTGTCAAGAAAGAATACGGCGCGTGAGTTAGGACATTCCATTCAAGGGCCTTCAAAGTTGTTTTGCCAACCTTTTGCTTCTTGTGGCCGAGCGTTGTCGCATGAAAAGATCAGCGCTTCCCGCAATTTGTCTTTTGTTGCCATAAAGATTGATATGGTTAGAGCCCAAAAGGATGTGTGTTGTTTACACTATAGCGAAATGAAACATACTGATTATTAAGAGGAAATGACAAAATTTTAACAATGCGACCAATTCTGTCCGATGCGACCAATGCTATTTAATAAATTTGTTTTAATACTTAATTTATCTTAACTTAACTTTAATCTTAACTTATAAATATTTAATTAATTTTTTTTAATACCTCAAATCTTATTTGCACGCAAGATATTACAAGTGGTTCACAGTAGAGATTGCAATTTCGGGATCTCGGACAATTTCAGTCCCGAAAAATTTCGGGATTGACAAAATCCGATCCCGGGATCCAAACATAAAATTAGCGCACTATTTGCTTTTGTTACTTTAATTTCAAAAAAGGCAAATCTTCTTATTAAATGTACAAAATAAATCGTAAATTTTAATGAAGATTTACATACAATTTCACCTAATTGTATTGAACCAGCGAAATGCTAATTTTTATGTTATTAATTTTATGTTATTTGTCATGAATATTTTGTTTCTAGTTTTAAAGTAAGAACACAGAATTATTGAAGTATTTAACCCCTTCGACACCAAAGTGGCCTGAGAGCAACTTCACATATTGGTCATCTTATCTCAGAAGCTAAGCTTGATTTATAGGTTTAATTTAAGTAGGCACCAACAAGTTCATACTTTTAGAAGTGAATTCAAAGCAAATTACATAAATTTTACTGTTATTCCCAAAATAATTTCCAATAATTTGCAGTGATATCAGGGAAAGTTTTTGTTCTAATTGAAGTCTACGAATTGGACGCGTTTGAGCAAAACTCTGTTTCTTTAATAATGGTTAAATAAAAACAAAAAGTGATAATTTTATATTTTTTCATAAATATTAAATAATTTTTCGGTAATTAAAAAATATTGATACAACATTTTTTAAACCGTTTTAAGCTAAAATTTTTCAAAAGTAAACTAGCTCTAGAACTCTAACAAGGAGGCGTGGCGACTTCAAATGTCGTGTGCACACTTCTTAGACAATTGTTTCATGATTTAAATACCAAAAAGTAATATCGAGACACAGGGTGAAATTCGGGGCAAAAGGGTTAAGTATTTTATTTAAGTATTTATTTAAGTATTTAATACGAAAATACAATTTATTTGATTGATATGTATGTCTGATATAGTTCTTTAAAATAATATGTCCAATCTCGAAAAAATCCCGAAATCCCGGATTTGTAAAACTGGTCCAGGATTGCAATCCCTAGTTCATAGTTCTTGCTTCAAAGCAATAATACACATTCATGCAAACATGATTTCTGTACAGAACTTTAGAGATTAATGCCATTTGAAATCATGTTTGCCACCAACAACTATTGGAACAAACCGATATTTTGGGGCATAAAATCCTCAAAGCTTTTGTTGTAACACATTAAAGTGCTAAAGGGTTTCAAGGTGACCGAAACAAAAAATTGTAGGTTGATTTAAGGTGCGGACTCCATGAAATCCCCATCACAGCTACTAAGTTTAGCTCTCTGAAATCTTATCTGGTCATGGCTGACTTGTATGTGGCTTTCTGTTGTTCAGTTTGGCCGGTTTTTTGCAAAGCATTTCATGGAAACTTGTTAACTGTTTTGTAGTAGTTAATGACAATTTGATGTTCTAGCAACACTCACAAACACTTTGCCGCTCTTTCACAAATCCACACAACACTCGATGCCGTGAACGGAATTCGGTTCTGTTGACCGTTGGTAAAATATTCCTAAGCACAAACATTCACGTCGAAACCAAGAAGGAATTTTCCCGTTGACTTTGTCACTTTTGCCACTGCCGTCAAGCTGCCGCCACAGCGTAGTCAGCTTTGAAGTGTCAACAAGCTGTCAAATTGCGAATAACGGCAGAAGCACGAAACAGTGGCTTAGACAAACAGCAGTCGCTGTAACTTTGGCAAGTTAGTAGTAAGTGTGCTATAGGTGCATAAACAGTTGTAGCAGTGTGGCACTGACTTTTATAGAGTTGTTGTAGAGTTGCAGTGTTGCAGTTTTGCGGTGTTGCTGTGTTTGTTTTTGTTTTTGGGCTAAAATTCGAATGCCATTAAAACTGTTTAAACGCGCAAATGAGATGCCACTGTGTCACACACACACACACATTTGCCACTCAAAATACACACACACACACACATACACCAATACTTAGGCTTGATAGTTGTCAATATGTGCCAGCGTGTTGCAATGTCGCTATTCAATGCATTCCTCGTGAATTGCAAATGTGTGCTGTTTGTTGTTGTTGCAGTTTGTTGCAGCTGCACTTGTTGTTGTTGTGCTTTGGCTCTGCTATCTGCCACTCCACTTCGCTGTGACACATTTAATGCACGCGAAATGCCATTAAACGCCAACCGCACCGTTCACCAATGCACAAACACACACACACACACACATGCACGCTGGCATCAAATCCTCACACATGTGATTGCAGTTGGGCGCTTCAGCGAAACAAAGCAAACTGAATATGTGTACATATGGATAACAGGTGCGGCGTTCGGGTGTGCGAGAAGGCCGAAGGATGCAGTTTCAATCAGCAGATGTGTCAGTTTTAATAGTTCAATTGATGTTTGCAATATTTTAATTATTTTTATGTTTTAATATAGTCATAGATTTCTTTCTCTAGATTTAAGCTTAATTTGTTCGCCATTTTTAATTATTCTGTAAGAATTCATTCTGTAGACCGAATAAATAAATAAATAAATAAATACATAATTAAATGAATAAATAAATAAATAAATAAATAAATACATAATTAAATAAATAAATAAATAAATAAATAAATAAATAAATAAATAAATAAATAAATAAATAAATAAATAAATAAATAAATAAATAAATAAATAAATAAATAAATAAATAAATAAATAAATAAATAAATAAATAAATAAATAAATAAATAAATAAATAAATAAATAAATAAATAAATAAATAAATAAATAAATAAATAAATAAATAAATAAATAAATAAATAAATAAATAAATAAATAATTAAATAAATAAATAAATAATTAAATAAATACATAAATAAATATACTTGTAGTGTATTAAAATGTAAAATGGTAGTAAAATATTATTAATATTTTACTAAATATTAATAATATTAATAGTATCTAATATTTCAAATGTGAAATTTGATTTTCTAGAGGCTAGATGACGTGGCTTTGAGATCAAAGTTTACAAAATTGCTAGTAAAATCAATGAATTGCTTCACAGCTGCTCAGAAGTTGCTCCTAGAGGGTTAAAGTCTATGACTGACCCCCACTAATTTTCTTTTCTGAACATTTCTTTCAAACATACTAAGCCTCTACCTCCAACCGTTAATAAGGTTCCCATACAATATGATCGTTTTTATAAAATATGCTCCCACTGCTTCCAGGTTGTGCCCGGACGTATCAAATGTAAGACTGGCCCTTATTTATTTTTCCTTCCAAATCTTTTTTCCAAACATACCTACTCTCTAACTCCAACTCTAAAGGAGGCTGCCATACAAAACTGGCCATTTTCTATGAAATTAGCTTCCCATTTGTAAATGTAAAGTAAGTGAGTGAACATTGTATCCTGGAAACTACTGAATTGATTTAAATGACTTATTCATCGTTGGTCAACATTTTTCTGTGCCAAAAATACAAAATTAATAAAAGTTCGAAAACTCACCACCAGAGGCAACCTCCCATACTAATGAAGTTGTAGGGTTATTAACGTTTGTCAAAATGTATTGTCAAAACCCCAAGTTCTTACTTTGAATATAATTGTAATAGTAATAGAGAATAAAAGTACTCAACTTGAGATTATTTTTAAATATTATTAAAATTTTAAATTAGAAATAATTTTTAAATTAAATAATAATTAAATAAAAATAATAATAGTTGACTGGAATTAAAAACGTGTATATTCGATTTGAACACGTTTTACTTTGGCTCAAATTTTTTCATATTAAATATTTGACATAAAAAAAAATATTAAAAATTTTTTTGTAAGCAATATTGCTCTCATATTCAAACATTTGCAGCTTTGATTTAATATTAAAGTTAATATGTAAATATTTAATTTTAATGAATTTGGTTTCTGATAAGACAAGATATAATTTCATAGCAACCTTATAGCCGCTTGGGCCCAAGGACTACCGATTTTCAATCAACAACAGTCCTCACCACTTATGTCCTCGCACACACACACACATATGTCTATAAATTCGTACAGCGCACACAATTGACGTGTGTTGCGTATGTTGCGAGCGTTTAAATAAATAAATTCACCGCGCATACACAGCTGCGACATAAAGACAAAAGCAGCGGCACACAAACGCTCCCAGCCACAGATCCACAGATCCACACACACACACACACTCTCACTCAAACAGTCGGTCGCGTACGCACTTCACTTTACGTTTGAAATATCGAATTGGCAATGCTGCGGCATATTTGCGCCGCATTGCAAATGTGATTCGATTTTGTGTGTGTGTGTGTGTCCCGCCCCCTGCCCCACACACATCACCGGCCACCCTCTGAGCGAAACTGAACGATGCCAAAACAAACGGCAAATACGCCGAGCAGCGTTCCGGCGCTTGGCCGCACTTTGACTTTCGGCGCTGGAGACGTGCACTGGCTTCATTTGTTCTGGTTGTTGTTGTTCTGGTTGTTGTTATTGCTGCTGCTGCTGTCGCCGGTTGTGTTGGTATGCGAATGGTTGTATGGGCGGCTAGCTGTGGCTGTTGCTGTTGTTATTGGGTAATTTTGTAGTTGTTGTGATTTTATCAATTCAATAAAAACAAAATAAAATCAGAATAAATGCAAATACCGTTAATGTATTGGGGTCGACGGCGTCGCAGTCGCCTGACGAAGAAACAGCGGGGTCGACTGTGTATTGTGGCGAATGCTCCTTGTTGTTGTTGCTGCTGTTGCACAAAGTGTGGTGGCGCGGTGACAGCGCTCGGAAATCATGGTTTACCGATCGCCCACACTTTGCTCGCCCCCCTCGCCGCACGCTGCCGCACATTTGGCGCAATTTGTATTTGTGCGCGCGCCTTACTATATATGTGTGTGTGTGTGTGAGTGTGTGTTGGCATTTGGCATTTGCTGCTTGCAAAAGGGAATTTAATATTTTCCATTAGTATTCGTTTTAATTTGTGATTTTAAAGCATTTCATAATTTTTTTGCGGCGCGCGTTGTCTGTCGCTCATTACTGTTGCTTTTGTTAAATGTGCTGCTCATTGATTCTCATTTATAGCAATTTTGTTGCCATTTACATTTGTTGTTGCATTGAATTATTAATGCTGCATGCATAGTTTTATGCGTTTTATTTACTGCAATTTGACATCATAAATAAAAGTTCAAGGTATTTCAATTGGCCGCGTCGATCGCATTTTGAAGCATTTTGGGGCTGTTCGATGACTCTTGATTGCCTCAAAGGACCTAAACTGCATTGTCTATGAGTCGAATTGAGACTGTTGTCAAGATTTGGTTTAATTGATTAATCAATTGTTAATAAATTCATTATTTTGTTGGTCTGCTTTTCTTCTTCTTCTTCTTCCTATTCTGTTCTTAGTTCGGTTTGGCTCTTCTATCGGGTGTTTTTTTTAGAGGTATAGAACTTCGAATTGAAATAAAACACAAGAAAATCGTTTTAATGTCCATCAATTTGGCTTTATTGGAAGGATAATTTTATGCCATTAATGTTTAAATATGATTTCGGGCATGTGGCCGCCGCGGCTGGCTCGAATAAAGCCAATTCTACAGGTCCAATTTTCAACCACTTTTTCGAGCATTTGGGGCCGTATGTCGGCAATAACGCCACGAATGTTGGCTTCCAAGTCCCCTAACGTTTCTGGTTTGTTGGCGTAGACGAGCGACTTCACATATCCCCAAAGAAAATAATCCAATGGTGTCAAATCACACGATCCTGGTGGCCAATTGACAGGTCCATTCCGCGAAATTATGCGCTCATCGAATGTTTCCTTCAATAAATCGATCGGTAACTGACTCCTCTTCTGACTGGGTCCTCTTCAACATTTTGCTCTACAGCGGCAATTGTTTCTTCGGTGCGCACTGTTCGACGTCTCTGCGGATGCGTATTATCACATAGAGTAAACGTAGTGCGAAAACGACCCATGGTTAACCGAATTAATTGCTCTGATGGACGATTATGTCGACCATAAAATGGACTGAGCTTGCGGTAAATTTCGCGAACTGAACCATTATTTTCGAAATAAATTTGCAGGATTTGCAAGCGTTGTTCTTTTGTCAACCTGTTCATGATGAAATGGCAAACCAAACTGAACTTAAACGACATTAGAGTTGCCAGATTTGACCACAAAATGCCAGTTTTATCTCTATTCGAAAAACAAACCTCTAAAAAAAACACCCGATAGTATGACGTCTCCAGGTCCTCCACCGTTGAATACGAAATTTTTGCTTAATTTTATCCGTACATGTTTTCAGTTATATAATTTTTTATCTGTCTGTTGACACTTTGTATGGCTGCTAATATTTGATTTATTTGGAACGAATACCCATTCGAATGTTCTCTTGAATCTATTCTCTAGAATTCTTCCTATCTATTTCGCCTTTCCTGTATTTAACCGCATAAAAAGTTCAGTAAGTTCTATATTTCTGCTGGAAGGACCAAATAGGAGAAGCCTTGTCGACGCTTGGTGTGATTGGATAAGGAACAACCACACAAACCCAGACACGATACTCAGAAGAACGTGTTGAAACTGGCTGAAAGATGATGATGGGTTGCTAAAGTCAGGTAAATAAGTAACTGTTATGTTTGGAGCTCAATTCTATGCCTGAAATATGTTTGATCTCAACAGGTTATTTAATAAAGTTTAGATATGATCATAAAATTAATGGGTCTGAAGTATTCAGTTCAAAACTTAAAAAAAAAATGCAGATACCTATTTTACTGTAGTTTTATGGTAAATGTTTTTGAATCGAATTAAAATTTTATTTTATGGCCTAATAACCTTGGAAGCTGAGTTACTTAATACACACACAAATAATATAAAAATTTGTATTTTTTTTTTCAATAATATGCAACAAATTTTGTCTATATTTAAAGTATCTTTTCATTTATTTAATCTGGAACATGAACTAAAAACAATAGAGCCAAGGAAAATATCCTGACCCTGGTGGTATGACCCAACAACCAAGACCGAAGATATCTAACAAACCTATAAATAATTACCAAGATCCTTGTTGAACGTAAGGAGACGCAAGCTGAGCTTATAACAGATAATAAAACATAGACTAGAAAACGTAGATCCAAGGAAACTATCCTGATCCTGGACAAGACATTAACCAAAACTATCAACAATTACCAGTACTTCTATCTCAATTCTAAAGCATTACTTCCCACCTGGGATAATGCCCACCGTTGTTGTTATTGAACCTCAGGAAGCGAAAGCTGAGCTTTTCATAGATCCTAAAACATGAACTAGAAACTGTAAAGTCGAAAAGAAAATATTTGTATTTTTTTTGCTGAAAATTAGATTAAGTCATGAACTGTAGTCTAGTAGGTGATTCAATAGATCCAAATAGATCAATTTGCATTGCCTCATCCTTACAATAATATTAATAAATGGCCAAGAGAACAACGCTGGAGAACAATGTGGCAATTCTATGATAAGTGGATGAGATTTGTTGCCGTGCTCGGCGACTGTTTTTTGAATTTTCCAAAGACAAGTTCAAAGTTCTTGGTAGTTCATAATTCTGTGCCAGGGATTGTGTTTTACGATTGGAGCATTAGTGCTTCAATTAACTTCTTAACTCTGTTCGGGAAAGGAGTTTGTTGTAGATTTTTTGTCATTTTATGCTTCCGCCCAGTTGTTGCTAAGAAAAATCCTCACTTGCTTGTTGCTCCTTTCTCATTAATCTCATAGACTTGTCAACAAAAAACAACAGAACTTTTTTGTATTATTTGTGAATAAAAATGGGTGTAAATTTTAGGATTTGTTCCCAGGTTTGTTTCAGTTTCAGAGACAAACTTCTTTGTCATACAGCAACATTTCAATTTAGTCTCAACAAAGGAGTTCAGCTCTTGAATTACCACCATTAAAAAAACTGCCTGTCTAAACTGTCGCATATCTTATTATTTGATTTATCTATGTAAATGTGTTTTGATTTGTTTTGAGTTTATACATATATCATCTCTTTTTAAATTTGCTTAGCTTTGCTTGCTAAGTAGCCATACTTAGTCTTAGTTCTTATAGAGTTAGAAATTCTTCAGGTCGATTATTCTCATTGCTTGTTTTGTGGCAAGATTTCTCATTTCTGTAGTTCTTGGTGTGAGTCCGTGGGCACATCACACCACACGGTTGGTTCCAGTAATAAAATAAAGAATTTTGGTCAGTTCTCTAGGTCCACTTAATGGGAATTCAAAAGCAGTCAATGAATCCCTTTTAAACTCATGCGATGCAATGATTTTTGAAGGAATGTCTTAGGCGTTGATTTTTTTTTGGTAAAATTTAAGCTGATAAATATTAACGGTACTCATAAATTCCAGACATTTTCTGTTTCTTTTGTTTGGATCTAACGTTGCTTTCTGATTTTTTGGTAAAATTTAAGCTGAGGAATATTTACTGTTCGCATATTTTTGCTTAGATATAACTTTGCTTTCTGATTTCATGAGCTAAAAAATATTGATTGTATTCATAACTTTCAGACTTTTTTCTATTTTGCTAAGATCAAAATTTGCTTTTCATTTCCACCTCCTTGATAGTTTGATAGTTGACCCAGAATGAGACCAACATTTTCTTGACTCTGCATAACTCTCACTGCAATCAAAACCATCATTAAACGCAACCAAATTAAAATTGTAGTAATTTTTGAATTAATTTTTCCCTTTCCATGTAATTTTGTGTTGACATTCGACTCATTATAATTGCGGTTGATCTCTGCATAATTGAATTTTATATAAATTATAGTAATGCATTTTTTTATTTCACTCGTTTTTTTGGTTTTGTTTTATTTTGTTTTTCGCGTTTCAATGACATTTAATAAAATAATAATTTACGAAGCGATAGGCAATTAAATCAATTCATATACAAAAATTGCCAACTATTGTGAATTTTATTTATTTTTGTAAATGTTCAGTTGATTTGATTAATTGGCATTTAACAGTAAAGGTTTTTCATGAAATTGCTTAATTTAATTAAGTAGTTGTTGTAGTTGATAATTTATATATCTCTTCTTAATATTATAAAAATATAAATAAATCAAACTTGGCACTTGATGAAGTTCGAAGTTTGAAGTTTTATTGAGAATTGAAATTAAGAAATTTAATATTCTTTGGGCGTGGCATTAAATTTTATCCGTCAGAAATGCTGAGTATTCAGGTAAGAAAAAAAGAAGAACTTTCAATATTAAAAAAAAATTTAAACTACACCGATATATCTTATATATCAGGGGCGGATTTAGAAAAATACTTTGGGGGGTTTCAAGAAGTAATTCTTTAATATTCTTAAAATTCCAAAAAAAAAAATTTTAATTTGTATGTAGTTTTAAAGTCGACCCTAATATTTCGGGGGGTTTCAACCCCCAACCCCCCCTGAATCCGTCACTGTTATATATGTGTATCTTTTCTTGATTATCTCTTAATAAAAAATACACAGAAATCACTTGATGAAGTTTGAGTTTTATTGACATATTTAATCTTCTTTGGGCGTGGCATTAAGTTTTTTCAGTCAACAACGCTGGGTATTCAGTTAACCCATTTTCGGCCGCTGGTCGATTTTTCGACCAGCCACTTTGAAGGATAGTAGCTCTGCACTTAGACGATATATCTTTGAAATTTTGATGCAGAAGATAGCTTTGGTCTTTTGGTAACCCCTCGAAATAATATTTTTTTTAAAAACGATAAATTTAGAGATGTTGGCGAAGGCACGAAAAAAGCATTTTTTTAGTCATATTTTGAATATTCTGAAAAATATATAACCTTTTCAAATTATTGATTTATTATTGATTATTTACGAAGCCTAAAGACCAAATTACCACAATCAATTGATATCCATAAGATTATGAAAATATTTTTACCTCTCAGCACCGCGTACTTTTCAGTGGTCGAAAAATCGGCGATTGGCCAGAAGTCGTCATGTATGTACATATATGAGCCAACAATTGTTTGTTTTCATGCTTGATTATTATTTGACTAAAACTATGTACATATATATTTGTTTTTATTTGAAATTGAATTTTTATTAATTTATACAAAAAATTTGTAAAAAAAAAACACAAAAAAAATCCAAAAATATTCTTGATTAAGGTCCTAATTGTAAGTCCTTAAAATGAATTTCAAAAATATTGACTATTTCTGGTAGCGGCCGAAAATGGGTTAAGAAAGAAAAAATAAGAATTTTAACACACTCGAGTTGTGCAAGTGGATCGGACGTGTTTTCGCTGGACGGTCTCTCGTCAATTAAAAATCAATTAATACCAGTTACTTAGTCGAATTCAAAGTGACGAAGTGGATTAATTAAAGTCCAACAGTTGAACAATTTGCAAAAATAAAACAATTTAATGCAGTTACTATATTCAAAATTTAATTTTTCTAAATGCAATAATTTGAAGTTGAACTAAAAATGCCGTGTTGTTGTGGACAAAAGGTTGACCGTGCTCAACAGAAAATTATCTGTGCGAAGTGTAAAGAGCTTTTCCATATTGACTGTGTTGGTATCTTACAAGCAGATCTCGATTTTTTGCTAGCCTCGGAGAAGCCTTTCTTTTGTAAATCGTGTGCGGTTGAGCGTCGCGCCTCTATTCGCTCACCACCGTTATCTGCTCGAACAAAGAAACTGAACGCCTAATCTCGCATGATAATAAGCAACAAACTACATTGCATACAGTGGCTAATGAAATTGTCGCTCTAAGAGCGGATAACTCTCGCATACTCTCAGTAGTGAATGCTTTGTTTGAAGATAGGGAGATCCTACTGAAAAAACTGATGATCTCCATCAAGAGATTCGATCATTGAAATCTATCGTTAGTGATAAAGATGCTGCGCTTTCCTCGTTAGCACAGGAATTAAAAACTCTGCAGAGTATTGTCTCCGCTAGTGTCTACAAACAAAACCCTGTTCCTACTGGTAATGTCAGAAACAATAAAAACAATGAAAACAATAATGTGACTACTATTGCTAGTCAGACTCATTTTACTGCTTCCTCTTCTTCGTCATCTTCGTCTGCTGGCGGTCTTTGTGTTGTTGCTGAGCATACTGTGTCGGGCTCTCGTGCCTCTGTCTGCGCTGCACCGCTACCTGCTGTTTCACAAAGTGCGTGTGTCGGTAATGCAGGGAAGGAGAATTTGACGTCAACTTTTAATGCCGCTCTTACTGCGCCCTCTAATAATGCGCCTGTTACTGAGGCGTTCTCTTACTTATGCTAGTATTGCTGCTTCGTCTGGGAATTCATCTGTGCACCAGTTGCCCGAGTGGAATTTCGTCTCCAAAAGTAGCCGTAGAATTGCTAGCCAACCCATTGTCGTCGGATCGAATAGCAATCAAGAACTGCATGTTGTGCCTATTATGAGATGGTTGCACGTATCATCCTTTTCCAGTAATGTAACAGCTGCTGATATTTTGGCTTATGTTTCAAAGCATGCTGCGATTGATTCAAAGATGTTGGCCTGTTATATGCTTGTTAAAAAAGACGCAGAGGTGTGTAAACTAAAAAAAATCAACTTTAAACTTGGAGTGTCGGAATGCTGCTTTGAAAAGGTGCTTAACGCGGATTTTTGGCCAACGAATGTGAAGATTCGTCCATTCCGTTTTTTTCCCAAAGACGCTGCGAATCAACGGGACGCGTAGTTCCTCCACCTGATGTCGCCCCAAAACATCTAAAACTATACTTTCAAAATGTATCGGGTCTCAGAACTAAATCGAAACAACTTTTTGCCATGAGTTCCCATATGGATTATGACATCTTTATCCTCGTGGAAACATGGCTCAACGGAAATTTTTTTGACAATGAATTCTTCGACTGTAATCTTTTCAATGTTTTTCGCAAAGACCGTGATGCGTCAAAAACTGGGCTCTCAAGAGGCGGAGGCGTTTTGATAGCAGTTAACCGAAAATACCGCGCGTCCTTGCTGCCTTTAAAGAATGCGGACACTCTCTTGGATCAAATTTTTATTTCTGTGAATGGCATTTCTAAATTTTTTATTTGCGTTTCTCATATTCCACCATCTAGTGCCGACATAATCTATAAGGCTCACGTTGACAATGTTCTTGCTCTAGCTTCAAATCATGAAAATTTATGTGTAATTGGTGACTTCAATCTAAGTAATATCGAATGGTCTAGTATGAGTGATGGTCGTGGGCTATATCCAAAATCGATTTCTACTTTTGCTGAAACCTATCTGGTGGATAATTTTTTAAGTTCTGACCTAATGCAGATAAACAACTTTACAAATACACTGCACCGAACTTTAGATCTCATTTTTATCAAAGGCAATATGCATTCTTCCTTATTGGAATGCCTTGATCCCTTGTCCAGACCTGGTCTGCACCATGTTCCACTTGTCCTCCACTTAGAGTTTTATGAGTTTAATACTATCAGCGTGGACAGTAATTCTACGTGTTTTAATTTCAGAAATGGTGATATGGAGGCTGTAAATGCTGCAGTTGAGTCCTTAGACTGGGATTCGTTATTTACTGCGGTTGAAGTTGCCAAATGCTTTGATATATTTAAACATAAGATTAGTGAAATTTGCAGAAGCAACATACCAATTATTAAAAAGCAATGTTATAAGATTCCTTGGTATACTAAAGGGCTTAAGAAACTCAAGAATTTGAGAAACAAGTTTTACAAGAAATTTAAATCATCGAATTCCTTTATACACAGAGATAAGTATCTGCAATATACGAAGGAGTTTAAATCTTTGAGTAAGGTGCTGAAGCGTAATTATGTTCGTAAGTTTGAGTCAGATATAAAATCCAATCCCAAAGTTTTTTGGCGTTATGTTAAGTCTAAGAAAGCTTGTTCTAGCATTCCCTCTGTAGTATTCCTTAATGATACCCAAGCTCATACTTCTGTTGAAGCTGCGAATCTTTTTGCGGATTTTTTTAATTCCAATTTTGAACCGGAAATTGATGTAAGCGATAATAGTCTCCTGAACAATGTTTCTTCAGTTAATTTTGGTTCACTTTCTTTAACCATTGACGATGTGGAAGACGGCATACGGCAAATCAAATCGTCATCTCATTCTGATGTGGGTGGTTTATCCTCGTACCTCTTCAAGAGCTGCTATGCTTTTGCCTATCCTCTATTATTGATTTTTAATAAATCACTAGAGGAGGGTGAGTTTATTGACGCCTACAAGGTTACTCTCATAAACCTAATTTTTAAAAGTGGAAATAAGAGCAATGTAGAGAACTACAGACCCATTTCCAAATTATCAACGGTCTCAAAATTATTTGAATTCATTGTCAAACAAAAACTTTATTTTTCAATAAACCGTTTGATTTCTGGAAACCAGCACGGGTTCATGGCCGGTAGGTCCACAGTTTCTAACCTGGCAGTTTTTACTGAATACTGCATATCTGCTTTTCACAGCCATGTTCAGGTCGACACTGTGTATACGGATTTCTCGCTTTTGATAAAGTTAGCCACTCTTTGTTGCTTTCGAAGTTACATAGTCTTGCAGTTCATTCTATCTTCTTAAGATGGATGAAATCTTATCTGGCTCGCCGTAATTGTGTTGTTGTAGTTGACAATGTATTTTCACATCCTTTTATTGCCTCCTCTGGCGTACCCCAGGGTAGTATTTTAGGTCCCCTTCTTTTTGTAATCTTTATCAACGACATAGCCAGTTGCTTTAAATTCTCCAAGTACCTTTTGTATGCTGATAATTTGAAGATTTACTCATCAATATCATGTCTCTCAGACTCTCGCAATCTTCAAATGGACCTTGACAACGTTGTCCTTTGGTGTGAAGAAAATAAGCTTAATTTAAATATAAACAAGTGTTTCCATGTGACCTACTCAAAATCCCGGTCCCCTATTCCC
The DNA here is from genome assembly GCA_963668005.1 of Melieria crassipennis. Lineage (NCBI taxonomy): Eukaryota > Metazoa > Arthropoda > Insecta > Diptera > Ulidiidae > Melieria > Melieria crassipennis. The sequence goes on from OY764961.1 coordinate 21,565,752, forward strand.
ACTTCTTACAACATTGGTGGCTGTCACCTAGTGAATCCTACTGAAATTGCTGATCTTGGTGTCGTGTTTGATAATAGGTTCTCTTTCCAAAGTCATTTAAACAGCACGATTGCAAAGGCATACTCTATGCTGTCCTTTGTTCGCCGTTTCAGCTCTGATTTTACGGATCCGTATACTCTAAAGTTGGCCTATACCTCCCTGGTTCGGTCTAAGCTAGAGTACGCGGCCTTCATTTGGAGACCCTACTATGCGTGTCACATCAACCGACTTGAACGAATCCAAAAAAGGTTTCTTCGTTATGCCCTACGTTCTTTGCATTTTGTTTACCCCATTCCCTCATACCAGTCTAGATGTCTACTTATTAATTTAAAGTCATTGGAGGGTAGGAGGAGTATTCTCTCACTTACCTTTGTCTTTAACCTAATACGGGGTGCGATAGACTGTCCTTGTCTACTCGGTCGTATCAATTTTTTTATTCCGCAAAGGTCGTTAAGAAATCATGCCACTTTCGCTTTGGAGAGGGTAAGAACAAATTACGCTTCTTTTGCCCCAATTTTTAGAGCTTTAAAAGAAATGAACTCGCTCTCAAATTCTTTTGTTTTGGATTTTTCCTATTCCGAAACTCATTTTAAACTGCTGTTGAATGATTTAATTAGCTAGGATATTTATATATTTCAATGTACTTCTCGTAGTAATCTGTATGAATTGTAAAACAAAACTTCTGGATTACTTAAACAATGAAATTAAAAAAAAAAAATATTAAAAAAAGAGTTTTTTAATACAAATTTATTGATAAAATTTCAGTTATTTCGATTATTAGTTATTTAGCTAAACTATTCCTTGTTTCGTAAAAATTTTGTTCAATCAGATTTTTCCTTTTCATAAATTCAAAAAGGAATTAAAATTGAGTGATATTTCGTTCCACCGCACAGTGATTCGACTCCATAAAACCGCGGGACAAAATTAGAAGGAGTGGTCCGATCTTCATAAAATTTGGTATATTAGTTAATCATCGGTCTGCTGAATTCAAATCTCTATTTTGTTTTTCTTAAACTTTTGTAGTTTGGCAATGCCCGAGACTTAAATTTGTGCTTTTCGTAATTTTTGGAAAGCTATAGCAACAATTCTATTGGCTAGATTTTTCAGATTTTACGTTTAATCGGTAACGTCTATATTGATAATTGCGAAGAGTAACAGAAATTGTCTTAGGACCTTTTAGTTTTAAATTTAAATAAAAACGATAACAATAGACATGTTTTGTTTTTTTGCAGTTTTCTAAATTTTTCATGCTGATTGCATACTTTTAGGGATGAAAAAATTAAATTTTGTCGAAAAATAGGTGTTTAGACCTCTTTTCAAATTGAATTATTTTCTGAGATCGGAAGATATCGGAGGATGTGTTTACATTATTCGACAAAGAAAGAATGCTTCTTAAAATAATAAATTCCAGGAACATACTTTCACATACTTTTTAGGTATTTTCCTCTAAGTTTTGCCAATTTTCAGATTTTTAATTTAGAAAAATATTTTGAATTAAAATTTATGTAAAAGCCTCAGCTTTGCCAATTTTGACAAAATATTAAAAGCGAAAATGGCCAAATCATTTCTTAATCAATACGGAAAGCTTTAGCATCTTTTTAATAACCATGTATTTTTACAATTTTTTTACTCAATAAACAAAAAACAGAAATTATGTGTTTACATTTTTTTGTGAAAAAGGTTTCAACTTTGAGCCGCTTTTGCACACACACACTAATTTTTTGCGCAGATTTTTTTGGGTTTTCTTAGTTAGAGTTTTATCTTTCAAATGACATCAAAAACATTAAATTCTGAGACTATAAAATTTTTGAATTTTGTCTATGGAACGAATCACTGTGCACCGCTTTGATTGACTTTTCGTTTTGCTTTGTTGCGATTTTCTTAAATTAGGAAACCAAGTAACTTTAATTTGTAAACGTTGACGTAAAAACAAAAAAAAATATATATAACATAGCGACTATGTAGCGCGCTGTGTTCGCTGTACCCTCGAGTGCAACAAAACGCGGCAAGAACTTTTGCCGTTTGCGCTTCTGTTGTCTTTCTGCAGCGAGAACCTGAAATTCAGCCACAATTCGGCGTACACAACTCAAAACAACAACACATGCGGTAGAGCAAAGCGCAGAGAAGCAGCAGCCACACCACAATGCGAGACGAGACTGGGGCCACATATTGAAATCCAATCTCGGCAATTTTCTAAACTGTATCGGAAAAACAAGTACTCGAAGTTGCCGAACAAAATGTGCCGCGCGCGCAAAAACACCAAAGCAATGGCAAAGTAAAACAACAACAAAAACAACAATAGCATGTAACGCTAACAACCGTGGCAACAACCACAAAAGCCGAACGAGGCGAACGCCAGCAGTCACCGGAGAGTCACTTAAACTTTTCAATCGCGATAAGCGGAAATGTAAGATTTCCATTTATATTTCCGGTGCAAAGGGCGCGCCGGTGCGATGTTTGTGTACAACAACAACAACATGCTGTGGTTGGTGTTGTTGTTACTTGATTTCTTTTTGTTGTGTTGTGCGCCTGTTCATTCGTTTCGGCCGCTGCAAGGCGAGCAAGCAAATGTGGCAAAAGTTCGCGCTGGTGCTGTGGGCATGAAAAAAAAGGCAACAAAAGCAATAAAGCAAAAGCTTGCAAAACAACGAACAGCGAAACCGGAGAAAAGTAAGTAAAATTGGAAAATATCCTTAAGGTTAAGATTACAAGGTAATTTGATTCAATTCCTTTGATAGGCGCGCAGTGTAGACAATACAAACACAGCCCCATATAAATACAAACAAACACACACACACACAAATACTAACATACAAATACTAACACACAAAACACATGCAAAGTCGGCGAGAGTAGCGGCGACAGCGACGGCCGCGATGACGACGCCACGATAAGCGAAATGAAGGTGGCCACCGTTCGTTGTATACTTTTCGGCGCTTATCGGCCGCTGTATAAATTTCAGTTTATTTTGACATATTTAGATGTGCAATTGGGGATTTGTTTTGGCAGCGGTGCGCGCACCAGACGCCTTAGTCGGCGCCGTCCTTTGAGATTTCGATTTCGAAAGTACATTAAAGGACACAATAAGTGTGCGCGCGCCGATAATGCGACCAGCCGAGTATATAAATTTCCCATTACAGCCGCCAGAGCAAAGGGATTTATGTATGGTTCCGATACTATCTGCATGTGTGTGTGTGTGTGTGTGTGGGTGTAGCAATGCGTGAGCCTACAAGTATGCAGTACTTGTGTAACCTTACAAGTGACTTTCAATTATAACTTTTCTGTTGCAAATTTTATGCCACATGAAAATGTCATCAAAAAACAGCAACAAATCTAATAACCAAAAATATTACAAGAACAACATTGAAGCAACGCAATGGGCAAATTATCTTGCACCGATTTAATTTCACTGGCCTCAGTTTGCGTTTTCCGCACAATGCCTGCTCCCCTCTCTCGCTTCCACCCGCGCCACCAGCTAAATTGTTCCTTGTGTGTTGTTGCCAATCGTAGCTGTGGCCAAGTTTTTGCACTCAAGCGCAAAATTTGTGTTTATGCGCGCCGCCCCCCCTCCAAAATATGCTTTTCTAGCGCAGTTTATTTGTGAAGATTAAAAGAAAACAGCAAAGTTATTTTCAACTTTTATTAGCCCCAAGGACATTAGTCATAAGTGGGCAGCGCGCACACACACAAACACACACACACACACACACATTGACATTGATGCCGGCATCGCTGCTGTGGTCGCCACAAAGCAAGCAGCCGTGAAATTGAAAGCGTCGCCAACAAAGCACCCCGCAGGCTCCTGCGGTCGCCCACTTTGCTGCCACTGGTCACAAGCAGCGAATGCTGTGGTTGGGCGCAAACACGCGCAGCGGTCACCGCAAGTGGAAAGCGGTAGCGAAAATCAGTGACCAACGCAGCAGCTTTTAACTGCGCAAGTCATCATCATTAAAATTGCAGAACGCGCTTTGGCTTTCACTTTTTTGTTGGTCAAGATATGCATAATTTTTTCTTGAATTTCACTAAGAAAACATTTTAAAATATAAATATAAAATAGCCAAAAATGTCCAACGCACAACCACATTCAAAATTTTTCTTCGCTTCGTTACTCTTTCTCTCTCCTGTGGCCAGCACTCAGTCATTCAATTTGCATCGCAGCACACCTCTTTCTACTCGGCAATGTATTTTTTATTTTTAGTTTTTGTGTTGTTTTTGGTTAGCAACTCCCAGCGGTGGCATAATTTTAACTTTCAGTTTTGCTTACAATTTTGAGTTTTCAGACTTTGCTGCCTCTTGGCATGGCAGCTGCCTCAGTGCGCGTAATTTGCCTGCCAAAGCAAAGCTTTGCGTTACTTTCCCACATATGAGGCGTTCACAACTCGATTGGGGGATCCTTGGAATTTTTATGATTTAATTGGCCAAGAGTCGCCACTGATCTTTCAGTATAAGAATGGATGAGAAAGCTCAGGCGAAAATAATGTTGGACATAAAAGTTGGATAAGTTGTATACTATTTTCATATATTTGAAATTAAGTTTGTCACTGGAAATAGGAAGAATCAGGTCATCGAGGACACTTGTAGCTCCCCAAAGAAAACTTACATATAGCAGACACAGACCAAAAAGGCTAACCAGTAGTTGCCCAACTCCTTCCTTCATGGAGTCCTGAAAGTCATTTGACTCTATTTAGAAATTTGATCTAAAAACTCTTATAAATCAATTTGACTTGTGAACAACTCAAACTTAAATTCATTCAAACATACATCGGTATACATATAACTGTATAGCGTCCAAATAAACCACTCACCATTGTGCAATGCGTTGTGCTGTGTTCGAGTATGATGAAACTTTCTCGTATAGTAAAATTTGTCCCATGTGACTTATGCTTCGCTCTAAAAGATTCCACGTTGCAATTTTATTAGATTTTCGGTATTTTTATTTTGGTTGTTTTTGCTTCGTTTCGCCTTCCAATTCTTCTGGCTGCCAAGGAAGGCCAAGTAAGTGGAAGTTTCTCAAGTTTTTGTATTTTAATTTAATAACCTCGACCCGTTCGGGGAGCTTTCAGTGCTGTGTTTTAGTTTGGCACAAGTTTTTATCATAATGCGATAATCGCTTAAGCTAAACTTTGGCTGACGCACTTAATTTTGTGTATAATTAAAGTTTTACACTTGAAGTGAACTTGGCAAATGTTATTTTAGCATTAAATTTGCATAAATAGTATAAAGAAATGATCAGTGTTGGTTGAGTCTTCACTGATTTGTTTTGTTGGTAATTAATTGATGATTAGAGTTGAATGAAAAAAGGCTGTGTAAATGTATGTTCAAAGTAATTAAGTGACAGTTTTCTTCTAAATTAAAAAAAAAATTTCAAAAAATTTTTAACCAATGTAAATTTTACTTTATTGTATTGAACAAATTATTCATACAACTTTGAGTTGAGCTTGTTTAATATTTCAAAATTCACCACCAGAAGTCAACTGCCGTGTGAGTCGAAGTTTTATTCCACACCTCTCTGCAGGACTTTGTTTCAATCATTTTTGAGTTTGGTACAATTGTTGTTATGATTTGCTTCAATCATGTGGCAAGGGTTAACGTTTTTCGCAATCCATAGTTTGCGCTGAAGAACCATGCAGGCGGACTCGTTCCTAAACCTTAGTAGGACTTTTTTTAAACCATATTTCAGTACATTACAGTTGTTACTTTTAACAAGTTATCGGTTTAAAAGTTATCAAAACAATCAGCCAAGTCTTTCAAAACCCATAAGTCCTGCAGAGAAACGCTATAGGTGAACTCATCCATACATAAATGAAGGACTTCCTTTCAAGAATCTTTCAGTTCTCCATAGTTGTTGTTATCATTTGCTCCAAAGACCCAGTTGTCCCAGTCGTGTAAAAAGGGTTCAAGTCATTCAAAACCCATTACTCCCGCAGAGAAACGCTACAGGCAGTGGCGGCTTAAGGTGCTCGGGGGCCCGGGGCGGCGACGGCTGAGGGGGGCCCCATAAAACGGTGCAGCATAAGTCTGCGTACAAAACTAATAAGGGGAATTTCCGGTTATGCTTTTGGCTTTTTTTTTTTTTAATTTGCATTCCATTGAACAGTAAACGGACTTTTATTTTTAAACGACGAGACAAATTATTTTTAAACGTATATGTGCTTGAAATTTCATAGAAAGCAATAGAATCCCAGAGAAAAAAATGAAAAATGGATAAAACTTTCGTGAAATTAAGAAAACTTTTGGGGGAGCAAATTCGTCATTTCCAAATGCCATCTTAAATCTCGAAAAAAACAGAAAATCTTGCTTCGTTACTACGATCTGGCCATTTTTTTAAGCTACCCGAGGAGGAGGATTCGATTGTCGACAAAAAATTTGCCAATCGCGTGCACCTAAAAATACAAGTTTTTTCTAGACTAACTTTGGCCGCTGAACAGCGTTTTCGAAAAATCTTCGAAAAACGATTTTTTTCCTGTTGTTTCAGTTATGAGCACATATCTCCTAAAAGAATTATCCGATTAACACGAGCTGTCCGTCGTTCAGAAGATAATACCTTAGTGGCTTTTTATTGATATATAGATTGTCCAAATCAGATGAGATTTGGGGAAATTACTGATGGTGAAAGTTGTAACAATGTGAATTTTTCGACCAATTTAAAAAATCATAAATTTTCGAATATTTTTTTAAAGAAAAAATAAATTATCTTCTCTGGTTTTAAAATATAAAATGATATATATACTATTTTAGCAAATATTAAGCCTAACATCAATAGAATTGAAAGAAAAATGATAAAGTTATGATGCAGTGAGTGAAAACACCAACTTTACATTTATTACACCGTGCGAAATAATTTTTTTTTTTGCCGAGACCCATCCAAATTTTGATATAGACGCGAAACTAGAGATAATTTATAGTATTCTGGTATTCCAAAAGTCCTTTTTAAAGGACTTTAACATTTTAAGAAGATACACATTTCAATATTAAATATATGCGGTAGTTCAATGATGAAGATATGGGTATCAAATGAAAGAGGGAAATTGTCTCCATTTAACTAAATTTTCTATTTTGAACTTTCAGGACCAAAATATGTCAGGTATGGAAAACATACATGTTTAGGATTTCAGTCTGTAGATTCATACATCTAAATTTTATTCTATTTCAAGTTCTCAAGAAAGTTACACAAACCCCCCCCTAGAAAACACTTTTATTTTTAGGTATATTTTTCGTGTCGAGTAGAAATCTTCAGAAATGTACAGAAATATTTTATAAAACCCAGTAGCAGTGACTTTATAAAAAAAGTCCTGAAAAAACATATTTCCCCTACATAACAGCATGTAAGAAGCCCATATTTAGCTTACTTACAAGGAGCATAGAATTGCCTTCGAAAACCGGATTTCCGGGACATGTGTTTTTATCCAACCAATAATTATAATAATAATTATAATAACTGTAAATTTGTTTGACTTCTACAAAGTTTAATGAGGTTAAGTAATTGTGTAATTTACACAAGTTTACAAGCAAACTCTAAGATTGCGATATTTAATTTTTAACTTAGAATTTTGTATTTGCATATTTTGCACAAAATTGTAAGTTAAAAATTGCAATCTTCGAGGGAAAATTTTTTGAAAATTTGAAAACAATTGTTATTGTTCTTGCTTTTATTGAACTGAATTTGTTATTGCCATTTCAAAGTCAATTGTCGATACTGTGTCTCTTTCAATTGATAAAAGTGACAAACGACTTAGTCTTTCAACAACCATTGTGGAGCGCAAATAGTTTTTTACAAGTTTCAGTTCTGAATTTCAGTTTTGAAAAACTTGAAATTTTTATATAGTTACAAGCTTCTCTCGGGGGCCCCCCGCAGCCCGGGGCCCGGGGCGGTCCGCCCCTCCGCCCCCCCTCTTAAGCCGCTACTGGCTACAGGTGAACTAATCCGTACACTCCTGAAGAACTTTGTTTCAATCATCTTTCAGTCTTTTATGAGTGTTGTTATAATTTGCTTCAAGGACATATTGGCCCATATCTAGTCGAAAGGGCTAAGTCATTTAGAACCCATTACTCTCGTAGAGAAACGCTACTGGTAAACTCATCCATAAACTCCTGAAGGACTTCCTTTCAGCCATCTCTTAGTCTTCTATAGTTTTTGCTATAATTTACTTCAAGGACATTTGTCCAAGTTTTGTTCAAAGGGTTCAAGTTATTCAAAACCCATTAGTGCCGTAGAGAGACTCTACAGGTGAACTCATCTATACACAAATGAAGGACTTCATTTCAACCATCTCTCTGTCTTCTATAGATTTTGCTATCATTTGCTTCAAGGACATTTGTCCCAGTCGTTTTAAAAGGGTTAAAGTGATTCAAACCCATAAGCCTCGAAGATAAACGCTACAGGTGAAATTATTCATGCACTCATGCAGGACTTCTTTTCATCTTTCAGCCTTCTATAGCTTTTGCTATCATTTGCTTCAAGAATATTTGTCCCAGTCGTTTTAAAAGGGTTAAAGTGATTCAAAACTTATAAGTTCTGCAGAGAAATGTCACAGGTGAACTCATCCGTATACAAATGAAGGACTTCGTTTCAAGAATCTTCTACTAGTCGTGTTAAAAGGATCAAAGTCATTCAAACCCATTAGTTCCGCAGAAAAACGCTACAGGAAGGACTTTGCTTCAACCATCTTTCAGTTTTCCACAGTTTTTCCCGTAATTAGCTTCAAGGACATTTGTCCCAGTTGCGTTATAAGGGTTCAGATTCGAAACCCATAAAATTCGCTGAGAAACCATACAGACAAACTTAACAATTAACTATTGAAGGACTTTGATTCAACCATTTTCGTTCTTCTATAAATAAAGTCATTCAAAATCCAAAAGTTCCACACAAAAACGCTCGAGGCAGATTCATCCATAAATGCCTGAAGGATTTCATTTCCATCATCTCTCAGTCCTTAGGAATTTTCGTTATCGTTTGGCTTCAAGTTTCTGCTCCTCCGTTCCTTAGTTTGAATACGCTTGCAATTTTGTCGCAAATGCCTTTAAAGCGATGGTTTTCGCCGTCGCCGACGCTGCAATGCAATTAACACACTTAACCTTTGCAATAAATTTAACCCTGTCAGCTTAAAATGCAAAAACCAAGCAAATCGAATTACACACTGCAATATTCGCACTCGCTGCTTGTGTCCTGGCGCCCACTGCGTCCCCCAATTGCCGCACTAAGCAAGCGCTGCACTTGTGCCTGTCTGTCCGTCTTAGCTCGCATGTCGTCCATATGCTGCCACTTGACTGCGTCCGAGTGCGGCTGTGCGCGCATTTATTTTATTTTGTGTCCTCGTCGCTTTCGCTGCGTTCAGGAGGGTTTTTTTGTTTGGCTGTCGCATGTCCAGTGGCGGCCGTGTCCGGTGTCGGGTGTGTGCAGGCGGTCGGTCGGTCAGCTAACCGTGCAGCGTGCTGAACCGTTGTAATGCCATTAACTTGAATTTTCACTGGCTGTTGTTTACAATTAGGGTTGCCCGTTGTGCGTTGTCGCTGCCGTTGTGCGCTGGTTGCAGCAGCAACGCTCAATGTTGCTGTTGTTGTGTTGCTCTGAGCTGTGTTACATGTAGCAATGCGTGCCTTTTTGTGTCCCCCATCACCTTTCCCCTCCTGCTTATTGTTGTTGTGGCGTTTTTTGTGCCGTTGGTCACTTTCGGTTCTTTGTCATTTTAAGTGACACTCGCCATTTCCCCCCCACTGCACTTCTCTCTTGTTTTGCTGTTGTTCTTATGTTGCGTGCGTGGTCATTGTTGTTGTTATTGTTGTTGTTTGCACAGTTTATTCAATTGTTTCAATTTGTGCGGCACTTTGGTTGGCTATTTGGCTTTCGCTGTTGACATTTTTTCTGCTGCCCGGCTGCGCTATTGTAACGAGCGTCGCTCTTCTTCTTGCCACTGCCGCTTGTCACTAGTCAGTTGTGACATGTTTGCTGCTGGTTTGATGCATGATAAGCAATAAAAATGTCTGCGCAAACCTTTTTAGTTCCTCGCCTACAACATTTCCAATTCCACTTTTGTTTTTTTAATATTTTTGTATGTCTTTATTTTTCTTTTGATTAATATCCTCGTTGTTGTATGTTGTATGACTTTGTGTAATTTCTCATGTTTATTGGGTGTTGCTGCCGCGCGTGTTGCGTTGTAAGCAAACAAATTGCATTGACATAAATTGCTTTATATTTGCCATTTTTATGGGCCGCCCTGTGCGCGTTTTAACCCAACTCGAACTTTGCCCAAATTTGCTTTCACGGCGCACCCAATCCGGCCGGCGGCAATCATTAGCACTTTGTCTGCCGGCGGCTACTCCGTTCCCGCACACCTTAAGCTCTTCGTTAGTCATTGTTGCCAACTAATCAATGGAGTCAACCGTTCAACTTATTTACTCCGACGCATTGTCGCACAACAACCCGTCGCCGTGTCGAAGTTTCCAATTACAGGTTCACCTCAGCGTTCCGACGGAGCACAGTTGCCGGCTGCCTGTCGTCTTTTTCCTTTCGTGCTGTTGCTTCTTTGCTTGCGTGGAATTTTTGCTATTTCGCTACGTTATTTATTTCGCGTGATTGCACTTGAGCTACTAACTTTTGCTTGCTGCTGTTATTCCTCATTAACTTCGAGGCTTGTCCGGCGTGCACTTTTTGTTCTCTACATATACTTTGGTGCTGCCAGTGTGGAAATCCCGAAATCCCACAAAGTCACATTTTTTTTGGATGGATTGCAAAACTGACGGATCGGTTGTCAGCTCAAGAAGGATTTGTTTATGCTTTCCTCATAGAAATATTTGTTCCTATCAGCAAAAAATGGGATAGCCGATTTTGACAAGCTTTTCTTGAAGCAAATTTTTCACCAGAAAAATGATTCCCTATAGACAGGAACAAGTTGTAATCAGTTGGTGCCAGGTGTGGACTAAAATGTGACTGCGTAAGAACCTTCCAACCAAGTTCCCGGAGCTTCTGGCGAGTAGGCAATATCGAAGTATGTGGCCTGGCGTTGTCCTGCTGGAACACAATTTCTCCCCTATTGGCCGAAGGTGGCCGCTTCCGCGCCCTGCCAATTCCACCAAACACAATGCAAACTTTCCTGATTCCCAGCTAATCCTATCAAACATAGAGCAAATTCTTTCTGATTCCCTGCCAATCCCATCAAACACAATGCAAACCTTGCTGACTCTCAGTCAATCCCATCAAATAGAGAGCAAAACTTCCTAATCCCCTGTCAATCCCATCAAACACAATGCAAACCTTCCTGATTCCCTGCCAATCCCATCAAACACAATGGAAACCTTGCTGACTCCCAGCCAATCCCATCAAATAGAGAGCAAAACTTCCTTATTCCCTGTCAATCCCATCAAACACAGAGCAAAACCTTCCTGATTCCCAGCCAATCCTACTAAACGCAAAGAAAATCTTCCTGACGCCCAGCCAATCCCATCAAATAGAGAGCAAAATCATTCTGATTCGATGCCAATCCCATCAAACACAATTCAAACCTTCCTGATTCCCTGCCAATCCCACCAAACACAGTTCAAACCTTCCTGGTTCGCTGCCAATCCCATCAAACAGAGAGCAAAATTTACTAAATCCCTGTCAATCCCATCAAACACAAAGCAACACTTTCCTGATTCCCAGCCAATCGTACTAAACGCAAAGAAAATCTTCCTGACGCCCAGCCAATCCCATAAAATAGAGAGCAAAACCTTTCTGATTCGATGCCAATCCCATCAAACACAATGCAAACTTTCGTGATTTCTTGACAATTCCACCAAACACAGCTCAAACTTCCTGATTCCCTGCCAATCCCACCAAACATAGTTCAAATCTTCCTGATTTCCTTCCAATGCCATCAAACAGAGAGCAAAACTTCCTAATTCCCTGACAATCCCATCAAACACAATGGAAACCTTCCTGACTCCCATCAAATAGAGAGCCAAACTTCCTAATTCCCTGCCATTCCCATCAAACACAGAGCAAAACCTTCCTGATTCCCAACCAATCCTACCAAACGCAAAGAAAATCTTCCTGACGCATAGCCAATCCCATAAAATCGAGAGCAAAACCATTCTGATTTGATGCCAATCCCATCAAACACAATGCAAACTTTCGTGATTTTCTGCCATTTCCACCAAACACAGTTCAAACTTCCTGATTCCCTGCCAATCCCACCAAACATAGTTCAAATCTTCCTGATTTCCTTCCAATACCACCAAGCACAATGCAAACCTTCCTGATTCCCTGCCAATGCCAACAAACACAGCAACACCTTCCTGATTCTCTGTCAATCCCACCAAAAATGATGGAAACCTTCCTGATTCCCTGCCAATGTCATCAAACACAGCAACATCTTCCTGATTCTCTGCCAATCCCACCAAACACCATGCAAACCTTCGTGATTCCCTGCCAATCCCATCAGACACAGAGTGAAACCTTCCTTATTCCCTACCAATCCCACTAAATGCAAATAAAACCTTCCTGATTCCTTGCGAATCTTACCAAAGGCAAAGAAACCCTTCCTGACTCCCAGTCAATTACATCAAACAGAGAGCAAAACCTTCCTGATTCTCAGCCAATCCCACCAAACGCAATGAAAACCTTCCTGACTCCCAGCACAGCACATCAAACACAGAGCACAACCTCGCTGATTACCAGTCAATCCTAAAAAACGCATCCACTTCTCATCACCAGTCACTTCAGAAACAGGTCGATGTTGTTGGGACTAAGCAGCGATTTGCAAACAAATTCGGTCTCTACGAGTTATTACGCCATGTCGTGTGGCATCCATACATCGAGTGCCTTTTTGTACCCAGTCTGTACGGATATTTATGTAATTTCTAGCTATTAACTATCGCAACTGTGCTCCCATGGCATTCGGACTGGATAATTTCCACAGTTTTATAGGTATTTTCACTATTGCGTCTTTGATAAAAAATACCGAAATAAAATCTGTGAAACTTAAATCGCGTTTGATTGGGTGTTACGGTATCAGGACCATAAACTCTATTCAAATTTGTAGCCGCCTGGTTTGTCTTTTTGCCTTTATACATATAAGAAAAACTGTAAATTATGGCTTATTTTCGAAACAACTTATACAACAACTTATATAACGCAAAATCTCATGTTTCGAGGCTCTTTTGGCTCTCATTGGAAAATTGGTTTAACGTGGCGAGCATCAAACCCTGTGCACAAATCAAATTTCATGTCCTGGGAGTTGGACACGTTGCAGACAATAGTTCACTATTCAGCGGCTGTCGAAAAGCTGTACAGAAACGACCGCGAGAAGGATGTGTATCAGCTTGGAGTGGTCAAGGACAAGGATCGTTCATGCGTTTGCCAGGTTGAACGCAATCAGAGGTTCCCATCCCCGCTATAACTATTTAAAGAAATAATGAATCGACTGAAATCCTTAGAAATTCACAAAAGTTTTTAATTTGAAAACCGTAACGAGACAAAATAAAGAAGGAATCTCTCTTCCGCCAACCTTCAACTCACATCGCCATTGCCAAGTTTTCTATCCATCGCCGCTACTTGGTTTGTGTGCAAAAATAAATTCTCTTCAACTGTCCGTTTGTTTGTGCGATTCCTTGTTTGTCTGTGCCACCTGTCGGTGGGGCTGTGTGTTTGTCCCTTTGTTGTTGTTGCTTTATCGGTTTCATTGTCTGTGCTGTGTGTCGTACCTTTCGTTAATGAACTTGATTTCTATCGCTTTCTCATTTCACTTTGGAAATACTTTTCGTGCTGGATTCGGCGATAGTCGCACAATGGACTTTTATGGATGACAGGACCAACTGCAACTTTTTCTTAAGTAAATTCGGTGCTTGTACCTTTTTTTCGCTTATCTGCTGGCTGCTGTTTTTTGTTTGTTTGTTTGTTGTTTTGTCTTCACATATTCGTTTGCAGCGCGGTTGATACTTGAACTTGAAGTTTATTTATGGCTGATTTGCGAGATCGATAAGACAGCAAAGTCACAAAGCAAGACAAGAGATCTAACGAGAGTGAGAGAGGGAGGGAGAGAAGAAGAGATGGAAATGGAAAGGAAATCATTCGACTATAAGCCTTGATGTCCTATTGTTGTTGCCAGATGTTCGATTAATCGAAAACTGATTTGATGTGCATGCGATTAATTGTCTTGGCTGATGGAAATGTTGCGTGCTCGGCGTTGGTCATAAGCTTTTTTTCTTGAAAAAAGAATCCAATTTCGCTCTAATTAATATTTTACACATCAAAATCTCATTAGTGCGCTCGCAACATCATCGCCTGCCGGCTCAATCCCAATTTACACGCAATATAAATCCAATTATAGCCGAACCCAGTGGAGGAACAGCTTCGCTTTCAATTTGGCCACACACACACACACCAGCCCCACTTGCAATTAATATTATCACATTAACCAAAACTGTGATGCTTTGCTGCAAAATATTTGTGTGTGTGTGTGTGTGTGAAGATTTTTGACACGCAAAGCAACCCGCGCGGAGTATGGCAACAGCTGTTCCAGCTGCAAGCGAGAAATCGAATAAAAACTTGTTCATCTCCCAAACGCATTCAGACACACACACACACACACAAACATGACACACACACACTCATCTCATGCACACACTTGCATTACAATATCTGCTCACATAAAATTTTGCCCAAAAAATAAGTTTCCTTGCATGCCAGTATTCACTGGCCTAGACCTCTGCATACTTCAAGGGGCCGCTGCTTGCAAGGCGTTTTCCTACGCTTCGTTTCATTTCGTTTCGGTTCATTTGGCTTGGCATGTCATAACCTGGCATGTTAACATATTTCATGGCCTCAGCTGAACTTTGTAATATCAAAAAGTTTCACACACATTTCGTTTTTGCTTCCTAGTCCTTTTTTCGTTGGAGCTTTGTGGGTGCTTGGTTGGTTGGTGGGTTGGTTGGTGTTGTTTTTATTTGGGGTGTAGAATTTGTTGAAATTGCATTAAATACTGGTTGGACTGCAATTTTGCTGTATAAAATCAAATAAGTTGAAATATAATTATGGCAGATTTTACTTGTAAACCTATTGGAATTTACTTAAATAATTTATGGCAGCTGCAAAAGTTTACACTAAACGAAGCGCAGGAAAATTGAGTGAAACATGTGCAAAAATACTTGAAGTACGAATTCGATAGAAAAATTTACAGCTGAAACAGAGAAACAGAGAATATTTGCTTTGGAATGAGGGGGTTTTATGTTATTGGTTTGCAAGTAATCGGCTTTCAAGTGATAGATAAATTTATGTTTTATGTAATACTGGGAGTTGGAAATGGAGCTGCACACCTGTTTTACATTCATAGCTTCAATAGTTTTGAAAAATTTGTGATCAAAAGCAACAATTTCCCAAGTCCATAGGAATTGTCAGAACTTTTAACTCACCACAGAATTATAAACCATGAAATTTGTGAGAATGTCTCAAGGTTTGGTTCGATTTCAATCTTTTCAATGGAGCAGATACTTTGGTGGTGAATGTCTTATTGGTCTTACTACCGTAATTTCAAAGAAGAGAACAAAAAGAATCTGCCCTACACATGAATTTTCTGTATCTGGTAGAAAACACCATTGCTATTGGTGTTAGCTATGGCACGAACTAGGATCTTCAAGAAATAATAATTTTTTCTCATTAAAAATAGAAATTTGTATTGAAAAAAGTAGGCAAAAATTGAGTTTTTTAGTCAAAATCGCATATATCCTTCATTTTTCATTTGTTTTTTAAAATCCTAGTTCCAGCCATAGACAAAAGGATACAGAATAAGAAAAAATTTCATTTTTGTGTTTCAAGTCATCTCAAACAGCGGCAGGACTTCCGCGAGTAAGGAAGTCCTGCCGCCATTGCTCGATGGCCCCCTCCCCCCCTTTGCATATTTTATCTTGAAACTTTTTTTACTTGTACAATAAACATATACCTACATCTGAAAAAAATTTTCCAGTGTTTATCTTAAAAACCTTCCCATCAACAATTTAAAAAAAAAAACATGTTTTCTCGGCCGCACAAGGTAGAAACCTGCCTTAAGACACTTTGACTCTTAAAGTTAAAGGCATCACAATGCTTTAAGGGTCTTGGAGTGTACGTGTCCTTAGTCGTCAAGGTTTCATCTAAATCGACATCCCGTGGGTAGAGTATCACTCGAAGAAATCAGCAGGACTGACTGGTGGTGAGAGTTGTTTCGCCCACCACTGGATAAACAATTATTGGGAACTTACAACACTTTGAGGCTTAAAGCATTGAGCATCACAATGGATCTTCATAAGGATCTTTTTAATCGCCAAACTGTCATCTTCATCGACATCTGGTGAGTATAGATCAGCAGAACCCATCACCACCGGATAAACAATGATTGGGGTTTACAACACTTTGAGACTTTAAGTTCAAAGCATCACCACTCCTTAAGGATCCTGGAGTGTACCAGACCTCAATAGGCACACTATCAACGTAATCGACATATTGACTTCAAGTTTCAGCTGATGTGACTAATTCTCGTAGAGAAGAAAATGAAGGCTTTGTCACAACGATTCTTGGATAGTGACAGTAAAACTTAGCGACTTAGAGGTTGTAGATGACTACGGTAGACGTCTGGACGAATAATCTTCTTCGTTTAGGGAACGAAAAGTGACTCGATTATGTAGCCTGCTTTGGCAAATTCTCGACTGCGGTATTGTTTTAATAATTTTTTTTTTAAATTTAAATTTTTAATAATTGACTGGCACGACAGCCCGCTTCCGCGAGACTAAGGCCTAGCTTCCCGCAACCACCCGTGTTGTGCGTGTGAATTTGTACGCGGGTGGAAGGGACCTACAGTTTTATGCCGGTTACGAACGGCAGGTTGGGAGCTTTTTCATAAGCAATTTTTAGTCTCAGAGGTTTGCCATTTCCAGCTGAGAGGACAGCCACCAAAAGAGAAAACGAGTTTTCCCGTTATTTTTTTTAGGTGTTATCACAGGCAGTATTTGAACCTGGGCTTGCTGCCTTCGACTGAGCCACGGCGGCTGCCGTATGCATGCATGTACTGCAGTATTGTTTTAGATGGCAGAAATCCAGTATAACTAGGAACGCTAATGTTTTCTTGAAGATTTTCACCTTTAATTGAAAAAAGTAACAACCTGGTTCCTTCGAAAAGTACAGCAGCATGCCTCTAGCATTAGTTTGCTAGATACGTGTAAGCTCCAAAACATTGCACAAAATATACTAAGCAAACTAAGAAAATGGAAACTAAGAATACTTTAAAACAGTGTTGTCATGTTAAAGTATTATTTGATATGTTAAAATTTTGTGTTAATCAAGATCTCAGCAAATTTAGGTACATTTATAACTGGAAATGGATGAAACATGTTCCTTACTTACTGCCTGGCCGATCTGGCTTCGATAGTGCGCTTTGGCTTCGCACACCAGAGGCCCTAGGTTCGATTCCTATCCCAGGCTGGTGAAATACTCGTCTACTTCTATCGCTACCCACATGAAGCAGATGAGAATTTCAAGAATCGCACAAGTGCGCTCTTTGTAGGCGATGGGAAAATCTTCAAGTGTGAAAGGAAATTGCCAGAACCGCCATTCGAATTCGGCGTTATACTGTAGGTTGCTCCCTTTCCCCCATCCATTCGAAATGTGTGTTCTAACAAATGTTGAAAAAACAGTGTTGCATACATATTTCAAACGAGTGGAATTTGTGGTATCACATCTGGCCCATATAGATGCCTAATTGTGTCTCATACAGAGGCAGCCTACAACTACAACCTACTTACTTCACCGTGAAGAAAATCCCACATAGTTTTATTTTTATAAACTTGAAACTTTCGATAAAGTCCATTCTCATTGCTGGTTGGAATAAAGATTGCCGCGTATAGTTTTTCATTTAATAAGAACTAATTGTAGAGATTATTAATAAAAAATAATAACATGAAAAACTATTAGCAGCAATCTTAGTCCCATGCCCAGGCAAAGACATTGGCTGTATCGATAGTCTCAACTTTAGACAAACAGTTTTTATCTTTTGTTCTATTGAATTTTTTTACTTTCAAAAACTTTCTCCGCACAACTGCTGTGACTAAACTTCCGTGTAACCATGCCACGGTGATGTAAAAAAAAACTACACCAGCACTGAAGCAATGAGTCAAAAATACCCATAGAAAGATACTCGTACCTATAGAAAGCAAAGTAAAGGACGAGCAAAAAAATTGTGAGAAAATTAAATTAAAATCCAATCTTGTGTGTAATTATTACTTGCAGCAGCATTTAGACGAGATTTATGGGAATTTTATGATGAAACGACCAGAAACGAGCCAGGATAAAGTGTTTGAAGTTGGCAAGAAAGTGTGACAGAGACAGAGCTATGGTGAGTGGTCTGAAGAAACCTGTGGAATGAGCAGCAGGTGAAAGTTCATGTTGGCAGCAATGAAACGGACAGCTGTGTGAGTTGATGACTGGTGTCAGAAGGATGACAGGTGAAATATGTAAATGTAGAGAAATGTTATTTTTGGTATAACAATTTTAGTGATATTTGCATGCAATGATGTAGCCAAGTGTAGACAGTTGCGGTGGCAGTGAAAAGAGAGGATAATTGCATTTGGTATATTATGGGGTAAGCGTTTTCGTTTTCAAAATGATTTAAAGGTACTTCTTCTAAGTTTATATTCATAGTCACTGAAAGGAGTTACTTGATCCAGTCTTTTCGTTTTAGCTTATCTGTTTCAAAATATCAAAGCTTGAGCTGTGTAAAAATATTTGTTACTGCTACTTTCTCTCGATTTTGTTTCAATCAACCAAAAAGCAAATCCAGATCTAATCGTGGGTCAATCTTTCACCCTCAGATCACTCATTCTCACTGGTACTTCTCCGTTTTCTCCATAACACTACTTAATACGTTCTAAAATATCGAAGCTTAGTAGAAAAATATTTTCTACTATTGTTTATTTATGGTTCTTTTTTAATCGATCCCAAAACCCGACTTGTGATCTTTTCATGGATCAATCTTTCACCCTCAGAGATGTGTCATTTTTCAATGAAACTTGAAGCAACCGAAGACGATGGTACTTCTTATATATCTCCATAACCACTGCAAAGAACTACTTGATACGTTCCAAAACATCAAAAAATCTGTGCTGTGCAAGAATATTTGCTATAATACTAAATAGTTAGCACTCATTTTTGGTTCTCTTTTAATCGATTCCAAAAAGCAAATCAAGATCTCGTTATGGGTCAATCTTTCCTGCTCAGATCACCCATTCTCACTGGTACTTCTCTCTTTCTTCATAATCACTTCTTGATACGTTTCAAAATATCAAAGTCTGAAGTGTTCAAGAATATTTGTTACTACATATTGATTTGTGATTCTTTTTTAATCGATCCCAAAAACCGACTTGTGATCTTTTCATAGATCAATCTTTCACCCTCAGAGATGTGTAATTTCTCAATGAAACTTGAACCAACCGAAGACGATGGTACTCCTTCTATCTCTCCATAACCACTGCCGGGAAAAGTCTGGGCTGTGCAAGAATATTTGCTATAATACTAAATATTTTGTTCTCATTTTTGGTTCTCATTTAATCGATTCCAAAAAACAAATCAAGATCTCTTCATATGTCAATTTTTCATCCTCAGATCATCCATTCTCACTGAATTCCCTCCCCTTTCTCTCCATAACCACTGCGAGGAACTACTTGATACCTTCCAAAATATCAAAGCCTGAAATTTTCGAGGTTATTTGCTATAATACTAAAAACTGAGTGTTGATATGTAGTTCTCTTTCAATCAATTCCAAGAAGCAAATCAAGAACTTTTCATAGGTTAGTCTTTCACCCTCAGAAATGTGTAATTTCTCAATGAAACTTGGAGCAGCCGAAGGCGATGGTACGAGTACTTCTCCTTTCTCTCAACCATCACTGCAAAGAACTACTTGACCCGTTCCAAAATATCAAAGCCTGGAGTATCCAAGAATATTTGATTTAATACTAAATACTGTAACGATAAGACAGTCTGTCGCTGTGCAAAGCAACCCTGTCGCTACGCACCGTGCTATAATTCAATCTGGCAACGCCGGCCGCGATAATGATGGGAACTTTTAGTCCAACCTGGCAATGATGGCAACTTTTAGTCCAACCTGGCAATGATGGAAACTTTTAGTCTAACCTGGCAATGATGGTCGCGATCACCATGGAAACCTTTAGTCCACTCCGGAATGTGCGAGAACGGTCTGCGCGATGGCCGGACAGGCATAAAAGGCAGCCGGGTGCGGCGCAGCGAGTCAGTCTGATTTTGACTAGCGGAGTTGC
The DNA here is from genome assembly GCA_963668005.1 of Melieria crassipennis. Classification (NCBI taxonomy): domain Eukaryota; kingdom Metazoa; phylum Arthropoda; class Insecta; order Diptera; family Ulidiidae; genus Melieria; species Melieria crassipennis. The sequence goes on from OY764961.1 coordinate 21,586,065, forward strand.
CACGCGGAATAACTAAGCAAATATTTAAGTGTAAAGACAGTGAAGTGTAAATCTTTGTGAAATAAAGTGACTGTTGGGTTTTATTGACTGCGTTTGAGGAACTAAGTGTGTTTGTTTATTTCAAATTGCACAATCCAGTGATTCGTACTAGCCCACTAGAACTGGTATTCGTAACAATACTTAGTGTTGATTTGTAGTTCTCTTTCAATCGATTCCAAAAAGCAAATCAAGAACTTTTCATAGGGCACTCTTTCGCCCTCAGAGATGTGTAATTTCTCAATGAAACTTCTCCTTTCTCTCCATAACCACTGCAAAGAACAACTGGATACGTTCCAAAATATCAAAGCCTGATGTGTTCAAGAATATTTTTAACTATTCTTCATTTGTGGTTCTTTTTTAATCGTTCACAAAAACCAACTTGATATCTTTTTACGGGTCAATCTTTCACCCTCATAGATGTGCTACTGCCCACTGAAACTTGCATCAGCCAAAGGCGATTATGTCTTTATCAGCAATGTTCAAGTTGAGCCGGTAGAGTTAGTGAATTTATGGCCGATTGCTATTCGCACAAATTAACTTGTATCGTTTCGCAAGCAGTGCTCGATGCGTGTACGAGTTTTCAACCCTCCAGTGCGTTCATTGCTTTGCTCCGTTGACACCTTCGAGCGTCTAAGTAGCTCGCGTGCAATGCGCCAACTCATGTTGCCGCCGTCGCCGTCGCCGCTCCCTTCCATTGTTGCAGATGCTGCACGTAATTACTTCAACTGCCAGCTACGAAGTGATACTTAATTATAAATCTTGCCGTGAATGCTACGCTGTCGGCGTCGTTGTGCGTTGAGCGTTTGCACATTTTTCGCTACACGCACGCATTGACAGCGCTGGCAACGAGCCTAATGGTGGCAGCAAACCACCATTGCCGCCAACCAACAACACCAGCAACAATGCGCACAAGTTGCATGTTGCGCCAAGTTCGGTTGGCTGCTGCGTGCACGACTCGACGGTACACGACATGAGCCCAAATGCAGCGCGTGTGCGGGGCTCTACGTTTCCGCTTGCATTGCGAGCGATGTCACTGGGGTTTAGACCGAACTTTCTCTGGGTGTGTGTGTGTGTGTGTGTGAGTGGTAGTGTAAGACATTAGTGTTTACTTTGCGGAAATGAAAAACTTTCGCACGTTTGCCAACATTTCAGGCGTTTCGCTGGCACTTCAGGTTGCCATTTCCCATTCTTTGTATCTCTCTCTGTTGATTTACACTTCCGTACATCGGCAATTTACTTATGCGCTCTAAAAAGTTTGCTTGACTTTCATTTAATTTCCAGCTGTCACACTTTCACGCACACACACACACACAACACAATCGCATTAATGCGCATCGGCCCAACACACACACACACACTCGCACACATGCTCCCATTCCGCATACGCATCCTTGTCACTTACACTTTCAGGACCTTTCAGGCTGGCTGCCGTGTGCATGCGCCGCACGCACGTCTGCTCATTAAACGCGCATATAAATGCAGCATCCGTTTAATGAATCTCGAGTTTTATGTGCCGTGCTGAATTTTAAAATGTTGACGTCGCGCTGTTTCTGTATTGCGATCAGTGTTGTCACTTAAAAATTGTAAATAGTAGTAGGCTGGCGACAAAAAGTGTAGTAGATAATGAAAGAGTTAAGGTGAGATTTTAACAATAATAAAAATAAGAAATGATTGGCAATATTTTATTAATAAGGGATTTATTTTTTCAACAGGACAAGTCCGTGACAAACACTTGGCTCCGGTCACAGGACATTCTTGTTCTGCTATGGTCAAATGGATCTTTGGGTAAAACTACCATAAAAAGAATGAGCCTTGTAAAAAGTATATCGAACGAAATTTTTGAGTTGATTCGAAAGAAATGAGGACCAATGTGATATTTTTTTGTTCTTAACAAGATTAATGTAATTTTGAACAAAATTGTTTAAGGGGGGTTTCTACCTTGTGCGGTAAAAAAAATCGATTTTTTTTTTCATGCATTTTTGGATTAATACATGATTGTAGAATACGCTCCCAAAATTTGAAGTTGAAATCTTTCGAATTACGGAAGCAATTTATAGAAACAGGTAGCGGTGTCGAGCGCGCCGACCTGCTGAAGCAAAACTTTGAACGCGTTTTTCTCAAAACTACATTTTTTGACCTGGCGGAAGTGATTTAGGCCACACGAGTTGAGCAATAGCTACGAAATTTTAAACAGTAATTTATCAAGGTCTTAGCTATGGCACGAACTAGGATCTTCAAGAAATAATAATTTTTTCTCATTAAAAATAGAAATTTGTATTGAAAAAAGTAGGTAAAAATTTAGTTTTTTAGTCAAAATCGCATATATCCTTCATTTTTCATTTGTTTTTTAAAATCCTAGTTCCAGCCATAGACAAAAGGATACAGAATAAGAAAAAATTTCATTTTTGTGTTTCAAGTCATCTCAAACAGCGGCAGGACTTCCGCGAGTAAGGAAGTCCTGCCGCCATTGCTCGATGGCCCCCTCCCCCCCTTTGCATATTTTATCTTGAAACTTTTTTTACTTGTACAATAAACATATACCTACATCTTCCAGTGTTTATCTTAAAAACCTTCCCATTAAAAATTTTTCAAAAAAACATGTTTTCTCGGCCGCACAAGGTAGAAACCTGCCTTAAGTGCGTCTATAACTTTGCATCAGTCAAAAATTGCATTTTTAATTGTAGCCTTAAGGGGGTAAGGGTTTCCACTTTCGAAAAATCGAATTTTTTTATCTTATCTTATCGCTAAACATTTCAAGAATATATTCTCAAAATTTTAAGTCGATCGACTATAGACCAAAACTCTTGAAGTTATGGTCTATAGTTAGTCCCCTGTCCTTTAGTGCAGGTATACAGCTTATACTTCTCTATTGTTCTGGTCTCAAAACTACTTTTTCAAAGACCGTGTTTACTGTCATTTAAAAACTACCAAACCGATTCATTTGAAACTTGGTACACATTTTCTACATATAAAATACCTCCCCCCAACGTTTAGTAAAAAGTGTTTTTTTTACATTAAGGTGGTTTCCCACCCACAAAATGGCGGAATTTTTCGTGGAAAATAGTAGTTTACACTTTAGATGGCCACCAAACATTTTTAAATGAAAAAAAAAAAATCGGAGAACTTTGGGGGGAGGATTTGATAATACTTTGACTAAATTTTAATGGTTTTTGATTTCAGATAATTTCTGACCGAGATACAGTGAACACCGCAAATTGTATTTTTTCAAAGACGTTCTGGGGCAAGCTCTGTCACCGGCTTGTTTTGTAATATTTCTCCATGAAAAAATTACAGAATATTGTTAAAAGTATGCTTAATAATGTACAAAAGGTTTAAAAAAATTCATTAAAAAAGTGTTTTTTTTATGTACACTGAAACCCTTATAATAATAATAATTGACTGGCACGACAGCCCGCTTACGCGAGACTTAGGCCTAGCTTCCCGCAACCACCCGTGTTGTGCGTGTGAATTTGTACGCAGGTGGAAGGGACCTACAGTTTTATGCCGGTTCCGAACGGCAGGTTGGGAGCTCTTTCATAAGCAATTTTACTCTCAGAGGTTTGCCATTTCCAGCTGAGAGGACAGCCACCGAAAGAGAAAACGAGTTTTCCTGTTATTTTTTTAGGTGTTATTACAGGCAGTATTTGAACCTGGGTCGCTGCCTTCGACTCGCGGTCCAACGCACTAACCAACTGAGCCACGGCGGCTGCACTGAAACCCTTACCCCCCCTTAAAAAGTAAGTAGGTCCCTTTCGAAACTCGTTCACCCAGCATCATAGATTTTTTTCCTAAAGACCATAGCCGGATAAGGAAGGGCAAAGTGCCTCCAGCCTATTTTGATTGTCATATTTTTGTAATACTAGTTTTAGTATAGGCAGCCATAACAACAAAAGTTAATAATTTTTAAAGTAGTCATCCGATTCAGATGAGATTGAAACTTTTACCAGAAAAATGGGTGGAACTCAAAAGTGAAAATAAAATTATTTTTTTTAACATTTTTTTACCAAGTTAAACTTTTAGTGCAAACACCAAATTTTTTTTTAATATATCTCTCATATAATGTTTAACAACATATATTTTTTCCACATCCTTTCCACCTGAGTGACACTTACAAAAAAATATGTAATGTTTTAATTTGTTTAGGTTATGTGTGCGTTACAATCACCAAAGTTTGTTTAAGCATTTCTCATATAATATTTTACAGCATATATTTTTTCCATTTGTTTTCCAACTGCGTTATACCTAATAATAAAATAAATAATAAAAATAAAATGTATGTTTTTTTAATATTTTTTTAGGTTATGTTTGCCGTACAATTACCAATTCTTTTCTATATATTTCTCACATAGTGCTTTAAAGTATATATTTTTGCTAGATTTTTTCCATCTGCTTGATACCTAAAAAAAATTAAATAAAATATATTCTAATTCGTTGATGAAATTAAATTTTTTAATTCGAAATTTTGAAAAAAAACCTAAAAAACTAAAAAAAATAACGGGAAAACTCGTTTTCTCTTTCGGTGGCTGTCCTCTCAGCTGGAAATGTCAAACCTCTGACAGTAAAAATTGCTTATGAAAAAGGTCCCAACCTGCCGTTCGGAACCGGCATAAAACTGTAGGTCCCTCCCACCCGCGTACAAATTCACACGCACAACACGGGTAGTTGCGGGAAGCTAGGCCTTAGTCTCGCGTAAGCGGGCTGTCGTGCGAGTCAATTATTTAATTATTATTAATTATATTATTATTATATTTTATTATTATATTATTATTATTATATTATTATTATTATTAATTCGAAATTTTGAATATTTTTAATTAAAAAAAATAGTAGCTAAGCGACAACACTGATTGAGTTACTTTCTCGTTTTGCTGCCATTCATTTTGCCATTCATTTTCATAAAAAACGTAAACAAAATTAATGAGTTCATACGATATGATGAGGGGGCGAGTGTGGGGACGGGTTGTGTTCTCAGCAAATATACCAAAAATAATTAATGCCAAATATTATGGCGGTTCATAGTTTAGACAACAGAAGGTAAGAACTGAGAACTAGAGACACTAAGGACATGCAATTTTCAACAATAGCCTGTGTGACTTAACTGTCAGAACAAAATATTTCTTTCTTCTAAGCTTCCTTCTATGGCTTTCTCTATAGTTTTAAATATCATTCCCAACCTAAAATTCGTTCCGAAACCATAGTATTAGTTTTTTGATATTAGAAAGTATATGTAGATGCGATCGAATTTTTGACAATAATAAAATATAGAAATTCGTCTCTTTATCAGATATGTAGTGAGAAAAATTCTATATAAACTATGGAAATAAATCTATAAATCAAATACTCGGCTGGGCTTATTTTTTATTCCATGGGTTTTATGAGCACAATGGAAGTTTATACACAAATTTTTACGCAAGACTCGGTTCAGTTGGGGGGTTTTGGGATTTCAAATTTGCTCCCCAAATACAAAAATTGCTGGTGAAAATTGTGGTTGCAAATGGTATTGGGATCAAAAGTTGTAAGCAAATCTCCCCAAAATTTAATCTTGTGTGCGCCACTGACTGGGATGGTTGCAGATAGTTGGTTCTTAGTGTTGTGAATGGGGCTTTGTCCAATGATTGAAATTAAATCACAAATTGTAACCAATGTTCTAAGCAGATGCTAAATATGATATACGAGTATGAGTTAACGATACTAGTTCTTAGTTAAAGGGTTTTCAATAAAACGACCAGTTCGTTCGTTTGTTAATTTGTACTTCAACTTGGTGTGATTCGGTCTCGAAAGCCCAACAGAGACTGACTACTCTATTCTACCACATTCTGCTTAAGCTACTCCTAACTTCTGATGCTGCACTCTGAAACACGTCTTGACTGATTCCTAAGCGTTGGTCCCGCTTGGATGGTGTGACTTAAGCTGGAATCGCTGAGATTAATTTGCACGTAACTGGCTCCAGTATTCCCAGCCAAAGTGAGTATTAAAGATTCTATAATCTTGCCTTTCCTATATATTTTTTTGTAGCTACAGCAGATTGCTAGTCTTTATTTTTAGTTCAAATTTTACAAAATTCCAAATAATTAAAACTGTTTCTTTCATTTACTACACACGCAGATGAAAATTATGTGAATTGTATTTGGGGGATTCAAACGTGAAAACCCTTTTGCAGTGACGCATACAGGGGCGTAGGGCTTGGAGCTCAAACCCCCCAAATGCAAACATTTCTGGTACCAAATATGGTTTCAAATGGTATTGGGCTCGAAGGTTGCAAACTCCTACCAAAAGAAATGCTGCGCCTGCGCCACTGGGCAGCTGTATAATTAAACGCTTTATTAAGTTTACGCCTCAAGACAGCTGGTTTGTAGCTGCAAAGCGTTTTCCATTAATCACTGATTTGCAAAAATATCTGCAAACCAAAACCAAACCAACTGTTGTGAGAGAATAACTGTTCCATAGTTATAGACTTTTCAGATTTACAAAGTGCTGTTACGGTTTTTTGTTTCAGTTTGAATTCAAGCGTCCTTACAAACGAATTTAGATCGACAGTGTCAACAGTGAAAACTGCAGAGGATACAACAAAATGTTGGGCATACTTGTAGTAGTGCTTGTGTTGGGCATGTCGCACGCTCAGTCGATCGTGCCCGGTTCATGTCCACCGAACGTAGTCACAATGCAGGACTTTGACATTAAGCAAGTTCGTACAGAGGCATTCAAGTTTCTACTCAACAATTGAAACTAATGAAATGATACATTTGTGTTCAGTACGCAGGTCGTTGGTATTATCACTCTTGGTATCCGAATACGATTGATTTAAACTTTCGCTGTATGGTACAAGAATACCAGCCCCAGCCGAATAACGAAGTGTCCCTCAAAACTTCGCACGTCGAGTATGCGCATAAATTTCATCAAGACCTACTGAAATGATCTTTGTGTGCTGTTACTTTTCCAGAGGCAACGAGACTATCGATATATCATACAAAGAATATGTGGTTGGCCCAGCAAAACTAAGTTTACCCTTTCATCTAACAGGTAAATATAGTTTAATGTTGGTCGTCAAGAAAATACCAGATTTGATTAGAAAGCAGCTTGCTGTGTTTATATGTATTTATATATATATTTTATATATAGATACAAGCTGAGCCCCGCGGCTTCGCACGCAAGCTCTCTTGTTTCACCCGATACAAATTCTGAACTTATTGTTGACCCCGTCAGATTTTGATTTAAAAAACATATGTCTATTATCTTTGATGTCAAGTAATTCCAAAAATTTTGAACGCAAAAGCCCTTAAAATCATGAGTTTTCACATTTACCCTAAACAAATTCTTAACCCTTAGTTTATCACGGTAGATTTCGATTTTCAAAAAAATGAAAAGTGCATTTTAATTATTTCCCGATAGAAGTGCTTTCTGTCTAAGTTTGAAGTCAAAAGGACCAATAAATCGTGTTTCTCCATACAAACTGTTAACCCATTGTTGACCCCGTTAGCTTTTGACTTTCAAAAAAGTGAAAAACACGTGTCAAATTAATTCTCACTAAAAGTACTTTCACAAAGTTTGAAGTCAGTGGCCTCAGTAATTCATGTTTTTTACAGTTTCGCCATGCAAACTTTTAACCGGTCGCTGACAACGTCCGATTTTAATATTCGAAAAAATGAAAAACACGTATCGAGTTATTTTACATTTGAAGTACTTTCACCAAGGTTGAAGTCAAAAGGCTTAAACAAAATTTGTTTCTCCACATTTCACATACTTTTAACCCGTCATTGATCCAGTTAGAATTCGATTTCAAAAATAATGAGAAACGCGTGTTCAATTGTTTTTTTTTTCAAGTATTTTTACAATTTTTGAAGTCAATAGGCCTATCGGTTCATGTTTTTTCGAGTCTACCCTTAAACAAACCTTAACCCATTGTTGGTCCAGATAAATTTTGATTTTCGAAAAATTATAAAATACGTGTCGAATTATATTTGATTTAGACTATTTTCAGGAAGTTCGAAATCAATATGTCTCTTAAATCACTTTTCTTTATACAAAACCTTAACACATGTTTTACCCCTTCACACCACGAATTTCAAAAAATCCCGTCTTAACTGAGGTTCATTCTTCAAGATGTACCTACAGGCCAAATTTCATGTTTGTAGCTTCAGCGGTCTGGGCTGAGCAATGATGAATCAATCAATCAATCAGTCAGTCAGGCAGTCAGGACAAACAATCTATGTATATAAAAATGGAGGCGGTACCACGCCCCCTTGTCCAATGCTCACAAATTTCTTCTAGTCGAATTGTGCTACTAAGTGGAAAGTTCGTACCAAGTTTCACTGATGTGTGTGTGTGTACTACATAACTGTTAGATCATAAAAAATGTGCCACGCCCCTTGACCAACGCCAATCAAATCTCATCAGTAGAATGACACATCTATGAAACAACGGTACACCAAATTTCAATACTGTGCGGCTTACAACTCCGAAGCTATTCCATATAAAATATTTGAGTTGTATGCGCGGTGCCACGCCCCTTTGGTAAATACCCGCCCTATTCCCTCTGTGGAAAGATATGACTAAATGGTAAATTCGTACTAAGTTTCATTGATGTGCGACGAACAGTTCGAAAATTATGCGGATAGTTTGTGCCCAACAAATGTGCCACGCCCCTTGTCCAACGCCTATTAAATTTTAACAGTAGAATTACACTTCTATGGGAGGATGTCAAACCAAATTTCAATGCTGTGCGACTTACAATTCCAAAGCTATTCCATATAAAAGATTTGAGTTGTATGGGCGGAGCCACGCCCTCTTGTTAAATACCCGCCCTATTCCCTCTGTCGAAAGATATGACTAAATGGTAGGTTCGTACCAAGTTTCATTGATGTGCGACTTACAGTTCTGCTGAAATGTTGGGTCATAAAAAATGTGCCACGCCCCTTGTTCAACGCCCATAAAATTTTAACAGTAGAATGATACATCTATAAAACGACGGTGCACTAAATTTCAATGCTGTGCGACTTACAATTCCGAAGCTATTCCACTTAAAAGATTTGAGTTGTATGGGCGGTGCCACACCCCCTTGTCCAATACCCACCCCATGCCCTCGGTCGAAGGACATGATTAAATAGAAAGTTTGTACCAAATTTAATTGATGTGTGACTTATGGTTCCAAAGTTATTGTCTAAAAATGTATTCTTGTGGTGCCACGCCCCTTTTTCCCGACATTTCTTTTTTTATAAACCTTCACGTAAACATTTTGAACAAACTCGCCGAAGGAAGTATTCAAGTTGGTCCAGTCGTTTTCGAGTTTTAAGCGGCCGAACGAACCACGTTTCATTTTTATATATATAGATATACAAGGTGCAACCCAAAGTAAACAGGACTTTTATAAAATAAAGAAAACGGATGATTATTTTTGTATAATTCTTTTTATTTATTCAAAATACTCTCCTTCTGCTTCGATACAACGTTTTGCACGGTCCAAAAGCATTTGGAATGAGTGTTTTAGGTCATCGGCCGGCATCGCCTTCAGAATGTTGGTACAAGCCTTTTGGATGTCCTCAACGTCCTTATAACGGTTTCCTTTCATCGGCAAATGCAACTGACCGAATAAGTAGAAGTCACAGGGAGCCATATCAGGCGAATACGGTGAATGATTGATGGTAAAAATGCGATATTTGGTCAAATAATCGGTCGTAACTAGGGCTCTGTGTGCCGGTGCATTATCATGCAATAAACGCCAACTTCCTTCCTCGCGATATTCTGGCCGAATACGACGAATGCGATGCACCAAACGCTTCAAAACTTCAACATAAAACAAAGCGTTAATTGTTTTTCCCGGTGGAACAAACTCTCGATGAATTATTCCCTTTGAATCGTAGAAACAAATGAGATGAGTTTTGATTTTTGACTTCTCACGGCGGGTTTTTTTCGGATTTGGCTCATCTGGGTGCTTCCATTCGGCACTTTGACGCTTTGTTTCGGGATCATATTGAAAGCACCACGTTTCGTCACCGGTTACGATGTTGAACAAGAAATTTGGATCACGTCTGGCTTCCCGAACGATGTCTTTTGCGTGCTCAATTCTCTGCGCTTTTTGGTCGTCGGTTAAAGTGTGCGGAATGAAGCGAGAACACACTTTACGGAGACCCAAATGTTCGGTTAAAATGCGATCAATTGATGTTTTGGAGATGTTCAATTCCATTTCCATCAATTCCAATGATGATTTTGGCTGCATTTTGATAAAATCACGCACAGTTTTGATGGCATCGTCAGTAATCACAAATTTCGACTGGCCGACGTGTTCGTCGTCATTCAAGTCTTCACGACCATTCTTGAATCGATTCAACCACTCATTAACACGGCCACGGGATAAACAATCATCACCATAAACTTGCTTTAACAATTTAAACGTTTCGGTAAAAGTTTTACCAAGTTTAAAACAGAACTTAATATTAGCTATTTGTTCGATCGACATTCTCGTACCAAAGTTAAAAACATACTGTCACATTGAGCGGGATATTTCGGCGCCTACTAGACCAAATGTCATGAAATTTAGACAGTATGTGAATGAAAGATGTACCTTTCCAACGCATGTCCTCACACATAGATGGCGCCACCAGAAACGTCCCTATTGCAAAAGTCCTGTTTACTTTGGGACGCACCTTGTATAGTCCTATGGTTCCTCGCGGGAGCAAAGGGCCACAGATGCCACAAATGCCCATTATGATGACAGAAATTAACTGTGGTATATTTGTGCAAAACAATATGGATATACAACAATTTTGTGAGTCATTGCATCAAATATCTATATATTGCATATAAAAATTAATGTATGTTTGTTTGTTGGTCCCACGACACAAAAACTCAAAAACTAGACAGCCGATTAGCTGACAGCTGACACCTCCCATACAACTAAAATTTTCAATATGGAATATCTTCGTAACGAGAAGTCGGACAGCATTAAAATTTGGTGCGAGGCCACCGTTTAGATGTGCCCTTTCACTGGTAAAATTTAATGGGCGTTGAACAAGGGGCGTGGCACTTTTTAAATGACGGTGTAACTTTAGAACTACAACTGCGTTCACATCAATGACACTCGGTACAAAAGTACGATTTAGTTGTGTTTTTCGATAAGGGGAATGGGGTGTGTTTTTGACAAGGGGGCGTGGCACCGCCCATACAACTCAAGTTTTCAATATGGAATATCATCGGAATGAGAAATCGGGCAGCATTAAAATTTGGTGCGAGGCCACCGTTTAGATGTGCCGTTTCACTGGTAAAACTTTGTAAGCGTTGGACAAGGGGCGTGGCACTTTTTAAGCAACGTTTTCAATAACTTTGGAACTACAAATCACACATCAAAGAGATTTGACACAAACTTACGATTTAGATGTGCCCTTCGACATCGGGAATAGGGTGGGTATCGGACGAGGGGCATGGCACCGCCCATAGAACTCAAGTTTTTAATGTTAAATATCTTGGGAATTATAAGTCGGCCAGCATTGAAAATTGATACAGCATCATGGCTTAGACGTGTCGTTCAAGTGGTTAAATTGTATGGGCGTTGGACAAGGGCGTGGCACTTTTTAAGCGACCCTATTGTTTTTAATAACTTTGGAACTGCAAATCACACATCAAAGATATTTGGCACAGACTTACGATTTAGACGTGCCCTTCGACAGGGAGAGTGGGGCGGGTATTGGACGAGGGGCATGGCACCGCCCATAGAACCCAATTTTTTAATGTGGAATAGCTTCGGAACAAAAAGGTGGATGTGTCATCCTAACTACTGGCAACATTTTATGGAGGATGAACAAGGGGTAGCGGCATATTTTTTGTGACTGCAGTTTTCCGCGTAACTTAGGAACTGAAAGTCGCATATCAATGAAACCGGGTCACACCGTTCGACCGGAGGAATGGATTGGGCATTACATAAAAGAGGCGTGGCATCGCCCATAGAGTGTAGTATGAAGAAACTTGATTTATTGGCCCATTGAGTTCAAGCTTGCGTGCAAAGCCGCAGGGCCCTACTAGTAGTTTAGACAACAGAAAGTAGGAACTGAGAGACACTAAGGACATGTAATTTTCAAAAATAGCCTGTGTGACTTAACTGTCAGAACAAAAGAGTTCCTTCTTCTAAGCTTCCTTCTATGGCTTTCTCTATAGTTTTTAATATCATTCCCAACCTAAAATTCGTTCCGAAACCACAGTATTAGTTTTTTGATATTAGAAAGTATATGTAGATGCGATCGAATTTTTGACAATAATAAAATATAGAAATTCGTCTCTTTATCAGATATATAAACTATAAAAATATATCTATAAATCAAATACTGGGTTGGGCTTATTTTTTATTCCATGAATTTTATGGGCACAATGGAAGTTTATACACACATTTTTATGTAAGACTCGGTTCAGTTGGGGGGTTTTGGGGTTTCAAATTTGCTCCCCAAATAAAAAAAATGTCTAGTGAAAATTATGGTTCCAAATGGTATTGGGATCAAAAGTTGTAAGCAAATCTCCCCAAAATTTAATCTTGTGTGCACCACTGACTGGGATGGTTGCAGACAGTTAGTTCTTAGTGTGGTAATGAGGTTGTCGTACCAATTGTGAATGGGGTTTTGTGAATTTGACTTCCTGGATCGAAATAGCACAAAAAGCAATAATATTGCAAACGTTTTCAAAGGAAAATTAAAAGCGGATGAACAAGCGGAGATGGTCTATTCTTGGGGATAGACTGCTGAAGCTGCGAAATCAATGAAAGTAAAATTGATTCCCACTTGTTTTCAGCGAAGGAGTTAAACAAGGAAAATAATAATAAAAATATGCCATATATGTATATGTAAACTAGTGTTGTCCAATGATTGAAATTAAATCACAAATTGTAACCAATGTTCTAAGCAGATGCTATGATATACGAGTATGAGTTAAGGATTCTAGTTCTTAGTTAAAGGGTTTTCAATAAAACGACCAGTTCGTTCGTTTGTTAATTTGTACTTCAACTTGGTGTGATTCGGTCTCGAAAGCCCAACAGAGACTGACTACTCCATTCTACCACATTCTGCTTAAGCTACGCCTAACTTCTGATGCTGCACTCTGAAACACGTCTTGACTGATTCCTAAGCTTTGGTCCCGCTTGGGTGGTGTGCCTTAAGCTGGAATCGCTGAGATTAATTTGCGCGTAACTGGCTCCAGTATTCCCAGCGAAAGTGAGTATTATAGATTCTATAATCTTGCCTTTCCTATATATTTTTTTGTAGCTACAGCAGATTGCTAGTCTTTACTTTTAGTTCCAATCTTACAAAATTCCAAATAATTAAAACTGTTTCTTTCATTTTTTACACACGCAGATGAAAATTATGTAAATTGTAATTGAATTCGGGGCATTCAAACGTGAAAACCCTTTTGCAGTGACGCATACAGGGGCGTAGGGCTTGGAGCTCAAACCCCCCAAATGCAAACATTTCTGGTACCAAATATGGTTTCAAATGGTATTGGGCTCGAAGGTTGCAAACTCCTACCAAAAGAAATGCTGCGCCTGCGCCACTGGGCAGCTGTATAATTAAACGCTTTATTAAGTTTAAGCCTCAAGACAGCTGGTTTGTAGCTGCAAAGCGTTTTTCATTAATCACTGATTTGCAAAAATATCTGCAAACCAAAACCAAACCAACTGTTGTGAGAGAATAACTGTTCCACAGTTATAGACTTTTCAGATTTATAAAGTGCTGTTACGGTTTTTTGTTTCAGTTTGAATTCAAGCGTCCTTACAAACGGATCTAGATCGACAGTGTCAACAGTGGAAATTGCAGACGATACAACAAAATGTTAGGCATACTTGTAGTAGTGCTTGTGTTGGGCATGTCGCACGCTCAGTCGACCGTGCCCGGTTCATGTCCACCGAACGTAGTCACAATGCAGGACTTTGACATTAAGCAAGTTCGTACAGAGGCATTCAAGTTTCTACTCAACAATTGAAACTACTGAATTGATACATTTGTGTTCAGTACGCAGGTCGTTGGTATTATCACTCTTGGTATCCGAATACGATTGAGTTTAACTTTCGCTGTATGGTACAAGAATACCAGCCCCAGCCGAATAACGAAGTGTCCCTTAAAACTTCGCACGTAGAGTATGCGCATAAATTTCATCAAGACCTACTGAAATGATCTTTGTGTGCTGTTACTTTTCCAGAGGCAACGAGACTATCGATATAACATACAAAGAATATGTGGTTGGCCCAGCAAAACTAAGTTTACCCTTTCATCTAACAGGTAAATATAGTTTAATGTTGTGGTCAAGAAAATACCAGATTTGATTAGAAAGCTGCTAGCTGTGTTTATATGTATTTATATATTTATTTTATATATAGTTAGATATATATTGTATTATTACTTTCAATCTTATATATTTTTTTTTTTTATAACACGAACAAACGCGCAGGGGATGACCCCTATTAATGCGAAGCATTGCGTTGGTTCAGGAAGGATATAAAGGTTAGGAGATAGGGTTATGAGTGAAGTGGTTGTGGACTCTTGCCTTGAACCCATCGAGATCATAAGTGCTGGGGAAAATATCCGCAGGGAGACCATTCCACAACCGCGCTGTACGGGCCAGAAACGAACCTTCTCTGTAGTGCGTAGTGTGCTGGGACATCGTTTCGACGTGGAATGCATGGGCGCCAGTGTTCAAACGGGTTGCCCGGGAGAATACCCGGAGTGATGGCATCAAGCTGCTCATCTCCACTGAGCAATTACCGAAAAAGTATCGGTAAAATAACACCACACATGCCACGTTTCGACGATGCTCCAAGGAGTCAATAGAGCTGGATGCCCTACTGTCCCCTATAAGTTTAATCGCACGGTTTTGCACCCGATCGAGGAACTCCAAATGGGTTTTTGAAGCCCCCGCCCAGAGGTGCGAGTTAAACTCCATTTTGGGTCGGATATAGGTAGTGTAAATAATGCGGAGATCAGACGGAGTGAAATATTTTTTGCACCGCTTTAGGAAGCCGAGGCACTTGGCTGCTTCTTTCGACACGCCAAAAATATGATCGTTCCAACGAAGATCGTTCTTAATGGACATGCCCAGAACATCAAGAGCTGCCGATTCCGCAATACCCACACCACCCATAACCAGGGATGTGTTGGGATGTGGGGAGACTCGTTTGAGGGATAACAGGCAACATTGGGTCTTGCGGGGGTTAAAATCGACCCTGTTCGCTTGACCCCACGTGGAGATTGTTTGAAGGTCGCTATTAAGTGTGTCATTCATACGGCGCCGTTCTCTCTCAATCTCCACAGATCTCGGACGCTTTGTGAAGGAGTATGAATGACAAATGGTGCTGTCATCCGCAAACGAGTAGATGGGATTCTTCGTCGACGACAATAGGTCGTTGATGAAGATAAGGAAAAGGGTTGGAGAAAGGACCGAACCCTGCGGCACTCCCGCGCTAAGGGAATGTTTTTCCGAGGCTATGCCGTCTATTACAACACGAATAAAGCGATCATGGAGGAAGCTCGTTATCCAACGAGAGAAGATACTACCGACACCATAGGCAATCAATTTTGACACGAGTGCTTTATGCCACACCCGGTCAAAAGCCTTGGAAATATCCAATGCAACAACCTTGCTTTCACCGAGGTTTAGAATGCTATGGTTCCATTTCTCGGTGAGGACCGCCATAAGGTCTCCCGTCGATCGCTGTCTTCGGAAGCCGTATTGACGGTCACTTAGCAGTCTATTGTGCTCCAGATATTTCACAAGGTTGAAGTTTACAATGCTCTCCATTGCTTTGGAAAGCACCGAGCAAATTGCTATAGGTCGGTAGTTCGCAGGGTCAGTAGTCTTGCCTTTTTTAGGAACTGGTTGAACATTTGCTACCTTCCAACATGTCGGAAATACACCTGTGGTGTATGACATGTTGAAAAGTTTGCGTAATGGACAAGCCAGCGAAGTAGCGCACTTTTTCAAAACAAGGGCTGGAATGCCGTCCGGCCCTGAAGCCTTATTTACATCGAGATTTGCAAGCACTCTTTTAACTACCCGTGTCCGAAAATGAATTTCTGGCATAGAGCAAGATACGTTCTCGACCACGGGCAGTGGTTGATCGCTAGGGGGCAGAGAGGAATTTTCTGCGAAAATTTTAGCCAACAAATTAGCTTTATCAACCGAGTGAGTGATGATTTGATCATTGTCAAGAAGAGTTGGAATTGAAGACGATGTTTGGTTCTTCACCTTCTTAACCAATGACCAGAAGTTCTTACTACCACGCTGGCATTGAAGAACTTTTTATATAAATAAATAAACCCGTTCTGTATGAATTGCATGGGCTGTAGTCCAATATATTGGACATTGTGACTGAAAAGGTTAAGGTGTTGTATGAGAAAAAGGGGATTAAATACACATATTGATTTCGAACTTCATAAAAATACTCTAAATTACTCTAAATTTTTCGAAAATCAAAACTTAACTGGGTTAAGGTTTGTTTACGGGGAAAACTCCGAAAAAACATGAACCGATAGGCCTATTGACTTCATAAAGTGTACAAATACATAATTTAAATAAAAAAAATTAACACGTGTTTCTCATTATTTTCAAAATCGAAATCTAACTGGATCAACGTAAAAAGTATGTATGGAGAAACATATTTTTTGAGCCTTTTGACTTCAAACTTGGTGAAAGTCCTTCAAATGTAAAATAACTCGATACGTGTTTTTCATTTTCCGAATATTAAAGTCGGACGGGTCAACGACGGGTTAAAAATTTGTATGTAGAAACTGTGAAAAACCATGAATTAATAGGCCCATTCACTTCCGACTTGGTGAAAGTACCTTAGTGAAAAATAATTTGATACGTTTTTGAAAATCAAAATCTAACGGGTCAACAATGGGTTAACAGTTTGTATGAAGAAACCAGATTTATTGGGCCTTTTGACTTCAAACTTAGCAATAGCACTTCAAACGGGAAACAATTAAAACGTGCTTTTAATTTTTTTGAAAATCGAAATCTACCGTGGTAAACCAAGGGTTAAAAATTTGTTTAGAGTAAATTTGAAATCACATGATTTAATGGGTCTTTTGACATCCAATTTTTTGGTAAAACACTTGAAATCAAAGATAATTAGATACATGTTTTGTTTTTTAATTAAAATCTGACGGGTAGCGGGGCCAAGCTAGTATTATATAATTTAGCTCTTTCTCACCATGTAAGCAGCTGAAGGCCATTGCTGCTATTACTGCTAAATTCTATTGTAATTAGATATTAATTTATTTAATACTCTAATTCATTCAAATAAAAATAAAAAATAGATGGAGGCATGTCCCGAATCATCAAACTTAAACTAAATGCTAAAAAGGGTTAAACTTTTCGCGACATGCTACTTTGGGGACGTCTGAACCCTCTATGGTTTAATTTAATTTTTTCCTTAGAATAGTTTCATCTTTTGGGAATAAGACGAAATTTATAAACTGAATATTTAAGTTTTAGAAAGAGAAGTAAATACGTTTTTTATTTACATAGTAAAGAAAGAAACGGAAAAAAATAACAATTTTTTTGTTGACTCCTCATTTCAATTCAGATAAATTTTGTAAAACAATTTTAGCTGAACTAAATAAGGAAATATTAGGAAATATTGTTTGCCCCCCTCGCCCCGGTGCTACCATCAAGAATTTCGTTTGGAGACGCATTGAGCAATTACCTCCAAGCGTCTCATTCAACATCGTTGCTATCGTCGTAGAAACGTGATATGGTTGCTGTCATATAACAACGCTCTAAAAAATAGGTTCCAGTAATGAAATTAAAAAAAAAAATTTCAGACGGTTTCTGATATAACCACACAGAATCCTAAATCAATAAATTAAAAATTTTAAGCAAAAAGATTTAAGACAGTTTCTCAAAGAACTCTAGCGTGTTGTTTCGGAACTTTAATTTGATTAAGCCCAAACTATTTAATTATAAATTTTTATGTTTTGTTCAGATAGTTTTGAGACCATCGCAGATTATATATTGGGTACTGATTACAAAACCTACTCGGTCATTTATTCCTGCTATCAATTTGCAGAGTCTTACCTTCGTAAGTTGTACGTCAGGTGTATTCGTTTGTTTTGATTACAATTTGTGTTTTTCCATTGCAATTTTTCTAGAGTTCGTTGATATTTTTACGCGACAGCGGATGGTCACCGAGGAAAATTTTAAACCGGCCTATGATGTACTTCTCAAACATGGACTGGAAGTGAAGCCGCTTAGACGTAGAGATCAATCAAATTGCAATAATTGAAAGTCATTGCATTATTTGTAATACTATATATATGTATATGTAATACATATGTTTCACTGATTGTGTGTCATCAAAGACAAAATTTATATGGCGAAATGTTAAAAATGTTTGGCTGCCTCTTACGTGAAAATTTGATAGTGTGAACATTGTAGTAAAAATAATTTGAAAATTTACTATTTGATAATTTGAAAAAGTGTTTATTTTTATAAAATTTATTAAATGTTTTGAAGTAATATAAATAAATAAAATTGATTATTTGCAATAATTGGTAGAAAGTTGTTGGGAGTACAAATTAGTTCGGTCAATTGTGGCCGAAAATGTATTTATTTCAGAACGAAATGAATGGGCAGATTAATCAAAGTATTGTTTAATTGTTCAACAATTGCGCGCAACTGCTTCCAGAAAAGCTGAAAGTGAATGCTAAAAGTGAAACCTATCAAATGTCAAAAGGGAAACGTTATAACTTTGAAAGGTGTTCTTCAAAACAAATCTATTTGTAAAAACCGAAATTACTTTCTTGTCGACCCAATAATTGTTCCTCATCTTAGAGAGAGACACACTCTTTTGTAAATATAATCTTTTTTCATTAATTTTTTGGTTTTATTAAAACAACAGCAAGAATGAATGAGTAAAAGTTTGAAAGAAAATTAGTAATGTTTGTTTAGTGCATAACCAAAGTTCCAATTAGATGAATGCAAAATCCAAATGATTTGCTTCGTTTGCCAAAACAAGTCGGAAACTAAAACAAAACAAAATCAAAACGAGAAAGTCACAAAAGAAAAGCCCTGAGTTGCAGTGACATCTTCAGATCGTAGAGCAGTTAAAGATAAATACGAGAAAATGTAAGGAACAAATGCCCGAAGCACTATTTGTGACTCGAATGCGAGTGTGCAATTTTATTTGGTTATCTATTTTTTGTGTCGCTATGACATCCAAATGTTATAAAACTGACTGGAATTGAAACTGTCAACAGTGACAAATGCAGGCCACATGACAAATGCAGATTTCCTTCCGTACAAAGGACAACTGCTAAAAATAAGTGGAAGCAGCGTTGCCAGAGAGAAGAGAAAAAAAATTCGAGAAACGTGCATACAAATATGTTATTGAATGCTGACACACTTGGCCTTTCGTATGTAGAAATAACAACAACAACAAAATCAACACCAACAACAACAACAACAACAAAACCAGCAACTGCTTATACAATACAAGGGTAGGTCAGCAAATTCGAGTCAAGCAGCACACAAAGTACGAGGGTTGGTTAGCAAGTTCCAAGGAAAATATAGAAGAATAAGAAGTTTCTGTGATTTGCTAAAAGGGCTCGTATGTTTCTTGACGTTTAGTCTTTACGTTAAGGACGCTCATCTGGCAACGCTATGGACTCGCACGGAGTCTATCTGGTGCCTTAGGGTCAGCCAGTGTAACCTAACCTAACCTAATTATTTGACTAGCAAGTTGAAAGACTATTAAACTTGACATAGTTTCCTTTTGGAAAGCATTTACAACTTTTTTAAGTACCCAAGAGAAAGTTTTGAGACAGTTTTAAAAAAAATGTCAATTGTGCAAAATTCCCAAAACTAAATTCTTAACTTTCAAAATAACATTTCTTTCATTAATTTTCCTCCAACCTATCTTTGCCTTCTACCAAAACTTGTCTTCTATCACATTTGAAGTGAACTTTCATGCCTTTCGCTGACTTTTTCAATAACCCTCGTGGTCACCATGAGCACGTCAGCTGGTAGCAGAAATCATGCTGATCGATAGTGCAAATATTTTGCCTGGTGCTTGCATGGCCAACACGATTTAATACTTGAACCAACAGACAATGAGCTCGCCACGAAATGGGCGAACGGACCAGCAAATCGACAGACCAGCAAATCGACAGACCAGCTGACAGTCAGCCAGTTAGACACACAAACAAGGCCAGTTGGTTGGTGGCCTACGAACAAAGTGCAAAACGCTGCATGGAAAGCCAAGCCTTGCCGCTGGCAAGGATATGGCTGGCAGGATTAGGGATTTGCCTTGTGTGCCAATTTGAATAAATAAATAAAAATATATAGGATTGCGCCGACTAGCCTCGTGTTATTGTTGTTTTTGTTATTGTTGTTGTTTGTTGTTGTGTATTCAAAGTGCCACATGCCACTTATTGCAGTGACTTTTATTGTTGAGGTTGATGTTGTTTTGACTGTTGTTATTGTTGTACAGTTTAAGCTTTACATATTTACAAAGTTTGGTCGCAGGCACAAAGGTCTTTCGCAATTTCGATTTATTTATTATTGAAATTTATTGATTTCATAAAACTTGTGGCGGCGTTTTGCGTTTTTCTTGGCACATTACCTGCAACTTTTAAAGAATTGATTTAATTTAGATTTTTTATTTATAGACTTTTGAGTGTTTGATGCTGCAAAAAAATAAAAATATATATAAATTATATGAAAAAAATAATAAAAAATTTATCGCATGAAAAAATTTTAGGTGAAACAATTATTTGCCTTCTATGAAATTTTGTCCATTTAACAACTAATCAAAATAAGAAAAGTCGCGGTAAACTTGATTTTGTGTAGCTATAAAATAAAAATAAATATAAAAAAAATTTATATAAATATAAATATGTATACATATATAATTTTGCATATATATTATATTTTTTGATATTATAAAAAACAAAAACAAAATAATTTTTTGGGAGAAAAAATATTCTCCACTTATGATCACAAGACAAGCATTTTGTCGATTCAACAACGAATCACGATGAAAACTGCAACAAAGTTGAATTCTGTGAACTATAAAATAAATATAAATTTATGAAAAATATAAAAAATAAAAAACTATTAAATATAATATTAAACAATTTTATGGGAGAAAGAAATATTGGCTTCTTAAGAACGCAATACGAGTATTTTATCGATTCACTGTAGACCAACACAAAAAAAGAACAAAAGAAAAATAAATATATGAAAAGTAATAAAATAAATAATAAATAAAAAAAATAATAAATAAAAAAATTAAAAATAAAAATAATAATAAATAATATAACTAAGTGAAAAAGTAGAAACTATTACATTAAACAATAAAAAAGTGGTGATTTTGCAGTTATAAAATAAAAATAAATATATGAAAAACAAATAAATAATAAATAAAATAAATAAATGAAAACCTAGAAACTATTACATTAAAAAAATAAAACTATTAAATAAAATAAATAATGAAAATCTATGAACTGTTTCATTAACCAATAAAAAAATTATAGGAGAAATATTTAAAAACAATTTTTTTTTCCTAAGGTCATGAAAATTTTCCCAGTTTTTGAGTAATGCATTTTCTTAACTCTCATTGTTTTTTGTTTTGTTTTTAAACTAAATTTTAGTCAAACTAAATTTCGGCCAACACTGCGTATACGTGAAAGAGAGAACAAACAATTCGTATACAAACTGAAACTTGCGCTTCTCGTTCAGTATTTGCTACAGTTTGCCTAAATATTAAAACTTGCACAATAAACCTTTTTCCAAACAGTTTCGTCTGAGTCAAACTTTAAGGTTTATTCGTAGAATTTAATAAAATTAAATGCAATGTTCGCTTCGGGCCCAACACACAACGGTGCAGTGGTCAATTTGTGCCTACGGCTCGAATGACAAACTGGGTTTGCTGGAATGTCAATAAAGTTTGTATTTTTAGCAAATTACAGAGTTGTGACGGATGCCTTGATGTCGGCACAAAAAATAAATTTAAACGCAATGTGAAATTATAATTGACTAACCGATAGCGAAACGAGGCAAAAAAAAACCCAACTGGCCAGTTTGGAAATGAGTTGAAGCAAAATAAAAATAATATTGAAAAAATAATAACAAAGATGATACTTTACGGCCCTAACTGCTTCAGATCAATAAGCGCAATGCCGGTTGTTGTTTTTGTAATTAATATTGTTGTTGTAGACGTCATTACAGCACACTTGCATGCATACAAATGTACAAAGATCTATGTGAATAATTAGAAGCGTTTTGCTGGCGTGTTGACTTGAATTGAATGTGAAATTGAAATCATGAAATGTTGACAGACAGCATGAATGTCGCACAGTGGTGTGGTGTGTTGAGACGTGCAAATGTGTGCATTGAGGCTTAACGAAAAAGGTGCGCACTTTATAATCCAAGCTCAGCTCGATTTGGTGGGAGCGGTCAAGGTGAGAGAAGTGCAATTGAAGTGTGATGCTCTGTTTGGAAAAAGAGCTTAAAAAAAACTAAAAAACATTACTTACTGTTGAATAGAAGATGTTTACGTGCGAGCGGTTATTTTGAGTGGTTACTGTCATATGAAACTTTTGTTAGGTAGCTGTATGTCACAAAAGTTGTGGGAGACGTTTCTTGTGAAGCATTTCGGTAATTCTTTTGAACTCATCTGCTCTAAGAAAAGATTAAGAATCGAATGTTGTGAAATTATTTACTATAAGAAAAGATTGTGGAGCTGTCTTCCGTAAGTGGTTGTTTAAGTTGCACGAAGTAACATTGGAACAAGCGAAACACTCTTCCCATGAAAACTTTCCTCGATTCTAGTGATCGGAGTTTTTTTTTTAAATTTTTTTTTTTTTATTTTTATGCACTTGAGATTGTGAAAGATTCCTTCATCATTGTTTATTTAAAATTGTTATGATCTCAAATGATTGCAAGATTATTAAATACTTTTCAGGTGTATCTATCTATGTATCTATCTATGTATCTACCAGATCCTTCGAATTAATTTAAAATTTTGAATAAATTCAATTTAAATAAAGTAAGTAAAAGTAAATAAAGTAAATTTTTACGTGAAACGTTTTTAAAATTCTTATAATTTCAAGTGCTCGAAGTAACATTGAAGCTGTCAGCACACTCTATGCTTTCTTGTTGAAGTTTTTCTACCCATCTGATGGGTAGAAAAACTTCAACTTCGTTTCTAAAATTTTTATAATTTCAAGTGCTCGAAGTAACATTGAAGCTGTCAGCACACTCTATGCTTTCTTGTTGAAGTTTTTCTACCCATCTGATGGGTAGAAAAACTTCAACTTCGTTTCTAAAATTTTTATAATTTCAAGTGCTCCAAGTAATATTGGAGCTGGCAGCACACTCTATGCTTTCTTGTTGAAGTTTTCTCTACTCTTCTGTTGGGAAATTCCTTAATATTAAATAGAAAGACCGCAAATTTTTCATATCTACAAATACTACACATTATGTCCACTGATATCTCGAAAAGTATACATCGGATTTGGCTAATTGTAGAACTAATTGTAGAATCCAATAAAAAAATAAAAGTCATCAAAGCAAATGTTGATAGAAATACTAAAGAAAATATAAATATTTAAAAATTAAAAACCGTCAAAATGACCGCAATGGTCTTTCTAGTGTTAAGATAAAATTTTCTTACTAAATTTCTTCTTCTGTACTAAATTTATTTTAAATTTTTGAAACAGTATTTTCATGATTGTTCATGAAAATACTGTTGCATTGTTTCCCTAAATTACTAAAATCTGTTCTGAAGAGATTTTAATTGATTATTGAATACTTTGTCTACAAATCTTATTTTCATTTTTTTGTGATTTTGAACACTGTTTCTGTAAATCTTCTTCTCATTTCTTTGGTTATTAGTTGTGCAGAAAACAAGATTAGGAAAAACTTTTCAAAGGGATCTTTTCAGTTCTTCTGAGCTGAGCTGCTTTAAAACAACTGTGGAATATTCTTTTCGTAAATGTTCTCTTTTTTAATTTTTATGATTTAAACTGCTTTCAATAAAAAATCCAGATAATTTTTTTTAACACCGTTTCTCTAAATTATTATGATTTATTACGATTTGATAACTTTTTACAATAAATTTCTTTAATTTTTAGGCTCTGAATTGGTTCGTGATTTCTTTTTTTTTCTTTCTTCGTTTTCTATTCTTATGCTTCCAACTGTATTGTAAACTTTTTTTCAATTCTTGTAATCTCTTGTGTCACCTTTTCACCAACTTTTCCTAATAATTATAAATTGATTAATTTTTACAATACGTTTCTTTCGTTTTTATGTTCTGAATTGACTTGTGAACGTTCTTCTTAATTTTTTGTGATCTAAACTGTTTCAAGGCTATATTGGGTAACGATCTTTTCATCAACGGTTTTTTTAAATAATTATGATCTGATCTCCTTTTTTTTCTAATTATTCTTTTATTCCGAACTGACTCGTGATTGTTCTTTTAAATTTTTATGATCTGAATTGCTTAAATGATTATATCCTGATTTCCTTCTGTAAACGTTTTCTTCTATTATTCTTTTTTATTAGTCTATTTTATTAGTCTATTTTATTATTTTGTATGTACTCGTATCTACCCAACGTCTCCTTAACTTTTTGTTATCTAAATTGGTTTAAGTTTCAATTGTGTCGCAATCTTTTCATCAATGTTTCCCTAAATTCTTATGATTTGATTTCCCTCCTGTAAATGTTTTTTTCTATTTGTATGTTCTCAACTGACTTGTGAAAGTTGTTTTTCAATTCTTGTGATCTTAGTTGTTTTAAAATTTAGTTATGTAACCCAGTGTTGCCAGATACCTGAAATGACTTTATTCTAAATCTTACAAAAATACTGCAATTTCCTTCTAATAGTTAAAAAAAATCTCCTAAAATTTTTTTTATAATTTGCGTTATTTTAATTTATGATTTATTTTTATTTTTTCTAATTTCTCATAAGAAATAAAAATTGATACAGATATTTTTTTTTAATGCAGTCTTTTTTTATTCATCTTCGGCTTAACAATAAACACTTAACAAGAACAAAACATATAACATATAATGAATTAAATAAAAAGTGCCATTGTTGGCGGGATTTCATTGTGACAGCAATAAGTGAGAACGAGATAGAACGAGCTTAGATTTTGTAAGCTTAAAAATTTTTAACTATTTTTGACTATTAAAACAGTTGCCAAAATATGTTTTGTTGCCAGTGTTCCCAACACATTATACTTCGTTATCCAAAAATCTTCCAAAAATCCACTAAGGATACGAAAAAACCCCTAACATAAAGTATAAATCTCCTAAAATTTCTCCTAAACAATTCTTCCTACTGAAAATTCTGAAAATCCTAAAAGGCCAAGAATCTCCTAAATCTAGAAGGAAATCTCCTAATCTGGCAACACTGGTGTAACCATCTGTTAGTTAATGTTTCCCTAAATTCTTATGATTTGATTTAATTTTGTAAATATTTTCTTCTATTTTTTATGTTCCCAACTGAGTAGTGAACGTTTCTTCAAATTTTTTGATCTTAGTTGTTGTTGTCTTAATTGCATAACATTATTTTCATCAATGTTGCCCTAAATAGTTATGATCTGATTTCCTTTCTGTAAATTTTTCTTGCTATTTTTATGTTTCCAACTAACTTGCGAATGTTTTTTTCAATTTCTACGATCTAAGTTATTGAAACCTTCAAATCTATGAGTTACTTTTTTGTTTGCTTAATAATCATATTTTTCTTTCACATTCCGGAGATAGCAACTAAGTTCAGATTGACTCACAGGCACTTTGCGGAAACTTGCACAACTTTTGCACAATTCAACTAAGGTGAGGCAGTCTTAGAGCGGTTGTATCAGAGCTTCTCCGATACACCTAACATCTTCCGAATGAAAAAGAAAAAATACATACAAACAATTACAAATATCTCTATGAATCTTTGTGTTTCTATAGAGAGAAGAAAATACCGCAAATTGCAAATTAAATGCAACCGCAGATTGAATTGTAATCGAGCTTCACACTTAAATGCCGCCAGCTACAAGTTCGAGGTTCTGCTGTCTGCTGGTCTGTAATCATGCAAGTAGAATCTTAAATTCTCTTCCTAAGCTGTTTGGCATGTTTTTCGAATTCATTTGTTTGTTCATTTACATGAACATTTTTATCGTACAATGGCACCTCGCAATCAAAGCGCGAACTCTGTGCAGCACCTCAAAACTGAGCTTCGGGCAGCACTACTTTTATTCAAAAGTGAAACTGAAATCAGTTGTAAGCGAGGCGCCGCTCGAGCGAGTGGAACTCGAATTGAAATTACTTTGAATCAAACAAGTTCCAAGCCTTCAGCTGCTTGGTTTTATCAAAATCAAAAACAAGAAAATAATTACAAAAAAAAACTGAATAAGTAAAACAACTAGAGAACAAAACAAAAAACAAACAACAACAACAACAACAAGTGGCAAAATATACACAGCGCAGCTTTATCGAAATTCACAGCAGCGTCCGCTTTGCGTTTAAAATTCCCCAAGCGCGGCTTGGCAGTGCGCGCCACTCGCTTCGACTACGCTTTGCTAGTAGCCAGTTGACAATTGTGGCGGTGACAGCACATTGCGTGCTAAGTTCCCTGATTTGTTGTGTTTAGTTTTGTTTTGTCATTATGTGTGCACTGAGAGTACGTCTGGCAGTGGCCGCTGTGCTGCTGGCCTCTGTTCTATTACTGGATACGGTGACTCCGTGTGCAGCGGCGGCGGCAACGCACAGCCGTGTCAAACGCATTGTGGGCGGACGCCATGCCAAGGCGCCGCCGCCCGACGATCCGGTCATCTTTACGCGCATCTACAATCGCGATGCGCGCGTCGAAGGCTTTCGCAACACGCGCACTGGCATCTACAGCTTCCTGGGCATGCACTACGCCGAGCCGCCCACGGGCGAGCTGCGCTACGCGCGTCCCGTGTACCGACGCTTGGCCGGCGATGTGAATGCCACCCGGCATGGAGTGCCCTGCATCCAGCCGGATCCGTACAATCCCAATCGCATTATTGGCGACGAGAACTGTCTGCTGCTGAACGTCTACACGCCGCAGATGCCCGACGAGAGCACCGGGCTGCCAGTCTACGTCTGGATACATCCGGGCGGCTTTCGCTACGGCTCCGCGGCGCAGTACGACGCCACACCGATGGCACAGCAGGGCGTCATTGTGGTGGCGCCCCAGTATCGGCTCGGCTCGCTGGGCATCATGGGCGACGGCACCAAGGAGTTCGACGGCAATCTGGCCATGTTCGACATGGCCGCAGCGCTGCGCTGGGTCAACGACTACATCAGTCACTTTGGCGGCGATCCGAAACAGGTGAAGGCCATCGGGCATGGTTCGGGCGCAGCGAGCGCCATGTATTTGTCCATGTCGCGATCGGCACGCAGCGCCAGCGATGTGTCCGGCGTGGTGGCAATGTCGGGCACGGCGCTATCGCAGTACGCCACTGATAAGGAGCCCGTGCAGAGTGTCGAGGAAGTGGCCAAGATTAACGGCTGCCCCACCGGCAATGAGCTGCAGATTGTGCAGTGTATGCGGAAGGTAGTTTAAATGTTGGGATTTTAAAATATTTCTGCTATCTGCAATATTTATTTGATTTTGTTTTGCAAAAGAAATCTGCACAGGAAATTATAGAGAACGATTCGAAAGTGCAGACCGAACGTTTGGCTGGTCGCGCCATGATCAAAGGCATGTCCGGAAATGTGGGCTTCACGCCGCACGTCGAAGGCGAAAACGACGGACGCGCCTTGCCCAGCCTCATTGTGGGCGAACCGGAGCAGCAGCTGCGCAGCGGCGAATTCGAGCCCATACCGCTGCTGACCGGCGTCACCAAGCACGAGACTGCCAACGCGCTCTCCATAGAGACCGTCAACCAGGCTTTTGGCTCGGCGCAGGAGTTCTTGGGTTCGCTGACTGGCGCACTGAAGGATCTGACGGGGTTGCTGCGCGTCGATCAGTTGACCGGCGAGGTTACGAAGGCAGTGCTGCCGGGTTTGACAAGCGCACTCACGCCCACCATAAACGATCTGCTGAGCATTCCGGCAGCGTTGAATCTCGATCAGGTGCTGACAAAGGTAATGCGGCTTTTGAAACAAATCGTCACATGAATCCACTAAAAACATTCACTTACAGCTGATTGAGTCCACCACCGACATACTGTTCAATCTGCCCGCAGTGCTCACCTCGCAGACCTGGTCCGAGATAGCGCCCGCCTTCATGTACAGCTTCGAGTACAACGGCACCCGTTCGAAGGGCATCAACTTTCTGCGCGGCCTGCCCGTTGTCTCGAATGCACCCGACGCCAATCCCGAAGTGGTGGCGCACGGCGACGAGCTCGGCTACATGTTCAATGTTAATGACATTTTCGGCAATGCGCTGCCCGATGTGCAGCTGAGCGGCGAGGCCGATCTGAAGGTGCGCAGGAATCTTATTGGTATGCTGGTCAAGTTCGCCAAGGCATTCCAGCCGGGCGGCAAGAAGCCGAGCACCAAGGATCCGCTCTTCCAGAGCGTGACCGGCAAAGGTGTGCCCTACATCAAGGTGGACAGCGAGTTGAAGGTGGGCAGCGATTTTCGCTTCTGCGAGCTGTCCGTGCTGGGCGCCAACTTGTCGCCGCTGACGCAGACCAGTTGCCAGAGTCTGGGCGGTCTGTTGACGTCGGTGTCGGGCGTGGTGGACGGGCTGGGTGGTGTGCTGGGCGGCGCAGATGGCGGTGCAGTGAGCGGAGTGGGCGGTGCGCTGGGTGGTGTGCTGGGTGGTGGCGGTGGAGCACCAACAGCAGGCAACAGACAGGCTGGCGGCGTAGGCGGCTTGATACGTCAGCCACCGAATCGTGGTGGCGGCGGTTTATTGGGCAACACTGGACTGCTGGGATAAGTTTTTGAAATGTTCCATATGTAACTAAATAAAATGGCGTTGAATATTTCGTTAAGTCGTTAAATGTTTAATTTTTATTTAGGCTCTTCGGCAGTGATGGTTATTCTGCTACTCGCGAGCAGCACTGTTAGAGGGATATTTTGTATTTCTATAATTTTACTACTAATTTTATTGCCTTCTAATCATTTGATTGCTATTCGTTGTTCGAAAAGCTGGCAACGCATGTTTGCAGCTGCGACAAGAAATCAATCGGCTAACTTGGCCAAAGGACTAAAAACCCATTTACCCTCAATTAAAGTCTTTACACCGCCAAATGATAAGCGCAAAGTCAATATGCAAACACCAACAACAACAACACCAATAAATCCAATAATAACAAGAATAGAAACGGGCACGCAAAAGCAGAGCTGCCGCGATACAGTGGAGCAAGTATACACAATATAATTAAAAAAATTAAACAAACTGAAAAAAGATATATTTAAGTTGAAAAAAATTAACATACATATTTCAGTTAAAAAAAAAATTGAAAACAATTATTTAAACTTGCTAAGAGCTTGAAATTATTTAAATAAAATTAATAAAATAATAAATTTATTTTTATAAATATTTTTTTTTTCATTTTGAAACACATTTCATAAAACATATTTACTTAAAATATTTTTGTAATACAATTTTTTTTTTATTTTTCATGTTTTTTTTTTTTTTTTAACTCGAACGAACGCGCAGGGGTTGACCCCTATGTTACTATACATTAAATTTTTTTTCAGTTTTAAGACAGTTTTTAAAAGGTAAACTTGTAAAAGGAAAACCTTTAAAAATATTTTTTTTTTATTTTAAATTTTTTGATATCATAATTTTTTTTTTAATAATGAATTTGAACTGAATTTTTTGGTTGTTTTTTTTTAATTTATTTATTCCAACAATTCATTTAAACAAAACTTCAAACAAAGGAAAAAAGCATTTAATCGCAAAAGTATTTCATTTGTAATAATTTTTTCCAATAACTAATAACTTAAAGTTTTTTATTTATTTTTTTTCTTTTAAATTTATTTTTATAACAATTATTTTATTATTATAATTTTGTATAACAATTAATTTTTTATATTTATAAACATTTTATTATTTTAATAATCTCAATAATTAATTTGAAGAAAACTAAAAAAATTTTCATAGCAAAGGGTTTTACTTTTTAAAATACACATTAATTTATTTTCAATAACTAAATTTGATTTCTTTATTTGGGTTTTTCATTCTAATTTATAAATTTTTCTTTAATAATTAAATTGAATTAGATTTTTCATATTTTCTGTTTAATTTATTTTAATAACTAATTTAAAGAAAACTAGAAAAATGGTAAAAGGTATTCAGGCGTAAAAGTATTTTTTTGTTAAATGTTTTCATTATATTTTAGTTTGTTTTATTATGAATTGGATTCGATTTTTTTTATATTTTATGTCAAATGTTTTTATTCCAAAAAGAAAAGAAAACTTAAAAAAAATAGTAAACAGTATTCAGTCATAAAAGTATTTATTTTTTTTAAATATTTTTATTATATTTTATCTTTTTTTAATTATGAATTGGATTCGATTTTGTTTAAACTAGTTCTGTTAAATTTATTTATTCCAATAACTAATTTAGAGAATCCTTAAAAAAATGGTGAATAGTATTCAGTTAAAAAAGTATTTACTTTTTTTGAAGTTGACATTATATGTTAGTTTTTTTTTAATTATAAAATTGAGTTGGATTTTTTTAATTTTCTGTTTAATTTATTTTTTCCAATTATTAATTAAAAGAAAACTTAAAAAATGGTAAAATGTATTCCGTTGTAAGTAATTATTTTGTTTGATTTTTTCATTTTAATTAATTTTTTTGATTAAATATAATTTGATTTTTCTTATATTTATTATTTTTATAATTTTTTATATTTATTATTTGTTGCAATAACTAAACGAAAACAAAAAAAATAGTAAAAAATATTCAGTCGTAAAAGTATTTTGCTTTTGTTTTCATTAATTTTTTTTTCAATAACTACATACAGTTTTATATTTTATATGTTATATAGTATTTCTTTTATATAATTTTTTTCCATTAATTATTTTAATTTAATTATTTTATTATATAAGAAACAATATATTATTCATTTTAATTTATGTTTGAAAATTGGTTTAGGCAGATGTTTCCTCCCACCAATATTTTATTTTTTGGCAAAGCGACTGCCAGAAATAAGTAAAAATTACTTAATTTAAGCTTTAATTAATTTCTTTCAGTAATTAATTTTAATTTAAAATTTCCACTCTGTTAGAATTTTATCTGGTCGATAGCTTTTGCCGCTGGTTGCTATTTAGTTATTATGTAATTATTTGAATTACATTAAATAAAATAAAATAATAATAAAATAAAACTAAACAAATAAATAAATAAATAAATTTTTCAAGTTTTTATATAACGTTTTAACATAATTTTTTTTCGTTCTAATTCATTTTGTAAAACTGATTTCAGCAAATACATATTTTTGCCTCAAACTGTTTTGTCAATAGCTAGAGCGCACTTATTCCACTGTACAGCATGGGGCATGAAATGCGTGGCTGGGCAATTTTCAGCTTGAAGTTCAAACAAAAGAATATTTCGCTGCCAGCACAAACAGCCAACAAACGGCACGCACACCCACGCCACGACCGCATCGCCAGCCGGCCACAACGCAAAATCTTCTCAAACAGTCGCGTAATGCCCAACAAAACAAACGCTGGTTCGAACGTGACGCCGATGGGGACTACGGACGGACGGGCGGACGCAGGAAGCCAAGCGACGAAGCCACTTTAAGCCCGCAAAATCCATAATGCAAACAATCGTTCCAAAACAGAATGAAATTCTTCATCATTGAGTTTGAGTGGGTTGCAGGCGGCAACTGGAGGGCGAGTTGTGCTGAGCCGAGCTGAGCGGCGGCGCAGCAGCACAGCCGCTGGGCGCGAAGGATGTTGGTGACGATGCTGCGTTGCCTTGACAATGAATGGCAAAAGTTCGAGCGGACAGCGACGGGCGGGCGGGAAAAATTGAAAATTTTCGAGTAATCGTAATCGATATTCGTTGGAAAAGCGTTTGAGTGCGAAATTGCGGTGGTGGCGTTGAGCAAATGCCGGCGGCGCTGGCGGTGGCCGTTCAATAGAAAAATATTTTGTCAATTCAGCGGCGATTTGTTGTGCCAAATTACGGAAAAGTAAACAAATAATTGCGAGAAGGTGGACGCTGTTGAAATTGAACAAAGCCGATATTAAGCAGATTAAATGACAATGATAAGGATTTGCTTGGAAGGTCAGCGAACGAAAGCGGAGTGAATATGTTTTGCGAATAAAAATACTTTTGGGGAGCCAAGAAATAGATACGAGAATGGTTTTGGTTAGAATGGAATTAGATATAATTTTGTTTTAAACTAACTTAGCAGAACAAAGTCTTTTCAGGCACTTTTTAGGAGTTGGCGTGCAACCAACAGTGGGGACCACGATAGATAATTTTTGGGCCCACTTAAGTTTACAAGTGCTTAGTGGCTCCGATAAGTAAAGTGCTGCTTTTCTAACGGCCATAGACCCATGTATGTCTTCTGTGAGACTCATCGGAGCTTAATGTGGTCTGAAGTTTCTTCTGCACCGCTGCACAGTGCTCCGAGTCCATACAAAATTGGAACAAAAATAGAACAAATGCTCTAAATTCGCTGAAAATTTGCAAACTGAATTATTTGGGGCTACTGAGTTCAAAAATGATGTTTTTTTCCAAAAAATATATAGTTTTAAAAAAAATCGAATATATATAACCAAGTAGGCCATCACCACCGAGCCCAAACCGCTGGAACTATAATGATGAAATTTGGTCAATAGTTGTATTTTAAAAGTCAACCTTTAAAAAGAAGCGATTTTAAATAATTCGACCTTGACAGGCCGGAAACGAGGTGGTGAAGCCTATATAGACGGATATTGTTTTTTGGTCAGATTGTTTTAAAATTTGGTATGTATATACTTAAAGAAAAATAACGAAATACGTATTTCAGCGTTTTTCTATATTCGATCTTTAGAGGGTGGAAAGGGGGGCGATGAAGTTGCTTGAAAGAAAGATTTTTTGTTTTTATTTGCGTAGAACTTAACATAGAGATGACTCAGCTATGAAGATGCAATGCTATAGTAAAATTTCCAGGATGAAATAAAATAATTGCCATTTTTAAAAAAGTTCAGTTTATTCCGTTTCACTATCATCATGAATGATGTTTTTAATCCCACACAAACAGTTCAATTGAAATAAAACTATTTTACAAATAGTTTTCTCTCATAGTTTTCTTCTTTATTGTAAACAAGTGTAAATAATGCAACGTAATTTTAACAAAATTGCCTTCCACAACTTTCCTTCTTATTCGCAGAAAATATTAGCATTAAATCATATTTTAACAAAAAATTTCATAATAATGAAAACAAAAGTAGGATAATATGGGTCTTAACGGGTTAAACGGCTAAGAAAAACCCATTTTTTTATAAAACGTTAATAATTTGTGACATTGGCTTTGTTAATATAGAAGTTTTCATATTTTATGAAAGACTTCCGTATGGCAACTCTGCCTTTAGTGGGCGGACCATGCCCATTTTTCCCACCCACCTTTTCTTTGAAGTTACATCACTTTCTGGGCGTTACAAGCTCCGTACCAAAGTGAATGTACCGGTGGGCACCTCAATGTAGAGTACAAAAATTCAATTTTTTTTAGTTAGGGTAGTTTACAAAAATTCTATTATTTTCCAAGATCGCAAAAAATCGCCGAATTTTTTTTCATGATCCCAAAGAAGGAAGTCCATTCTAGAGGAAGTACTTGTAATAATGCGGAATTCGACATTTTCGATCCACAAAAGTATGTCGTTTTTATAGTTTTAAATAAAAAAAATTTTTGTTTAAATAACGTACAAACTCGTTTTTATTTAACTTTTTAACTTTTTTTTCAAAATAGCTCACGAAATAATTTTTTGGACTCTTATAAGTGCACAGCTGCAACATTTTCTCCGATTGAAGCGAAAATAGTGTTTTGGTTTTGTTTTCAATTGTTGACGCGAAAAACTGCATTTTATCACAAAACATATTTCTTGATTTTGATCAACTTGTAAATGCTAAACCTCTGTCAAAATTTACCCGATTAAGAAATAGTTTGAGATCTTGCTTAATGAAAGAATTATCTTCCAAACGATGCCAATTTCTTTGAAATCGGTGACATACAATTTTTCTATTTTTGTCCCACTTCGGAGCACTGTGCGCCGCCCTAACTGCAGCCTGTTTCCTCCTGTTTCAACTCTCGAGTACTTAAGTTTGCAACATTTCTAATGCATATTTACTGTCTGAAAATTAATAATCTGTTACCAGGTCTGACAACAGGGCTCATCAAACATTAATGCATCTAAAAAAAACTGTTTTAAAACAAAATTTAAATCAATTCGACAACTGACAAGTAAATCCGCATTCGGCATTGTTTCAAAGGTTGCTGTTGTTGTGCAGCATCAACTGATAAGCGCATTCCATTCTCAAAAATACTCGCACTTCTAATGTGTGTGTGTATGTGTGTGTGTGTGTGT
The DNA here is from genome assembly GCA_963668005.1 of Melieria crassipennis. NCBI lineage: Eukaryota > Metazoa > Arthropoda > Insecta > Diptera > Ulidiidae > Melieria > Melieria crassipennis. The sequence goes on from OY764961.1 coordinate 21,620,574, forward strand.
GTGTGCAGCTACTGCGTAATTTGCCGCTTTGTACGCGCACCAGCAACTTGGCGCGCTTATCATTATCGACTTCATACACAATCGGCCGCCTTGCAAATGAACATTGAGCGTTGAGTGGAAAAATCTGCAGCGCCCCCGCACACGCAACGAGACTTTGAAAAGTCCTTTAAATGACCTGTAAGCCAGCGTCGGCTTAAGTCCTGCCAAGCACTCACAAATGATTTTGCAGCAGGTACGCACACAGTTCGTTCTTCTCTCCAGCCAAATTGCCAACAATCGTTGAAAGTCGCGCGAGGTGAAGCTGCACAGATTGTCTGGGTGTGGCGGTACTTAAAAATTTATTCATGCAAAAAGCTCTGTGCATTACAATGTTTTGGGGGTTGAGTTGGCGCTGAATGCTGGCGAGGGTGGTGGGGGGGGGGAGGGGCTGAAAGAATGAGCATCTTCAATTTGGTATTCCCAATTGTGCCCATCGAAGTACGGAAGTGCCGAGTGTGGGGCGGAGTGTGGGCGGTGCACAACAGCGTAATAGACAGATTTTTAATCTTTAATTGGAAGTCGTAGCCGTAGATTTGGTGCTGGGCGGGAAGTGAGCAATTCGGCTGAATAAAATAAAAATGGGGTTGTTAGTTCGAAGTTGCAATTTTGTACATTACTGAAAGAGAATGAGTAAAGATATGTTTGTTGAAATTGGGGAAAATTTTAATGCAGTTGATGTTTAAAGTTAAAAAACGGTTAGTCCTTCAAAATTTTTGTCTGATATTAATTTGAGAAAAATAAAAAAATTTGAGAAAAATTTAGAAAAATTTCTAAGAAATTTTAAATTTAAAATTTTTGTTACCATTTCTAAACTGTTTTTTAAGGTATAGTTTGAAGTTTTCATCCAGGTATTAATTTTTTACCCACACAGAATTTTCATTGGCTCTGGGTTACAGTCAAAGGAGCAGTTTTTAATATTTGATTCAATTGATTTGTCTAATTAGTTGTTCTCTGACTTGAACTGTAATGCTGAAATAATTTATACACCGAGAATTATTTTGTATGAACCTAATCACTTAAACCAGTGCCACAAAAACTTGTGAAATGGTTTGGTTCAGTGGTTCATGGTTATTTCAAGCCATTGATTTGGTTTATGAACAGGTTCAGACTTTCTTTGCCACTAAAGGTTCAGTTAAAAATGGTTTTACTCAAAAATAAAAAAACACTAAACAATAAACAAAGTCAACGCTTCGGTAGCCCAGCGTGGAATGCATTGGACTTCCATACCAAAGGTCGTGGGTTCGACTCCTGGCTTTGTGCCGCACTTTCCTACATTTCCAATTTTTCATTCTTTCTAATTGTTTGCCATTCCTTCAGCATTACTCAGTCAAATTTCTTACCTTTGCATTCGTTCCTATCCTTCCTACTGCAATTAGTTGTGATGAGAAGAAGATTTTCATATCCATTTGCAGTTGCGACTAACATAAATTATTTTGCAGCTTATACATCATCCAAAAATGAGCTCGTGAAAGACACCAACCTCTGCGTTTACCAATAAAACCTCCTATCTAGCAGTGGAAGCAAAGAGGGTGCTCTGCATAACCCAGTAGTAAACTTTGACATATGGAGGCTTCGCCCCTTAAGGACGACAGATGACAGCCCCATTACGTAGGACTTCTTGGCAGAAATTAAATCGATTAACGTAATCAACACAAGACATTAGTCTTATTGAGATCCTAAGCTCCCAAGCACAGTGAATAAGGAGAAAAAACATGGTCTAAGTACAAGAAACATTTGTTCATATTATTGACACTTTTGGTATTAAATAAAACATTAAAAATATATATTTGTTTTCAAACAAAGCTATGAGGAAATGAAATTAAGTTCTTAGATGTGCTTATAATAAAATAGTGTTACGAAAATAAGTTCTGTTGGCCACCACAGGCGTAGTTCGTATCGCTTGTTTGTGCCAAAGTAAAACACACCAAAAATTCTCTAACGCAGTTCACCACTAAGTATTAGATTCTATATTTACAATTTTCCACAGTAACTTCACTTTCAAGTTCATTGATTCACTTTGCCCGGAAGACAACTCGTTCTCGAACGTTCCGACGTCCCCTAAAAGTATGCAATGCTGCCAACCAATACTTGCTCAGTGTTATAGTGTTGCCTATGCTAGGGAGCCCGCAGTTGTGTAGAGCGAGTTGCATGATCGTTGCAATAGTTTTGTTGAGAATTGGTGATGAAAAACTCAAAGCTTTTAATTTTTTTTTAAAATTTTATTAATAAAATTTTAATTTAATATTTATTATTTATTTAATATTTGTTATGTTTTATATTTAATTAACTAATAAAGTTGTTTTTTTTTTTAATAAGCACTGTGAACCAAAGCAAAGCTTCGGTTTTCGGTTCTGTAGAGAGATTAGAAAATGTCATTGGTTCGGTTTTTGGTTTAAAGGACCAAAGGCCTTAACTAAAATTTTCGTAAGACTTTTAAAGTCAACATGCATTTTAGTGATGAGAAAAAAAATTTACATAATGTTTGTTTATTGTAAATTGTTAAAAACAAATGTTGAAGAATTTTTATGTATAAACAATTTATGATCGTTTTCAAATTATGATTTTTATGATTCACTCAGCCAGTGCTTCTTAAAAAAAAAACAACTTTATTAGTTAATTAAATATAAAACATAACAAATATTAAATAAATATTAAATATTAAGGGGTCATTCTCATGTGAAATTTTGTTAAAATCAATTTTTTTGTTTTAACATATTTGGAATGTATCATCCTTGACGAAGGTGTTGTCAAAATTTTATTGGAAAATTTCAAGTATTTCGGCTTCTACAGACATTTATATAACGAGCGGTCAAGGTTTCTAGCAAGGATTCAATCAGTTAGTCAAAACTTTAAACGTGTTTTTCTCGGAACGCCTTTTTTTGAAATGGCGGGGATGATTTAAAAAAAACCATTCATCCGATCTCTCTGCGATTTTGTCACGTCATTCTACATACTGTTAGCTATCGCCCCTAGTAAATTCACTCTGATATGTTAAAAATGTCATATTTTTTTTCATTGATAAAATCTTCAAAAACAACAATTTTTTACTGCTCTAACTTCCAATGCCTGCCATTTTGTGAGATTCTTATGAAAAAATTCAAATTTACTACGGGCGAGAGGTACATTCATACTGATTAAGAATTTCTTTGAAATTTATGTTTCAGATAATCCTGTGACTCAAAACAATCCCCGCTAGCTGACCATGACGCGGCAGAAGCCGTGTCTTTAATCGAAAAAAAGTGTTTGAAAAAATTAAAAAAAAATTTTTATTTTTTTTTATTTTTGTACCATAACAATGAATAAATTAAAGTGGAATATCTTTTTTTGATAATTCCTCGTATTCACAAAGGAAATAATTTCTGAAAAATGTCAATTTTTCCTGTCCGCGCATGAGAATGACCCCTTAAATTAAAATTGTATTAATAAAATTAAAAAAAAAATAAAATCTGAAAGATTTCATTTTTCAAAAATAAAATTCAGTTGTGATAGAGTTGTGATCAAGTTCGGTCGTTCAATTGCATTCCTATAACTGATATGTTAGATTTGTTATTGCGAAGTCAAGTGCCCGATCGAGTGCGATTCTTTGCACTTCTTCAAATACCGCCAGCACTCGCACTCAATTAGGGCTAATCAAATTATTTACGATGTTGTGACCTGCAACTGGACAACGTCGGCAACATAAACAGCGACGGCGACAGTGCCAACACGTCGGATAATTGCAGCTGTCGCTTCTGCGTTTGCGTCTGACATTTGTGGGCACGTTAGACCGTCGGCTGTGGACATGTTGCACCGGCATCGATACTCGACGTGTAGGCGTGCGAATGGCGTAGGTCGGTCTGTCCAGTCGGCGGCAATTCGTTGCATGGGCACCGACGGGCAACAACACGCCGCCAATATTCACTTTAAACGCACTGAACTGTGCAATATTGAATTGATTTCCATTTAATTGGAAATCACGGAGACTACGGCATTGCCCAATGAGCGCGGACGCTTGTCGAGCAAGAGGTTATGTTTTGCTTTGTGTGTATGTGTGTGTGGGAGTGTGGCATGTGCAGCTGGTGCGGCGTGTTAATGTGCCGTGGTTGTTGCACTTAATGAAAATGTTGCACTTTACTCAGCCTCAGCGAAAATTTGGCTTTCGGCCGGTCTACATACATGTGCCTGTTTGTGTATGTGTCTCTGTGTGTATGGGACTTGTGGCGAATGTTAACATTTATGCAATTTGCAAATTATTTGAAATGCAATTTCATCCATTTAATGGTGAATTCTGTAATTTCCGTGCAAGTTAATTGCTGTAAAATTCGATGTAGCGCGCAATTGCTCGTTACTATGTCTGTCTGTCTGTCCATATGCACTTAAATATGTACATACATAGCTTTTATGTGTACGTGTGCGCGTAAATTTCAATTTCAATTTCAATTGACCTCGTAAAGTTGATAATTTCCATTTAAATAAATGCCACACCATTGCAATACATACAGAAGTGAGTATATTTATGGCCAATTTTTTCTCGCACTGCGCACTGTGAATTGCCATTTTGCGTGTGCCACATGTAATTGTGAATTATCTGGCATTATGGTCCGTTCTCTGCTCCTCGATTGGGCTCTTCCGGCTCTACTCGCGCGGCTAATGATGTTAATTATGGCGCCCGAGCATCTGGCATTATTAATGACGCTCATTTCGATTCATTCTCCTCGCCGAAATTTCCCTTCTCGTGCGTAAAAAATATCCTTATAATTAATTATACTGAAATGATTAACGATTATGGTTTATAATTGTGGAATTTATTGAATTTAAAAGTTGAGCAACAATGCAGATATTTATTTGTCATTTTTTCTTACCGAGAATCGTTTGCGAGCGAAGCATTTACTTAGATTAATTAATTTCGTATTTTTCGTTAAAGAATCATGGAAATTGGTAATGTTTGAATTTTTTTTATTATGATTAACATTTTTAAGCTAAATTATATGTTTTTGTATTAAACTTGCATCTATTGGCTTTCTAATAAAATATTATTTTGCCATGCCACGCCTTTCCTGTTAAAGCTGGGTGGTCATTGAACGAAACCTCACAGATAGACTTTTTATATTAAATTCTTTTCAAATATTAGGTTAGGTTAGGTTAGGTTAAAGTGGCTGTCTTGGCCCGGGACTTGCCGAAAGACACACTTAGGCCACGGAATGGGCCCGTTGTGATACCACAGGTTAAAAAGGTCTGTCTTGCTGCAAGTCGAAAAGCCTAATTAAGCCATTTCGAAGAGTGAATGAACTCAATCAAGTCTTTTATACTAGCCGAACTGAGTTCACTCAAGTTGTCGAAGAAAGGAGAGCCTAGGGTTTTCCATCTTCGTCTAGATAGAGCCGGACAGTTGCAGAGAAGGTGACTTATAGATTCCTCCTCCTCTTCATTGTGGCAACTGCGGCAGAAGTCCCAACTGTTGACGCCTAGTCTGACGGCATGGCGTCCGAATAAACAGTGGCCCGTCAGAATTGCGACGACCGTACTTATGTGCTGCCTGCTACGCGAGATAAGTGCTCTTGTACGCCTTAGATTAAAAACAGGCCAGAGCTGTCTGGTTATGGTACATGTGCTCTCCCCTTGCCATCGCCTGTTGGCCTTCTCTAGGAAGAGTGAACAGATCATTTGTTTACAAGAGGCAAGAGGAAAGCCTGCCGTGACTGTGGTGCTGAGGTGCGGGAGGGTGGTGCCACGTCTGGCAAGTTCATCAGCTACACAGTTTCCACTGATGTCTTTGTGGCCCGGTACCCAGATAAGGATAATGTTGTGCGCGTGCCCTAACTCATTTAGTAGGGAGCGGCAGAGAGTAACCACTTTCGATGTCGTTGAGACCTTCTTAAGGGCTTTTATTGCTGCCTGGCTGTCAGTGAAAATACGAACCGTACTCTTAGGAAGGTTGCGTTGTTTTAGCATAGACAGGGCTTTGAAAATGGCCAGAACTTCCGCTGGGAAGACACTGCAGAAATCTGGAAGACGAAAACATTCTTCCATGAGTGGATTTTCACACATTACTCCACCCCCTACTCTGCCATCCAGTTTGGAGCCGTCAGTATAGAAGCATACTCCAGTTTTCGGAACCGTGTCCTGCTCCCACTCCCGTCTATGCGGTATGAGGGTTGAGAATTTGGAGTCGAAAACAAAAGATGGCAATGAGTAGTCTATGTTGTTACGTAAGTCAGGTGAACTGCCTAGAATCTGGCAGTGACCGAAATCAGTACGTGTCCATCTATTTATGGTATTTAGTCTCACTGCAGAGAGGGTAGCCATTTGTTTTCCGAAAAGGTCAACAGGAAGAAGGTGGAGCAGGGCGTAGAGTCCTTTGGACGGTGTCGACCGCATGGCCCCAGTAATAATGAGCGCCGCCGATCTTTGAACTGAGTCCAAAGGTTTCTGGTTGGTCCCCTTATCCAGGGCAGTCCACCATACTACTGCTCCATAGAAAAGAATGGGCCTAATTACAGATATGTACATCCAGTACATGATTCGTGGTTGGAGACCCCATTTTTTGCCAACTGCTCTTTTGCAGGAGTACAGTGCAACAGTGGCCTTGCGAACCCTTTCTAGTATGTTCGCTTTCCAGTTAAGTTTCCTGTCCAGCAGTAGACCAAGATATTTGGCCTGCGAGCTGACAGTAAGACTAGTGCCATAAAGAGAAGGCGGGTCAAAAGTAGGAACTTGGTGCTTCCTTGTAAAAAGGACCAGATCAGTTTTGGATGGGTTAACGCCCATACCGTTCCGAGAGCACCAAGATCCCAATAGATTCAGTGCACCTTGAAGAAGATCAACCAGTGTCGGAATGTTCTTCCCAGATACCGCTAACGCCACGTCGTCTGCGTATGCAACTACCTTACACCCCGTATCGTTCAGTTGTAAAAGCAGGTCATTTATCGCTAGGTTCCAAAGTAGAGGAGAAAGGACACCCCCCTGCGGGGTGCCTCTGGTGACCCACCTTCTAACGGAGGAGCCGCCTAGCGAAGAGTTTATAATCCTTCTTGTTAAAAGGAGTTGAACTATGTCCACTAATGGTCTACATAGGTTCAAGTTGGTCAGTGAGCCAGTAATGGCCGTCGGAATAATGTTGTTGAAAGCTCCCTCAATGTCGAGAAAAGAGACCAAAGTGTATTCTCTGAAAAGGAGGGAGTATTCAATTTGCCGCACGAGTGCATGAAGAGCCGTCTCCACGGATTTACCCTTCGTATATGCATGTTGATTGGGTGAAAGAAGATGGCCCACTTTATCCCTAATATAAACGTCGATGAGCCTTTCAAAGACTTTAAGAAGAAAAGAGGACAGGCTGATAGGCCTGTGGTCTTTTGCTTTTGAGTGTGAGACCTTCCCCGCTTTAGGTATGAAGATCACGTTTACCTCAGTCCAGATAGTAGGAATGTGAGACATGTGTAGAATAGCTACACAAATCAAATTCAAATATTAAAAATAACCAAATTTGTACAAAACTGGCACAGAATTATTAAAAAAATGCCACACTAATTTTGTATTATAATAAAATTTATTTTGATCTGTTAACCCATTTCATACCTTTGGTTCGTTAACAAATCATGGAAATTAGTAATGTTTGCAGTTTTTTTTGTTACGATAAATCTGTGTAAATGAAAGTAGATGTTACAAATATTTATTTATAAAATATTTTTTTTCTACGAATTTATTTAAATATTTATTTTTCTTGTGCAATGATAAAGATATGAATATCACATAAAAGAGGAAACTCGTCGCCTTTTGACGACTATTTAAATTATCCAATCTGATTTTTGAGGACCAAAATATGTCACTAAAACCCTTTCAAAGATATATCCTCCAATATCCATGAATATTTTGAACGAATACTTTTAAAAAATGTTTCAATAAGGATTTTCTTTAATCTTATCATGGTGATGAAATTTAGGAATTTGTTCTTCCTTAGAACGACAACCGCGAGAGAAATCGTTGTATGGTAAATCCAGTCTTTCAGCGTACCTCACTATCCTATAAGCACCGAAATAATTGTGCTGATGGTATTCTGGCCTGCGTTGAGTTTAGGACGCTTCTTTGTGACCAGCTTTAGCTGGCAATGTTGTTTTTCCTTCCACCTACAGATTGTTGACATCTTCAAGGAAACGTAGTATGTTTGATTCTCTGAAGAGCGATGTCAATGCTGACAGAGAGAGAAAAATTATCTTAATAAGAAGTTCCAGTCTTTAGAATTCATCTACCCATGATATCTCTATGTTAAGTTTATGTATGTTTAATAGAGGCTGAACCGAGGGAGCAATAAAAGATGATCATCTATCAAGGAAAATATTACCTTGATAAGTGTTTCCAGTTTTGTCAATTCGTCTGCCTCTCAGCTGCTTATGCTACTTTTGTGGTCCTTTGAGGTTGAACCTTTAGAAGAAAGAGATGATCACCTGGGAGACATCACCTTGATAGTTGTTCCCAGTTTTGGCAATTCACTCGCCTCGTTGTTGCCTTCTGTGATTTGGTTTCCAAGGTAGAACAGAGAGAAGAACGAGATTATTACCGAGGGAGACATCACTTCGATAGGTATCCCCAATTTTTCCAATTCAATTGCCTCGCTGTTGCTTTCTGTGGTTAGGTTTTCAATAGAGGTTGAACCGAGGGATCAATGAAGGATGATCACCGAGGAAGATATTACCTTAACTTGTGGTTCCAGTTTTGCCAATTCATCTGCTTATGATTAAGTAAGGTTAGGTTAGGTTAGGTGTGTGCGGCAGGACCGCACTTCCACTCGGAGGCCAAAATGGCGCATTGTGAATCCCTTCTTATGGCATTCTGGAGCTAACCAATAGTCTCAGTCAAGGGGAAACCAGTTCGACCGCTTAATGAAGGAGAGCAGATTCGAGATTTCTACCTCCGCCGCGCAAGCCAGGTCTGCCAGGAATCTTGACCCCAAGGTCAAGCCGGGCAGTGGCACAGGAAATGTTGTATCGTTTCTACTTCTTCTTCATCTCCACAGCTACGGCAGACATCACTGGACGAGAGGCGCCATTTGCTAAGCATAGATCCAATAGCGCAGTGTCCGGTGATGACTCCAACGAGCTGTCGAATGGAGGTACGACTCAGGGACAGTACGAATCGTGTTTTGGTCAAGGAGAGAGAGGGCCACAGTGTCCGGCAGGTGCCGCAGTCGGTCCTGGTTCGTCATGACGACTCAATTTCTTTTTTGGTCGACCTGTCAATATACATATACAGGGTAGATATCGGAGGAAACACAGAGGTATCCACTTCGGTGGCAGACAAGGTGACCCCTTTTTTCCATTTCGTCCGCTGCTTCGTTCCTTGCCACTCTTGAGAGGCCCGGAACCCAGCAGAGAGTGAATTGGTGGTGCCCAATGCCTTGAAGTGCGGTACGACACCTCTGCACTACCTTTGATTTCACAACAACTGATTCCAGCGCTCTAAGCGCCGCCTGACTATCTACGAAAATTGTGACATCTGTGGTTGGTAGCCCACTGCCACGGATAAGTTCGGCAGCCTTCAAAATTGCATAGATCTCTGCTTGGAAAATACTGCAGAGGTCCGGTAGTCTGAATGACATGTAGGTCAGTACGTCGGAGTAGAGACCAGCTCCAGTACCTTCATGCATTTTGGAGCCGTCAGTGAAAACGGTGATTGAGGCGTCTCTCGTGGCACCTGTCAGCTCCATTCCTCCCTTGTGGGATATGAGGCTAGTGCGCACGTGTCGAAATCCAGGTATGGGATCCGATAGTCCGTGCAGGAATCCAACTGATATCCAATATCCGGCTTCGCGAATGACTTAAGAACTCCCGAGTGTCCATAAGCGTATTGCCTCCACAAGTTGGCCTCCCTCAGTCTGAGGGCGCCTTTAGCGGCGCAACCCTTAACGAACAGCTTAGTGGGATGATGATGGGTGCAAGATCTCCTCCAGCCCAGCCTGGGGGGAAGAGATCTTCTTATTCCCATAGCCGCTTGTCTCTGCACCTTCATCAGTTGCGTTACCAGGGTCTTGGCGCCCGTAGCCGGCCACCAGACAATGGCTCCGTAACTTAGGATCGGCCGTATAATTGCGGTATATGTACATCCAATGAACGATAGTCGGCTGCAATCCCCACTTTTTCCCGAAAGCCCTTTTACAAATGTAAAAAGCATTCAGGCTCTTTTTCACCCGCTCTTCCACATTGCGCTTCCAAGAGAGCTTCGAGGCAAGTATGATGCCAAGATATTTTGCTTCGGCTGATAGGGTGAGAGTAGTGCCACCAAGTTTAGGCAGCTTAAACTTCGTTATTTTGTATTTCCGGGTGAACAGTACCAAAACAGTCTCGAGGGATTGACCCCTAGACCATTTAGCTCTGCCCACCTGATTAAGTGGATTATGATACTTTTGCGGTTAGGTTTTCATTCGAGGTTGAATCGAGAGAAGAAAGAAATTATCAGTGAAGAAGAGGTCACTTCGATTTTTTCAATTAATCTGCCTTGGGGTTGCCTATGAAACCTCTGTGGACAGTTTCCTAATAAAGGATAAACCAACGGATGAAAGAGATTATGAGCGAGGAAGAGATGACTGTGATAAGATTTCCCAATGATCAGATTCCCAACAGAGTTGACAGGCAAGCTTAAAAAAGCTTGAAGAAAGCTTAAAATAATTAGAAATGTTTAACATAAAAATAAATAATTTTTTTAAGATTTTTTTAATTTAATTTTATTTTTTACAGGACCAAATCGCTATTAGAACCAAAATATTTTTTTTTAAAAACACTAAAACTTTTTGTAAATTTAATTGTTTCTTGCAAATTTAAGCTACACTTCCGACTTCATTGGCCACAATAACCGACCGGAGATGTGTTCTGCTCAAACTTCATTCAATATGCTTTCATATTCGTTTAATATCCGTTTCGGATAATAACAACAACAATCCTCTGTTCAATCAAAACCACAAGATTATCTCGAATACCATTGGAAATACTACATAAACTTGTACCACATCACGTTGTCGAACATACCTCAAATCAATAAAAGTGTCAACATGCAAAATCGTCATTGCCACCTTTGAGCGCCCAGCTCTGCCCTTCGCTGCCGCTTAGTGCCGGCGACACAGCAAATGAATACCATAAATAATTCATACTGTAAACAATATTGAAAAGTCATAAATCTTCGCCGCAATCTCATACTGTGAGCCAACGGAAAATCTCTCGCTCGGTCTTAGGTATGATTCGTCGCACTGGTGCAAGGCATTTGCAACTGTCACAAGTCTCATATGTCAGGCAGCAGCAGCAGCATACGAAAATGATGTGCAACTTTTTTACACAAAACCAGCACATAGACAGCAACAAGCGGACAGACAGTGCTGGCAGTGTCGTCATGGCGTTGCCAGGCAGCACAATCTGCTGCCCTGCCCGATCCACCACCCGTCCGTCCCTTCAACGCGCTGGCTGGTTTATCTATCACAATAAATGCGTTATTGTGGTTTTTATGTGGGCGAGTGCGCTTACGTCCACTGATGTGTAATGCATATCAATTGGAAATGTATTGCATGTTGTGCGCACGCATATCATCTGTCATCTGTCAACTGTCAACAGTTTAGTGCAACTTTTCAATTTATTGTAATGCATTTTCGGTCGAGGGTTGCCGGCAGTGGCCCCGAAAATTTGCTGCTCTTTGCATTGTTCTTGTCATTACTGTAGATATATTAGTTTTGTTGTTGTTGTTGTTGTTGTTGTTGTTGTTGTTGCTGCTGCTCTAAGCAAGTGTTTGCCAGCAATGCGAGCTGCGAGATATTTGCTGCAATATTTGCAGCTGATTTGTGGTGCATCGATTCGTTTCTATGCCAGCAAATTGTCCGCAATTCCTCATCAATTGTTGCTTTGGCATTGTTGTTGTGTGCACGCATATTTAAGGCAATGAACCTACAATACTGCTGCGCTCATATTTAATTTTAATGCAAGTGCATTATTTGTTGGTTTCTGGAATTGCAAATAAATATTTGTAAGGTTTGCTCAGCAGACATTCGAATATTTGAACTGATATTTCAGGTATTTCGCACACAGTTAGCATTCGACTAGCAGTGAAGCCAACTTTAACCCTTTCGCTGTTTTGTTGCAATATGGCCACTTGCTAATTTGTGAACATCTGAACTTTCTATGGTTTCAAGAATAAATATTTTTTGTTCGTCCTTAGAATAATTTGAAGTTTTTGAATTAATACAAAATTAATAAACTGAATGTTTAAGTGTAAAGAAGAGAAATATGTACGTGTTTTGAATGTTATATTTACATAGTAAAGCAAGAAGAAGCAGAAAAAATAAAGAATCTTTTTATTTGGTAAAGTAAGTGAAACAAATTCGATGTTTAGCTTAGCGTAAAAAATTTTAGGTTTCATAAATTATTACAGCCGCAATATTTTTTTTTTTATTTTTTTTATTTTTTTAATCGAGATGAAAAACATCGAAAGCTTTGCCCCCGTCAGAGTGAGACTTTCACCCACAAAAAACATCTCTCTCTAGTCCTTGCCCCGGTACTATCTTCAAGTATTTCGTAGGGAGTCGGACAAATGTGAAAAAAATATATGTTGTTAAACATTACTTATATGAGAAATATATAAAAGAATTTGGTCATTGTACCGCACACATAACCTAAAAAAATAAAATAGTACATTTTTTTTAGGTGCCATGCACGTGGAAAAGTGTGGAAAACTTTAAACATTATATAAGAAATTAAAAAACAAAAAATTTGGTGATTGACCCAAATTCCAACTTGATAAAAATTTTTTTGTTTAAATAAAAAAAAATTTTTTTTAGGTTATATTCATTTTTGAGTTCCACCGAACTCTTTTGATAACGCGTCTAAGTGATATCTATTATGGACTTTTGTTTTTCTTTACTAAACTTATTTTAGCAGATCGGGAATTAACTAAATATTATTATTATATATTATTCTAAAACCTGTAGAGAAAGGGTTAATTTGCCAAATTCAATAAGCTGAAAACTCTGCTCATAAATGTCTTTCAAAGTGGCTGACTGAAATACTGAAAAGGTGGTTGTAAAAAAAAAACGAACTTGTATTCAACCGAGTATGCGCCATTTTGGCACAATGTTCGTTTTTTTTTAATAAAATTGTATTACATTATTTAATGAATTTAGCTTAACAAACTAAGATTTCTTTTAACGAAATTTTAGAATTCTATCTTCATCGAATCGTTGGGGTTTCTGTTAGAAAAACTGTGAAACGAGATTTTCAAAAGCCTCTTTCAACACAGTAGTTCCCAAGGAGGTGGGAAGGTATAATTTGCTGGTCACGTTTACATCCCTATTGGGTCTTTAGCGATACGAGATGAAGTTTAGTTTATGAGTTGTTGTAGTGATTTGTTAGAACAGGAGTGTTTTTGACAAACCTTAGTAGCCGTTGGCGTTCAAGTACCGATAGCTCTTACAGGATTTTGAATTCAGAGGCCACTGGGTGATCATACATTGTCTCCCGATAGCCCGGAAGGCATAGCTTTGGTAATTCAGAGTTTTCAGATTATTTTGAACCTCGCACAATCTAAATTGGTTATAGTATACCGATCCTATGTGCCTGGCCTTTCAGAAGACAGTGTTTTGTTACACCAGAAAGATCGCAAGTTTTCCATACCCACAAAGATTACATATTATATCGGCTGATATCTCGTAAAGTACACATCGTACACATTGTAGAACCCTTATTGTAGAATTAATTGCAGAACCCTAAAAAAAAAATAAAAGTCATCAAGGCAAAAGTTGATAGAAATACTAAAGAAAATAGATATATTTAAAAATGAAAACCCGTCAAAATTACCGCAAGCGTCTTTCTAGTGTGGAATAAATTTTTCATATTTTTGCTGACAAATCGTGAGTGTCCTGTCACAAAATACATCCATATTCATCTTTCTGCTTGACATTTTTTCAAAGCGGTTTTCTGCAACTTAGTAACATTCAATGAATCAAAGAATCATCAAAACTTTCTGATAAAGATTGCAAAATGTTTGTATTCTCTATTCTATTCTTTTGTAAGCGGAATGGCAACCCTGGTGATCGATTTTCTGTCAGGCGACGGCGAGCAAAGGAGGAAGTCTAGATCGAGATGCGAAGGCGAGTGGTCGACAAGAGACCAGCGGCGACTGCCATACGTTTCTTGTTTATGTTTAATTAATAAATAATTAAGTTTCGAAATAATCCCAAACTTGATTCTGACTTAGACAGAGCTACTTTTTTCGATCAGTCGCGGAAATTTTGCATAAGTGTCTTCTTTAATAATGATTTTTTTATCTATAAAAAAGATTCAAAATATTTTATGTTATTGGTGAATTATCGGTGGTTACTGGTAAAGTGAATCGAATACTGAATTGTAATTGATTTAACTGACTGAGAATACCAGAAAGAAAAACCATGATTTGTAGAATGGAGAGAAATACAATTTTCAAACCGCATTTCTTCGCAAGAGATGAGAACTTCTGATTTAAATCATCGATAATTCAATTCCTTCCTTTTCGAGTTAGGTTACATGTCTAAGACCTTTTGTGGGGTTCAAAATGGATTCGTCTACCACTACACATTTCAAACGGGTGGAATTTGTGGTATCACAACGGGCCCATAGGCCTAAGTGTGTCTCATACAGAGGCAGCCACTAAACCAACAAACCAACCACTTGAATCGGGTGAGTAACAATTTTCACATTCAGTCTGTCGTTGATCTCATGAAATTCGATTCTCATTGATTGATCAAGCTTTGTTGAATTACACGAATTGTTGTATAGGAATTTTTATTTCATACGCAATTTGGTTATGTTAAATCGATAAAGCAGCATGAATAGTTCAATAATTCCTGGGAATCAATTAAGAAACAAGACTGTTTAAATATTCATATTTTTGATGATATTTTTTTAATGGATGCAACTAAAGTTGTTGTGCATTTCGAACAACAAAACCTCAAACAGCTCAAATTGACTGTGCATTTCGAACAACAAAACCTCAAACAGCTCAAAATGACTGGTCAAGAAAATAACATTTTTGAGGATACTTTTTTAATGGATGCAACTAAAGTTGTTTTGCATTTCGAACAACAAAACCTCCAACAGCTCAAATTGGCTGGTCAAGAAAATAACTTTGTACGGCAGCACTTCTTTTTCTTACATGATTCAAAGCATTGCCACCGGTGTGTCTTGCGTGTTCGAACCCTTTCCAAACTTTTGTATCTTGCCAACATTTTGTTAAGCAAATATAGTTTCAACTGGTATTGGGCTCCAAAGATGTGTGCAGAACCCACCAAAATGTATCCCACTGATTGCAACAAATCCCAATCTCCGATTTGTGCCCGTCTTTTCTCTATTAATTTTATTTAATTTTATGCATAAAACTTGAGCGTTTTTTAATCATGAACCATTTTGAAAACTGTGTCTTCAGGGATATTCATGTTCGAATCCATAATAATAATATTTATTCATAATAATCGTAATTATATACTTCATTATCAGATGCATCGCAGTCTTCATGATCAATGTCGATGAGCGGGTCCAATGACAAACCGTTTTTGGCGAGAACGGTGTGAGCGTCTTGCAGGACTTCCTCGTTGATAATACGCTGACGCGTCAAAATCCAAACGAACTCTGCGCAGCCCAATATGAAAATATTATTTAATAATCGAATGAATTTTAAGCGCAACTTACTGAAGTGCATGATACTAGATCCGTAGCAGGAGTACACGACTGTGTAGTTTGTATAATCAGTTCCTAATATACGAAAATCGAAGAAACCAAGAAAAGCTGTAAAAAAATTAAACACAAATAAATGAATAATGCGTTTAGATCAAAGATCATTAGCAAAACTATACAGTAGAGCGTTTTCATTCAGCTCAAAAGAATATTTTTAAAGACAGCGAGTAAATTTTGGAAACATTCAACTGGGGACTGACAATCGAATGAATGGGCGGGAACCGTACAACATCGATTGCTCGATTGGTGTATCGAGTTTCCATACATCCTTCTTTGGCTTAGATATACGAGCCTTTACAGTTGTGTATTGCGATCATATAAAGAAAACAACTCGATAATCAGACAACTCAGGAAGAAACAAGCCAAAAAGAGTTCTGTGCGTGGTCAGGGGACGCAGTAGCGATCCGCACTCCAATAAACCCTATCAAAAACGAGATCTCTAAGGACCTTCTAGCATACATGCAGCATTCGCCGATAAAACAGACCTGTTTGCGATCTGACTGTAGATCAGATCTGTAGATGGTAGAACTGATTACAAAAAGGCGAGGTAATCTGGCCAGACTCACCGCGGTTATCACAGGCTTAGTGACCTATAAGAGAGCATCCAGCCACAACACCAGCTGTCGTAGCGGTTAAGATTCAGTTGAGAAGGAAATTATCGAGCATTTCCTCTCTACTTGCTCTTAGTAAGAAGAAGAATGAAAACGTTGGGAACACCTTTGGTCGGAGATATTAAGGAAATCTCTGGCCGAAAGTCAGAGATTCGCTGGCCTTTATCAACGGCCTCGAAGTGGCTGCAAAACTGTCAGTGTTTGGAAGGATCTGAATAACCGGTACCTGCACGTAAATTTCGAAGGAGAGTGTTTTGAAAATGAAGCATCAGTGCTCATTGGATGTCAGAGACAACTTTGTCACCTTGTTTAGTGTTCTCGGGAGCATAGGGCTCCACAAGACATGACCTTGAGTTGGTTACGTTAATCGGTTGTGTCTTTCTGCCAAGGTAGGTGATTACCCTGGCGCAGAGATAACTCAGAGGAAATATATAGATAAATAGTTAGTGGTTACTGAGTACCTTCCAATTTAATGATTTGCTTACGAACGGGGCACTGCGCCAAAGATGGACATCACCGACTTGAATAAGTGCAGGAAATGCAATGAAAATGATGTAAAATATCCTGGGGCACCGTTTTTACTTCTGTCCGACTATCTCAAGACTGCGCCTTACCCATTTAGGGACCCCGTTCTTCTCTGAGCCAGAGGAGGAACCCAAGCACGACATGAAGTCGCTGCTGAACTTCGCTAGAAACACTCAAATTCCCACCGATCTCTGTTATGTCGATCGGCAACATTAAGGAGCTCTAACTCGTACCGCTAGGACCCCAACAGGGTCTATGCGTAGCCGGCTGGGTTAGCTAGCTTCCTAGCTCCGTTAAATGGCATTGACTTTGGAAGCGAATAAATCGTGGGCCATGGGTAATGAGGCATTGCTCAGATACTATGGGTATGTCTGCTCCGCACAGTAGTCGGTCTTCGTGATAATATTACTGGGAAGCACATTGTGGCACGTTGAGATAGTTCACATAAATTGAATAGATTGAATCATTAAATTCCTAACTTGACTTTCGGAAAAATGACTTTTTTCCAGAAAACTTTGTTCATCCTTCTGACCTCTACCGAACAATAAAACACTTCTTAAGTATGTAACGATCAAAGTTGGCATTTTATGGGTTCTACGTTCTTGTGGGACAACGAAATTACTGAATCTGAAGCCTTATAGAGAGGTTAGTGGTGTTTGAATTTTGAGACCGATGTGGATGGTACTTGCCTCATAAAATACGTAATGCTCGCCGAAGCGGAAATGTGACTACCGTAAGTTGCACTCTTTCCAATAATAACATAATCGTTTTATAAAATTTATATATATCAATTAAAGATCCCAGTTCCCCCGGAATACTGTAATTCGACTCCATACAACCGCGGGACAATATTAGAAGAATAGATGTGTTATTAATAAATTAAAATAATAAATAAAATAAAATAATAATGATTAAAATAAATAATAAAATAAATTATTATTATTATTAATAAAAATGATAGTAATACATAGATGTATGTTTTTCACGGCAGCCGCCGTGGCTCAGTTGGTTAGTGCGTTGGACCGCGAGTCGTAGGCAGCAAACCGCAGGTTCAAATACTGCCCGTAATAACACCTAAAAAAAATAACGGGAAAATTCGTTTTCTCTTTCGGTGGCTGTCCTCTCAGCTGGAAATGGCAAACCTCTGAGAGTAAAAATTGCCTATGATAAAGCTCCCAACCTGCCGTTCGGAACCGGCATAAAAACTGTAGGTCCCTTCAACCCGCGTACAAATTCACACGCACAACACGGGTAGTTGCGGGAAGCTAGGCCTTAGTCTCGCGTAAGCGGGCTGTCGTGCCAGTCAATTATTTTATTATTATTATGTTTTTCATTTGCAGTGCAATTTTGCATTTATTTTTTTAATTTTTTCATGTTAATTGCATACTTTTAGTGATGAATAAAATATGAATAAAATATTTTTTAATTTTATCGAAAAATAAGTCTTCAAACAACTTTTCAAATGAAATTATTTTCTAAAATCGGAAGATATCGGAGGATGTGTTTACATTAATCGACAAAGAAAGAATGCTTTTTAAAATATACAAAAATACAGGAACATTCTTTCATGGTTTGTAGATATTTTCTTTTAAGTTTTGGCAATTTTGAGGTTTTTAATTTTGAAATTTTTTTTTAAATTAAATGTGAAGTAGAAGACTCAGGTTTGCAGGAAAGAGAGAGAGAAAACATTAAAAGCGAAAATGCTCACATTAATTCTTAATCCATATTAAAAATTTTAGCAAGTTCTTGCCAGCCATGTATTGTTACGATATTTTTTACTCAATAGACCAAAAAACAGAATTTTTTTGGTGAAAACCTTTTTGACTTTGGACAGCTCTTGCATACACACAAATGAATTTTTTGCACAGATTTTTTGGGGTTTTCTTAGTTGGAGTTTTACCTTTCAAATGACATCAAAATCGTAAAATTCTGAGACTATAAGTTTTTTGAATTTGTTTCTATGGAACGAATCACTGTGCGGTAGTCCGAACTCAAACTTTGAAAATATTGGTCATACTTAAACTACGTAAAACACTTATTTAAATTAAATATGCCAAAGCAACTTTTGAAGTTTTTTAAGTCCAACAATAACTTGCAAATTGATTTCTATACGATTGATTATATTTTGTTACCTGTTATTGGATCGAAAATCGCATGTAAATTTCCATGACCATTATCATATGCACTGAAGTTCCAGTCGTCCTGTATATTGAATCTAAAAAAAAAAACAACAACAAAAAGTAAGAATGGTTTAAACGTTTCAAATGGATAAATGTATTGATAAATCAACTTAAAAGTCCGCTATAACAGACTTTTAAGTATTTAAAACATTTCGTTTGGGAAACGTTTTGGTTTTTGAATGATTATTTGGACGGTGCTCAATTCAATTCGAGATATACCTACATATAAACATTTTTGTATGTCTGCATAAATAAGTAGATGAATTTGATAATGAACAATTTCAATATTAATATAATGCAGATTTGCAAAAAATTGAAGATCGAGTAATCTTTCAGAACCAGAGATCCCTTAGATCGCAGTGCTCTATCCAGGGCAATAATAATAATCTTTCAGGTTTGTCCCAATATTCGAAAGACACTGTTCGTATTGGCTTTTTGATGGACAGACCAACTTTTGAACTAGCAAACGTTTCAGCCAATGCAATTCTTCACTTCATGCTGAACACAAATCTTCACTTGAAATCACCTTTTGGGCGAATTTAATATACCCAGACAGCTGAGTGCTGTGTATAAAAAATTGTTAGACTATTTGCAAGAATTTATGTCACATTCACTTCACTACACTTTTACATACTATACATACCGAACGAAGCTGGACACGTATACACCAAGTTTGCCGTTCTCCAGCAGCGTGCAGTTTCCATAATTACATCGTTCAGACTCCTCAAGTATGTTCGGATATCTGGAGTGTTCGTACCAGCGACCTACGAACTGAACGAATACGTACGTTCGAGTGACACTTGAACGTTGAGTTATTTGAATGCCGTTATACCAACTTGCTGAACGTCAAAGTCCTCCATGGTCTTTACATTCGTTGGACATTCACCGAGATATGGTCTCTGTGTTACTGCCAGCTCCAATGCGAGAATTGCCAGAATTTTAACGAACATTTTGAAGTTTCTCTATTCACAACTGCGGCCGAAAACCGCCTACTAGTGCATCTAAATGTTGACTAAGGCGCTTAAAATGAACTAATTACGAGTTTTAAACGAACTAAATAATATAAACAAAATGTTATGTGCTAACAGAATCCACTCAACGCTGTTTGGCGTTGTTGATTGGTTTGGGATCACTGTCGAAATTTTCATTATTTACTGAGTTATTGAAAGGCCAGGAAACAGCTGTCTGACGTCGAATATTGAATGAGTCCAATAGCTGATAAGCAATTTTTAATTACTTTCAAAAGAAAACAGTTGAAAAGTAAGTAACTAAAGGGTGACCATATAAGAACAATAAGAAAAGAAATTAAAAAAATAAACAGTGGTGCGAGATATGAAATTCTGGCTTTATTTTGAAGCTGCCATTATGTATGGAAGAGCAACACATAATTTTTATGGCCGTCTAGGCGTCTAGGCTTGACCCTTCAATTCCCATGTCCAAGTTAATGAAAAACAATCGTTTCCCTATTTATAAAATACATTTGGTTAGAACAAAAAAATATATAAAAAAATGAATCAATTTTTTACTCTCTGGGTTGACACTCTGGTGATAGCTAATTCAGCTGATCAGTATCGAATCGAAATTTCTGGGTCTTCTTAGATACTGGTGGCTATGTTTTCTTCCCTTCGCTACAATCCCTGTCTGATTGTTGACTTAAGTTCCAAAAGAGTATACTTACACTCAAACTTTTCAACGGTGCAAAGAATTGCCTGCGCACTGAAGCCATGAGGACAAGCCGCCTCACAACGAAATCGACAACTGAGCTTGAATTTATATACAATTTTTTTAGATTTCTTTCCATTTAGCAAACTTAAAACGATGCATAATAAAATGGCAAACTACACTAAATATTTTTATATATAAATGTCATTGATATCTTTGCTAAGGCATTCCAATTGGAAAAACTATTACTTCTATCTGGTCACCCTTTACTGAAATGGAGTTCCATGGAGGCTGGAGTTTTTAAACGTATTTTTTGTTTACTTAGTAGTTTAGTAGATCTTACCTTGAAGGAAAGCACTCGAGTGTGAAATTGATCACAAAGCGGCTGCGCACGCTGAGCGATTGAAGTGCTGAACCAGAAGCCAAAAGGTTGTGGGTACGCGTTCTGCATAAAAACTATTCTCTCAGACCATATCGGTTGTAATCGGTGGCGATCAAAGCACGAGCCCTATGAGGCAAATGCCTAGGGCGGCATATTAGGAGGGGCGCCAAATTTCAGAAAAATATTGTCTTCAAGTTGCATTCATATAAATATTCCCACATGTTCATTATAATTTTGAATATCGATCGATTTGTACGAAAAAAATTGAAATTAAACGGATCGCATGTGGTTCATAATTTATTTATTTATTTATTTATAATCTAATCAAACAAAAATCAATTTTAACAGACCATCGATAAGTACTAGAAAATTACAAAATTAGAAAATAATAAAGTTTAATCAAGAATAATTTTTGATTTTTTTGGAAGAGAGTAGAGGAAGAGAGTTATGAAAATTATTGTTGAATTTTTTTATTGAACTTTATTATTTTGTAATTTTCTAGTTCTTATCGATGGTCTGTTAAAATGTATTTTTATTTGATTAGGTTATAAACAAATTCAATTCAAAATATAAACAATTCAAAATATAAACAAATAAATAAATAAATTATGAACCACATGCGATCCGTTTAATTTCAATTTTTTACGTACAAATCGTACGTATCGTATCAAAGACTAGTTCAACAGATATGATAAGACAATAGAGTAAATCAGAAATCGGTAAGAATCGGTAGATGGTCCAGCTAAGAAGTGTCAAAACAAGACATTTGTGGCAACGAACCAACAATTGGACTAAGCAATTCAATGGTTGACGGACTGCTCAATATTTGGGTGAACTCGGTGCATTGCACAGTGATTCGTTCCATAGACAAAATACCAAA
Organism: Melieria crassipennis; assembly: GCA_963668005.1. Classification (NCBI taxonomy): domain Eukaryota; kingdom Metazoa; phylum Arthropoda; class Insecta; order Diptera; family Ulidiidae; genus Melieria; species Melieria crassipennis. The sequence goes on from OY764961.1 coordinate 21,642,566, forward strand.
AATTTGTAGTCTCAGAATTTAACGAATTTGATGTCATTTGAAAGGTAAAACTCCAACTAAGAAAATCCAAAAAAATCTGGGCAAAAAATTATTTAGTGTGTGTGCAAAAACGGCTTAAAGTTTAAAATTTTTTCACAAATAGAAACACATATTTTCTGATTTTTAGTCTATTAAGTAAAGAAAAATTTTAAAATACATGGTTACCACGAAGTTGCTAAAACTTTCAATTTAGATTAAAAATTGAAGAGAGCAATTTCGCTTTTAATTTTTCTAAAAATTTGCAAAGCTGAGCTTTTATTTCACTTTTTATTTAAAATGTTTTCTATATTAAAAATTTGAAAATTGGCAAAACTTAAAGGAAAATATCTAAAAAGTATGTGAAAGTATGTTACGGGATTTTTTAATTTTAAGAAGCATTTTTTCTTTGTCGAATAATGTAAACACATCTTCCGATATCTTGCGATCTCAGAAAATAATTTAATTTGATTATTATTCATTATTCATGCATTCAATCAATCATTAATTAATTCATTCATTCATGCATTCATTCATTCATTCTTTCATTTCTCCTTTCGTTCATTCATTCATTAATTCATTCATTCATCCATTTATTCATTCATACATTCATTCATTCATTCATTCACTTATTCGTTCATTCATTCATTCATTCATTCAATCAATCATTAATTAATTCATTCATGCATTTATTCATTCATTCATTCAATCATTCATTCATTCATTCATTTATTCATTCATTCATTCATGCATTCATTCATTTTTTCATTCATACATTCATTTATTCATTCATGCATTCATTCATTCAGCCGTTCATTCATTCATTCTTGCATTCATTCATACATTCACTCATTCATTTATTCATTCATGCATTCATTAATTCATGTATTCATTCATTCACTCATTCCTTCATTCATTCATTCATTCATTCATGTATTCATTCATTCACTCATTCATTCATTCATTCATTAATTCATTCATGCATTCATTCATTCAGCCGTTCATTCATTCATTCTTGCATTCATTCATACATTCACTCATTCACTTATTCATTCATGCATTCATTAATTCATGTATTCATTAATTCATGTATTCATTCATTCACTCATTCACTCATTCATTCACTCATTCATTCATTCATTCATTCACTCATTCATTCATTCATTCAGTCTTTCATTTATTCATTCATGCATTCATTCATTGATGCATGCATTCATACATTCATTCATTTATTCATTCATTCATTCATTCATTTATTCCTTCATTCATTTATTCATTCATTCATGCATTCATTCACAGATAAATTTGGCCCAAAGTACACTGAGTGACAACTTTTGCACCACCCTGTACTGCTAGCACAGACTGTACATATATGTGCTACCTTTAATGGTAATTTATGTGCGTTTGTGTACGTGTTTTGTGCCCTGCAAGGCGACAGCAACTTTTTGCAAAGATTTTCGTTTAATTATACTTCAATAAGAGCTAAATAATTCAGCAAATTACTCACCGTGCGCGCCGTTGTGGCGATTTGTTGGCTATTGGCAAATTGCAGGCATCGTAAATTGGACACAAAACTGACCGCCGGACCGCTGGACAAGCAAGCAAGCAAATAATTACCGTCTTCATTATAAGTCACATCCGGGCGAGGGGTGACGGTGCAGCAGTTGGCAACGCCATCATTGGCAGCAGCGCAGCGCTCACTACTTCAATTTTGCAACCAGCGGCAAATCGTCAGCCCAGCAGTCTTCTACCCTCATGCAATGCTCTAATCATAAAAACCACAACCGGAGATGAGCGGCAATGCGAGACAAGTGACATAAATCAGGACAGTTTAGTTGGTAGTTGGTAGTTGTCGTTGTCGTTGTACTACTCGGTTGCGCCGTCTTGGCATTGCCAGCTTCCCCACTTTCAGTTCATGCAGCTTGCGGCCAAAGTTTAGGTAGTTTCTGCTCCCCTCGCCGATTCCTTGTTTTTGTGCCCCAACGGCCAGCACTATTGTTGTGCAGTTTTGGTCGTAATTTCCGTTTCATTGGCCTTCTCACATTGGCTGCCGTTTACCGTAGCGCGCATTGTGCGCCTGTGTGTTGTTGTTGGTGGTGTGTGTGTGTGTGTGTTTGTGGCCCATACACGGCCGCACTTTGCTTTCACATCAGCATCATTTTTACGATAATTTTAGCTCATTCATTGCTTTTGTGTGCAATTTTGCCGCCATACCAACGCCACCAATTCGCCTCCCACCGGGTCGTCAGTCGTTGTGCCGGTTGTTGTGAGCGGTTGGGGAGTACAGGAATGGCTGTGCTTCTTCGTGTCGCTGTTGCGCATCTTGGGTGCGTTTTTCACTTTTCCCCCCTCATAACTGTTTCTTGCATTTGCTTGTAGCTAATCGGACGCATTTGGCTGAATGCCGATTGTCCGCCTATATCGAGTCGCTGCGAAATTAGCTCCGCCCTTCGATTTATTTCGGCAGTCTTGCTTAATGCACGGCCGCTCTCTGCCACGTACCCACCACACACATACACACACACACATACACAGATGTGTGTGTGTGGCATATTCGCATACGCCACGTGCCCAAGTGGGCTGCTCTGTGCTGTGCGACTGTGCAACTTGTCAAACTGACAATCAATTGCCGTTTGCTGTAGTGTTGTTGTCTTTCGGTTCGCAAGTAAATTCTTTTGTTTTTTTTCTTCATACTTTTGTCATTGTCAACGTACTAAAATCATCAGCAACAATACCAAAGCCAACAACAACACCAACAGCAACTGCAACCAACTCGAACATCAGCACAGCGGCTGACAACAACAGTTTTCCTAACAACGATTGCATTCGCTTTACAATGGAGCTGCCTCACATGACAATAAACATGAAAACTACAACAACAAAACAACAACAATTGGTAATGGTAATAACACAACACATACACCAGCTGTGACAACAACAACTACAACAACAAAACCAATAGCAACTAAAACAACAACGACATTGCTCGTAGTAAAATAGCGGTGCAATCCAGCAACACTACAACAACAACAACAACAACAATAATGACATCTACCATACACTGCACAGCAGTCAGCGAACATTGTCATTGACTCATTTGACATTGCAACAACTTCATTTTAGCATTTCGAAATTGTCTAAAATTGGTGGCGCATTTGCGATGTGACGCGGTGCGGTGCAGAGGGTGCGGCAGTGCAGTGGCGGCGTTTGAATGTTGACATTCAGTAAAGTTTCATATAACACTGCACAACAGGATGTCTGTTGCATGGAGTTTTTTACATGAATCTGAATCGTTTTTCCATGCTGCTTTCAAAACCGTACTCCGTTTTTATGTAACAGCTCTAGTTTTCGCAAAAAATGGGCGTGTAATTTTTTCGAATTTTCCTCGGCTTTTTTCACGTTTTCGACTGTAATTTCTCAACCAATAATCCTGTCGACATAATTTTTATACAGTTGCACTTACAACATTTCACGCCATCTTTTCTGACATTCATCAATTTTATGCGTTCTAAATTGGTGTTGTAGTAAGGTTTCAAAGTAGGAAAATATTGAATTTCAAGGCGTTTTTTCTGAGTGCGAAAATTGTACAGATTTTTCATAAATCAAGTTACGAAGTATATGAATATCTTAAGAAGAAACATCAAACAATACAACACAGCCAAATTATTTGGCGGAATGCACATTCGCATCGAAATAATAGCAAAAATGTACCATAGTGATTTTCATCATTTTTCATACTTTTTCCTTAAAAAATTAGGGGCCTAAAAATATGCAAAGTTTTTAATTTTTTTTGTTTCGAGCAACTCAAAATCTCTCACAGCGTTTTCTGCCACACGCTGCTGCGTTGTGGCGTACAGTTGCGGTTTGTTTATTATGTCGGCCGCCGCTCAAAAGTCGAAACTTCAGGAAAGAAAACAGCGATCAGCCACTGACTCACTCACTGTGCAGTGTTTCACCTGTGTTCTACAATAACAACAACAACAGCAGCAGCAACACGCTACAACATTGACTCCATTGTAGAAATGGCAGCGCAACGACAGGGCGTCGTTAACCGTTGACTGACTAGTTTATTTTTCTCTGCATGACAGATGAGTGCAGCGTGGTATGGTTGCGGGGTAAGAGAAGATAGCGTCAGTGTTACATTTATGCAATGAGAAGTGCATAAAATAAAAGAAGGAAAAAGTCGACGAGGCAAAAATTACAACTGCCTTGACATCAACAACGGCAATGTGAATGACAACAACATCAACGACAACAAATCACCACAGACAGCTGCGCCACATGACAATGCCAAATGGCCCAAAAGAAAGCTGCTTGTTCGTATGTGGAATGTTCATGTGTGTGTGTGTGTGTGTTTCACAAGCAAAATTCTTACTGCACGTAAGTCGCTCGAATTGGAACCATTTATGCCGAAAATGTTTATGCAAAAATCGAACGAAATTGAAACTCAATCGTGAAAAATTTACAGGCAATATTCGTGTGCTGCTTCTTCTTCTTCTTCTTTAGCTTCTTCTTCCGCTTTGACTTCAGCCGTTCTTGCGTTTGTGTTGCTTGCAACAATTTGCGTTCTCTGTTCATCTGCTTTACAGCATTTGACTTGTTGTTGTTGTTTTTATTGTTGGTTTTTGCTTGTATTTTTATTGTCGTTATTGTATTCTTATTTGTTGTACTAAAGAAAATCGTGTGTGTGTGTGCTTGTGTGTGTGTAAGAGTTGGAGTTGAAGCATTGAAGCGCAACGCTCTCAATTTTTCTGCACGTTTGACTGCATTCAGCAGAAATTTAACTGCATGCAAACGAATGCCAATCTGTGTGTGCGTGTGTGTGCGTGAATGTCATATGTGATGTGTGTGTGTGTGTGTGTGTGTGTATGCGTCCCTATGAATGGCATGAGTAGTGCTGCCGTCGGGCGCATTTTTAGCTGAAAACTGTCCTCTCACCATTCACCGTTCGCTTGTTTTCAGTACGGAAATTGTGATTTTACGCCATTTCCAGCAATTGCTCAGCCATATTGTGTTGTTGTTTTTGTTGTTGTTGCTACTACTGCTGGTTGCTGTTGAGCTGCCGCCCTCTCATTTTTCGGTTTTTCGGCGTTCGGGCAAATCCCGCACACAGTCAACCAGCACAAATCAAGCATGAAGGTTTTTCATTGTTCATTGCATTTTACTGCATTTCGCTATTGTTGTTGGTTTTGTTGTGTTGAGAAATACGCTCATTTATTTTGGCGCTTTTCATTTTTCGAATTTTTAACACGATTGCATTATTTTGTGGAATTTTGAGCATTTTTATTGGATTCTCTTAATTTGATGCAAATTTGTTGGGAAATTTTGGTTTTTTCTAGATTGTTATTTCAACTGCTAATGACATTTGTTGGAGTGGTAAAAAGGTGCGTGAAGAATGTGAAACTGTGTAGCTTAGAGTTAGTTTGAGTCAGTTTTAATGAGGGTTGAACATGATGCAAAGTTGAAGTTGACTACTTTTTCAGCTCAGTTTCTAATGTCATCATTTAGACTTTTGACTTTTGAAGCTTTAACAGCTTCAGTCATGAGTTACAAACTTGTTTATTGCAAGCAGTCCATACATCTTTTGATAAATGTTTTTGATTGTTTCTGGTTCTATATAGAATCTGTTTATTATCTGATTATTTTAAGTTGAAGGTAGAAATGTTCATAGATATCCACGAACCATAATGAGCGAGTGATGATATTTTTATGGCATTTTAAAGTAAACATGTTCCGATTAAGTATGGAAACAAACATGCGGAAAATGGACCCCGCTTTTCTAATCATAGGTCCTTGCTTCGATTTTCGATCTCTATCTCACCAATGACACGTTGCATATCGACCTTGAGCTCAAAAATTGTTTGTCAGAGATTTCACAAAACACCAAGGAATTGACGTCGAAAGGATGTCGTTGAATGTTGCAATCTTGTATGCCATTTGACATTGGAATTTTAGGAGATTATTCGGCATTCACTCCGTCACCTTTTGAACAAATTGGCACAAATATTTTCATAGAAAAGCATTTTCAGAAAAATATAAAACAAATAAACTATTCATAACCTTCAATGGAGGTTTATTTCCGTCTACAAACTGGAACTTTTATTACGGTGGAAGTCATAAAGTACATTATTGAGCATAGTTGAAGACACACAACAACTCGGACAACCAAGTTTTTCGCTTAATTTTCACCTCTTAGAGGATTATTTTTGACTCCCAGCTCGGAGTCCTTGTCGTTGTTCAGACAATGGACTACAATATTAAATAAGTTTTGTTTTCGACCAGGAGGTGGACATTTTTATAGATACTGATGGCAAATCATCTTCTTCTTTATTCTTAGCGACTAAAATCACCCTCCGTTAACCCATAATTCCACTCATGGAAAATTGATTACGTGTTGAGAAGAGTTGATCTGAGGTTGTGGTGACAATTCGCTGCTTAGCGCTTACTTTACTTGGCGTTTACAGGACTTGGCTGCTGAGAGAAACAGTTCCTTATTATGGTCGGTACTTGAACACTCTGAGGTCATTTGTAGGGAAGTCATACAGTCAACTTGCCCTGGCTCTCTGAAGTGTTCAATGACTAACCAAATAACTTGGATCAACAAACTTAAACCAACTTGGACCACGACAATTTTGTTGCATCTCTACGAAACGAGACCTCTTCCTTTTATTTTCGCTATTGATTTCTATTCATATTAAATTATTTTGGAAAAGTTTTTCTACAAATAGTTTCGGGGAAGTAGAAGACAAATCAGCTAATTATTATCTTCTGTGGAGGCTCGTTTTCGTCTTACAAGCTGAAACTTCCATTATGGTGGAAGCCATGGAGTACATCATTGAGCATAATGGAAGACAAAGAACATTAGGACGCCCAAGTTTTTTTGCAATAGACAAATCATTCCTTAATTTTCATTTTTTACGTCTCCTTACGAGGTCATCTTGTCTTTGTTCAGACTATAAAGAATAATATTGAGCAAATGTAACATTGAAAAGAGTTTATGTGGTGTTGTAGTAACAATTCGTTGATTAGCGCGGATTAGGACTTGGCTGAGGGGAGAAACGGTCCGTGGTTATGGTGGATACCTACTTAGGCCCTCTCGGCTTATATGTAGGGAAGTGGTAGGCCACATTGGCTGTCTGAAGTGCTAAATAACCAACTAACTAAAAAGGACCAACCAACTTGAATTAACCAACGTGGAGCAATCAACTTGAACCACGAAAATTGTTTTTGTTGTATCACTAGGAAACGAGACCTCAAGCCTCTTCTTCAGCAGGATTCTTATGTCATTTAAATCTTGAAAAGGAGGTATATTCTGTTCAGATAACTATGACTCCCTGTGACTCTGTACTTGAACTACAGCAGCAGATCACAGGATCACAGTGCGTCGTATGAAAAGTAGGAACAGCCTTTGACTGTCCATCTGTGGTACTTTTGCTCGGAGTGGTTTTCGCATACTTTGGTGCTTTGATATGAATCGACTAACTGATCCACCACATCGACTATAACACCTTGCGACAAAAACTAAAAAAATGTTTCACACCGGAAAAAATCCATATGGGCGTGAAACTAGAAACCAAATATAGTAATACTGCGTACTCAGTTTTTCATTTCTACATGCTTTGTCCTTTTAAAAGGACTTCAAAATTTTAAGGGGGAAAAAAATAAAAAAAAAATTTAAAAAAATTCAAAAAAATACTTAACCTCGATTTTCTATCTTTTTATTATTTAAAATTCTGATACTCAAATAATTTAGAATTTTTGTACTTCATTAGAATTGCAGCTTCCGCTTTTTTTTTAATAACTTTCGAACCAATAAAGTTAGAGTAATGAAATTTTGAAACGTGATCAAGGAGATTTTGGGTTTTAACATACTTACTTTTCAAGTAAATTCTATGTACATTTTCAAGGATATAAAGGATTTAAATTTTCAAAGGACCTTTTTTATATACATTTTTTACAAAAAGATAAACAATCAATTTTATTTAATTTATTGAGCCTTTCCTCTTTAATTTAATATACATATCGCTATATTCTAACGAGGTTAAGTATTTTTTATATTTTTTTTAATTTTTTATTCCCTTCAAAATTTTGAATTTCTTTAAAAAGACAAAGGATGTAGAAATGAAAATGTTTTGTCTCTAGTTTCACGCCCATATAGATTTTTCCGGTGTGAAAAATGCTGTTGCATGGTGTAATCACGCACAAGCGGACGTCTGCACTCGGAACAATCAAATTGCCAAGCGGTCTCAATATCCACGTTGCGAAGCCATTTCGAAGCACTTAATACAAAATGTTGCAGCGATTACGTTGCAGTCCAATCAATGCAAGTCGAACTTGCTGCCGCGTTTTTGTTGCACAAAACAAAGTCAATTGCAGTGCGCGCAATCACGGCACGCCGCCAAATCTCGCCACATCACATCACATCGCCAGCCAGACAGCCGGCGATGCGGCGATTGCGTGCGTGCATTTGCCGCACTGTAGCGCTTTTACCAATTTCAATTTTCTGCTCCAGATATTTCGCTGATGTCGTCAATTCATTTGATTTGGGTCTTTCCGCTGCGCTGTGTCGCGTCGCAGCGACTGCAGCGACCGCGCCGCAAACCACAAATACAGTCAGCCAGCACTTATTGGCATATCGGCAACATGGCAAATGCCGGTTGGCGCATTTGACGCTGGTTGCCGTTTGCCATTTTGGCATCTACCACATGGCGCAAATCGCCACCAAATCGAGCATGCAAATTTAATGTGACTGCGTTTGTTGTATTTATTGCAAATGATTTAGATTTTTTTCTAAACTTGCAGTGCTTTTTCAAGTTGAAATTATCAAGTTGAACAAATTAATTTAGAAATTGTTAAATTTTGCATAAATTGAACTGTAGCTGTGCCAAATTTGTTACTAAATGACAAAGTCAAATTTCATTCGTGTTAAAATTGGAGTGGACAAGGTAAAACATTAATAAGCAAAAAGTTGTTACAAATTTTAATTAATGTTTGATTTTGTTGCTTGATCATTAATTTTCACTTATATGTCTAATCGAAATTATTCCCACACTCATACCAAATCATAGGCCAACCACTGCCACTGCAGCTAAAATAGCTGAAAATTACTCATACGCCCCTTTAGACCGAACTTTTTGCGATGCGTCGTACAACTTCAACATTTACATACATTTAAAATTTAAACAAAACACTGACAGTTGAAATACAACAACAACAACAACAAATCGAAATAGCTAAGCAAACACGCTGACCCACACACACGCACATTTCACTAGGTTTATCTGTTGACTGGTCGGTTGGTTGCTGCGAAAACAGCAAAAAGCTTTTACGTTCTTCATCATTTATTCATTTGCCAATGTTTTGGAATGTTTTTTTTTTGTTTTTTGTATTGAAATACTTGTATTGGGATAAGCTCGGCATTTTTGATTTTGCATCTTCTGTGAATTGTCTGCGCGCGCCGCGTTCGGCAAATGCGCTGAACTTGGGCATAGCGAAAAAAAAAACACACACACAACAACAAAAGAGTGAACATCGGAGCGCATTGTTGAGCGGCGGTGGTGCGTAGAAGCGCATAAATGACGCACACGAAGTTTGTCCTCGGTGATTTGTCCGTAGCGTTGAGTACCTTTTAAAAAATTCATAAAGCTGAAAGCACAATTTGGCCGACAGGAGAGCGAAGCGTTGAACATCGCCCAGCAGGGATTTGGCTGGTTGGCGGCAGCCAAATGTTGGGCCAAAAGTTCGATAACGATGGCTGTCAGTGTGGCTCGTGCAGGCGGCGGCGGCAACTAATTGTGTGGAGATTTGAAAGTTTGCGCTGAAATAGAAGCGCACACAATGGCAGACATGGTGCGTGGCAACAATACAGCAGACTTTCTATTCCGCAGAGATGAAGTGAGCATTTGTTGTTAGGTTGAAGGAGATTTAAACTGTGGAGAGAGAAGAAGCTGTGTCTGAGGCCTAAGAAAAATTAGTAAAAAATCTATGAAGTCAGAGAACAAAAATATGGCGTAAGTAAGCCAATCAATAATACTAAAAGATTTTCTATGTTAATATTGTTCACAATAAGTTTTCTAGCAGCAATACAGACTTTCTAATCCACAGAGATAAAGTGAGAATTTGTTTGAAGGTTTAAGCCGATTTATACTTTTGAGGAGAAAGAGGCTGAGTGTGCGGTCTAAGTGAACTCAATTAAAAATTGGCGAAGCAAGACATGAAAAATCTGGCAAAAGAAAGCCAATCATTAATACTGAAACATTTCCTATGTTAATTTCATTCACAATAAGTTGTCTAGCAGCAATACAGACTTTCTAATCCACAGAGATAGAGTGATAATTTGTTTGAAGGTTTAAGCCGATTTATACTGTGGAGAGAGAAAAAGCTGTGCCTGAGGCCAAAGGAAAATCAGTAAAAAATCTATGAGGTCAGAGATGAAAAATATGGCGTAAGGAAGCCAATCAATAATACTAAAAGATTTTCTATGTTAATTTTGTTCACAATAAGTTTTCTAGCAGCAATACAGACCCTTCTAATCCACAGAGATAAAGTGATAATTTGTTTGATGGTTTAAGTCGATTTATAATTTTGTGGAGGAAGAGGCTGAGTCTGCGGTCTAAGCGAAATCAATTAAAATTTGGTAAAGCAAGACATGAAAAATCTGGAAAAAAAGCCAATCATTAATACTGAAAGATTTCCTATGTTTATTTCATTCACAATAAGTTGCCTGGCATCAATATAGACTTTCTAATCCACAGAGATAGAGTGAGAATTTGTTTGAAGGTTTAAGTCGATTTATAATTTTGTGGAGGAAGAGGCTGAGTCTGCGGTCTAAGCGAAATCAATTAAAAATTGGTGAAGCAAGACATGAAAAATCTGGCAAAAGAAAGCCAATGATTAATACTGAAAGATTTCCTATGTTTATTTCATTCACAATAAGACTTTAGAATTTATTTGATTGTTTAAGTCGATTTATACTTTTTAGGAGGAAGAGGCTCAGCTGCGGTCGAAGCGAAATCACTTAAAAATTGGCGGGCACGACATGAAAAATCTGGCAAAAGAAAGCCAATCATTAATACTGAAAGATTTCCTATGTTTATTTCATTCACAATAAGTTGTCGTTGTAGTTGTAGACTTAAGAACTTATATGATGGTTTAAGTCGATTTATAATTTTGAGAAGGAAGAGGCTTAGTCTGCGGTCTAAGTGAAATCATTTAAAAATTGACGAAGCAAGACATGAAAAATCTGGCAAAAGGAAACCAATCATTAAGGCAAAAATACTTATTTCCTTCGTTAATATATTTTACAATAATTTAGCTAGTCATCTTATTTGTATTTAATACGTTCGCATTGAGTACATACTTCACACTCTAATTTCCGCAGTACAATTAAAAATTTGAGGTATTGAAATCCTAATGGAAATATAATTAATCCAAAATAATGCAAACTGCCATTTTGCCCACACCGCACGCCGCAGCTCAGCAACCGCACTCACCCTTAAACCGCGCACGCTTTCGCTTCGCTGAAATTAGCGAAGCGTGTAATATGATTCGCTGGCGCTGCCCAGAACGCCGCCTGTGCCGGTGCCTTTGTGTTTGGCATTGCCCTTTCGCCGTAATGACGCCCTCACGCACAGAGCGCTGCTGTTGCGTTAATGCGTTATCAGCAGGACAACAGATGCAAATAATCCGCTTTTAATTATCGGCCGCATTACACGGCAAAATGTGGCGCATTAATAATTTCATATTTCGCAACTCTGGCAACGCCCACACCTGCTGCGCCCCATCGTTCGTATTGCCACAAAAAATCATACAAAAATTAAGAACATCGAATAGCAACGAAGAGCGATTGAAGCGCACGAAAGGAGGCGAATTAACGTTGGCGGCTTTTAATGACTGCGTGCAGTAAGGCGGCCAGTGGCGGCCTTTTACATAAAATGCCGCACGGCAGCTCATTACAAGCGAAGGTGTGCTTTTCATCAAACCACTGCTGATGGAAAGCACAAAAGCGGCAGAATCAACAAAAAACAATAACAACAACAATAGCAGCAGCCGCACGCAAATATGCCGACTCGAGTGCATGGCGCACACAAAAGACTCACACAAACACAGTTATGAATGTGTGTGTGTGTGTGTATATAAACGCAAAAGTGCATGTGGCTGTGGGACTATGGGGCCAAGCGGCATTGTTGTTGTTGTTGTTGCTTTGCTTATTTGTGCTCGCTGCATTTCAACTTCATTTGCACAAGTTTTCCACTTGAGCGACGGCAGCCAATGCGCCGCAGCTTATGCAAAGAAAGCAAAAATCGTGCAATGTCTGTCCGTCCGATGACAATGACTGCCGCTTGGACGCCCTACGCGTGGCGATCTTGTTGCTGTCGATACGCTTTTGTTGTTTTTGTTGTTGTTATTATTGTTCTTGTCAGCGACATTGGCATAAATGTTGCTTGCACAGTGGTCCACAGTGGCAGAGTTACGTATATAATTTCGACAATTGCGATGTGGGAATTTGGGATATTTATTTATATAGGTTAGGCTAGTTGGGTTAGGTTATGGTTAGGAGGTTAGGTTACGATTAGGTTATGGCTATGTTAGGTTTAGATTATTAGGTTAGGCTTAGGTTAGGATTAGGTTTGTTAGGTTGGCCAACCTTTGAGCATCAGTGGCAGTGTGGCGCATATAATTTTGACTATTTTTAGGTTAGGTCAGTTGGGTTAAGTTATGGTTAAGTTGGGGTTAGGTTAGATGTTAGGTTAGGGTTAAGTTAGGGTTATGTTAATTAGGTTGGCCAACCTATAAGCATCAGTGGCGGTGTTGCGCATATAATTTTGACAATTGCGAGGTGGGAATTTTGGTGATTTATTTGTATAGATTAGGCCAGTTGGGATAGGTTATGGTTGGGTTAGGGTTAGGTTAGGGTAAGTTTAGGGTTAATTTAGGGTTAAGTTAGGGTTAAGTACGAGTTAGATTACTTAGGTCGGCAAACTTCTAAGCATCTCACACAGAGCATATAATGGAAAGACTTTTGGAACTATTTTAATAAAAGTTTTAGCAAATGTTTAGTTCCTCAATGTTCCTCAAAGAAGAGAACTACGCAGATTCAAGGCAGCTAACCCGCCATCTGTGAAACTGGACATTGTTCCAAACCTATAACTATTGCATTGGAGTTTAAGAAAAGCTAAAGTACATTTCTTACAAAAATAAGATCAACAAGGAATCATAAAACGCAAGTTATGGCTTATTGGAACTGTATGCACATTATTTTTAATAAGAATCGAATGAAACAAAATAGAGAAAAACCAGATAACACACTTTCTATGTAATTGCGCTGTAATATCTGGAAGAAGTCAGACTTGGTGAATTCTTTGTTTGATTTGAATTTTTTTATATAACTATTCATAGACTTTACCTCATGAAAAGCTGAAAGTGGTTTAAGGGGAGAGATCAGTTAAATTTTTTGGAGAGTTGAATTTTTTGTTTTCGGAATCGGTTAGTTCAATGCCTTGAAAACATCGTCCTAAGAGGATTTTTCGAAATTCGAACGCGTTCTCTCATAATGCGAGAACAAAGCAAGCGCTCCGCCTACCGCTCGGCCCTGTTTCCAAACTTCAACCGCGTCTCCTGAAAAGTTGCACTTTTTGAAATGGCAACCCTCGTAACTCGGAAAGTTTATGTCCGATTGACTTGAAATTTGGCACACACCTTTATGTACTCTTTTTACGTAATCTGTTCTAAAGCGAATTGTCAAGCTCGCGAAAAAACCCCTCTGGCATCACGTCTATGTTCAAAAACGAGCCTGTTTTTTTCACTTTCTCGGCATTTTCGCGATATTTATTTTTTTGCATATTTTGTTAGGGGGATTCATAGTTCTATCTATTCTTAACAGAACGTACTTTGATTTTTTGATTTCAGATAAAAATTGCGGACTCTACGTTGGTTGCCAATCAAAATGAGAGGTAACTTCAACCCTTTGTAAGTCGGCCATTTTGAGGCGCATCGGAGAAAAAAAAATTTTTTTATAAATTTAATTAATATACTCTTAAATTAAAAAGTTTGGAAAGATTCAAACATTATTTGTACCAAAAAAAAAAAGAAAAAAAGACCAGTTTAACTGATCTATCCTCTTAAGTGGTTTAGTGGAGTTTTCTCAGAGTGGATTATTCTCAGAGTAACCGTGGCCATCTATTGTTCCTACCTAACTAAGAGTGATCCAAATGGAACTTGGAACTCTTCAACCATGACTAACGAGTGTTCATTGTATGGGACGAGAGTTTCTGATAAATGAAAATTCACATCGAATTCTGAGATAAAAGTAATGCCTCATGTTTGGTATATCAGATGTTGAAAACAACAGTGGCTGACGACAGAACCTTAACTTCAAGTTTTGTCTAATATAAAGCAAACAAAAATGTAAATAAATCGTCATTCAATTCTTTACTTTCATTCGTCAGAATACGAACTCATACTTGGAACGAACTCATACTTGGAACGAACTCATACTTGTTTAATTCATACTTGGAAACATTTAGTATCGATGAGCTAAAATGGGGTCCGAGTCTAAGAATTATCGTTATCGAATAATCGTTCTCCACCGACCTCTGTTTTACAAATTGGTAAACTTATATCCATCTGATCCCATTTACTTCCGCCAGTTAAAATAATAAAGTACTGCGAAGTACTACTTCCTTCGAGTTTTTCATAGCAGGTTTCGAAGGCTAGGACGAAAGGCTGTAAGGGATATCCTTTACTACTTTGGATATTGAGCTTACTTGTGTGAGCTTTGCTTCTTTGTGACCTTAAAGCACAAAGAGGTGGACCTTTGTTTGGAACCTTTCATTTCGATAGCTTCTATGGAAACTATGTTATTTACAGGAAGCTACAAGGTTCTTTTTTGGTCAATACGTATAAGGTAAAGAACCCGTTATCAATGACGCTTTCTGTTAAACAAAAATTGACGAAGAAGATGTCAGCTGGTACGAACTGTTGTTTGTGGAGCAAATTTTCACTATTGTCCTACCATCCATGCTGTGACATGTGACTTGAAATTTAAAGGAATTTTCTCGGACCCTTAGGTCGATTAAGAAGAGCTCGTTAGAAACTTCTACATTGAGAATCTGTCGAGGTTTTTGCTACTTAAGAAAGTTAACGTAACGATAACGATAACGTTTTTATTACTTTGACACTGTTACAGCTGTCAATCGAACTGACTATACTCTGACTTTTAGTTCAACGAAAATGACACTGACCGCGACTCCAGTTTGTGTAACTGATTTTATGTATATAACATTCTAGCTTACTTAGTATGGTTCAAAATGTATACAGATTTTTAACGCATACTATATTTTATTTATTTATTTATTTATTTACTTATTTATTTAGTTATTTATTTATTTATTTTTTAATTAATTAATTAATTAATTTATTTTTTTTTATTTTTTATGTATTAATTAATTAATTAATTTACTTATTTGCTTATTTATTTATTTAATTAATTATTTATTATTTATTTATTTATTATTTATTTTTTATTTATTTATTTATTTATTTATTTATTTTATTTATTTATTTATTTATTTAATTCCAAAAACAACGGCATTTAAGAATCACCTATGTATGTATTTATTTATTTTTTAATTAATTTATTTATTTAATTTTTAATTAATTAATTTATTTACAATTCATAATTTCCCTAAGCTCACTAATCATTCGGCACCACTGTGCATCAAGCGCAGCCCAGAAGGCGAGAGCCACTTAAACACGAGTGGCTGGTGCCATTGTCCCAATTTTTTTATTAAGCACAATGAAAGCAGAACAAAAACAAATTCACAACAACAAAAAAGGGTGCAAGTACAACAACAAGAACAACGGATGCAGTATGCCAAACTGGGTTGATGTGCGTGCGGCCCAACACCCCACGCCACGGACAGACGGCGGCTTTTGTCTCTCGGTTCGATTCAATAATTCTCGCTTCTAACAAGACGGCTGACAGTTAGACAGCGAGACAGGCAGTAATAGACGCACTCGGACAACAATGTCTACCTGGCCGGGTCTGTTCAGTGTCAGCTGGCTGGGCTTATTGAGGCGTGGCCGGAGGGCGCGGCATGAGCGGCTCATATTTTCCATTGTCTATCGGTCTTGTACGACATACCCAGTGCGGGCAATATTGGTTCATTGATGTTGTGCTCGCAGCAGCAAAGCGGAACTTCATCTCTGTGGCGTGTTTGTGTGTGTGTGTGTGTCAGTGTCACTGCCAGCCTCAGAGTACTTCACATTTGTCGCTCAGTCTTTGCAACGTGCCGCTTTGTTTGGCGCTGCGGCATTACAACTGCTCGCAGGTGTCATTTTTCGTTTTGTTTTTGTTGCTGCATTCGAGGTTTTTCTCTTTCGCTTTCGCCATCAAAATTGCCGCCGTGTGCCTGCGGGTACTTGAACAGAGCGCATTCTCGACGCCGATATTGAAAAATTTATCGAGTGTGAAATGAGATGAAGTGAATTAACCTGGAATCGGTGTCAATTACTGGCGCAGGTGGAATTTTTGATGCAAACGCGTCAGGCAGAAAGTAAAAAAAAAATAAAAAAATTGCAAAAATGCAAACCAGTGAAACATTACGCTGAGACATCAGTTGAAAACTTACGCGGTGTGCTTTATAGTGTGTTGTGTTGTTGTAGGGTTTGTCTAAAAATCTCTTTAATTGAAACGAACTCAGCACCGCCCAGAGTTGCCACCAGCCGCACTGAAATTCTTCACTGCACAGCACTAAATAGTAGGAAAATTACACTTAATGACTGTAATTTAGGTTTATTAATTTAAAAATCAACACGCCACATCACTTGGCACAGCGACGCGCCACAAATGTGCAACGGCTGTGGCACCTCGACGCTGAGTTCAGGCAAAGCGCAGTTCAAGCGCTTTGAACTGCCACCCCTTTGGCTCACGCCTTGGCCCAGTCGAGCAGCTAATAAATCGTCTAATGTTATGAATTTAACACCCTCGTTGCCAATTAGCGGCACGCAACTGCAGACGTTATTGATTTTTGTGCAGCGCAGCGCGCGGCGTCCGTTTGGTGTCCGGCTGCCGCATGTGCGGGCTTTTCAGTGAAACTGTTCGATGTGCACGAATGTTTTGTGGCAGTTGAAATTTTGATTGCCCGTCATTACCGGTAATGAAATATTAATTTTGCCATTAATACTAATTGAATTATTAAACGATGACATGCTGACCCCGTTTGCTGAATGCGATTGAAAGGAGCTTTATGCAATGGTGTTTGGGTTTCAAAGTATGAAAAGGAGGAACGGATACGTGATATACGATACGTGATGTACAGATATATGATATATATATATATTGAATCATTCCTTAGGGAAGCTAATGCACAGTAAAAATTTCCCACTTATGCAAACTATAAAAGCAGTGAGGAAATTGAGAGTTACAATGCAAATGTTTTGGATGTTCGACTTGAACTCAAGAAGCTTTGGTAGTTAAGGAGAAGTATCCTATAGAGAGAAGTATTAAATTTTTTATATCAGAAACTAATAAAGTTAGAAGGACGAAATTCGAGGGTGTGGTAGTCTACATATTAGTGCTTAAGATATATTATTTTCCAAAACAATATTGCAAATTTCCAAGAATATTGAAGAATACATTTTTAAAAGGACATTTTCAATAACTCTTAGTGCTTTTGCACCAAAATATTAAATTTTTTTAAGATTCTAATGATTTTTCCCTTTCATTTGATACCCATATTGTTGTTCTACATTGCCCTCAATTTTTAAAATAAAACATAAAACAATAAACATGTCCTCGAAATTTCAAAGTCCTTTTAAAAAAATTCTGACGTTAGAAGGAAAACTAAACATGCAGTTTAACTACATTTGGCCCCTAGTTTTGCAATTATAGATTTTTTCGTGTATAAAATTTGTTGTCGCACTGTGGAATCAATCGACAAGCATAAACGGTGTACAAAGTGATTTACAAGTGTGAAAATTACTTTCCTTACGTAAGATTTCGGTACCCCAAAAGCGTAAAGGATACCAACTTGCAAGGCCTTTAGCTCTTTCGATATTGAACAAACTTGCGTGCGTCGACAGGTGAACTCCTTAAAGCCTTAAAGCACAAAGAGTTGAGTATTTTTGTGAAATGTTTTATCTCGATAGCTTCTATGGAAGCTTACTATAGCTTCTATAGCTTAGAGCAAGCTTCAATGTTCATTTTGGGCTTAGAAGAACTAGGCGAACGTTCCTCTTGGTAGAGAGAGATTAGTCTTCAATATTATCAATGACGTTTTTTGTCTCCTAAAATTAGTGTAGAATGTGCCAGCTGGGGTTATTTATTAAGAAACCCTCTTTATTTGAGAACCCTCTTTTCCTAAATCAGCATCTGCGCACGACTGTCTTACTATCGTTGACTTATGACTCATGATTTTACAATTATGAGAATCCTTTACGCTTTTGGGCTACCAAAATCTTTTCTAAGGAAGTTTGACTAATGGAGGGATTTTCCACGCTTTTGGATCCCTTTCTACATCGTTTATGCTTGTCGATTGATTGGTAATCTAACTAACCAAAGCTTCTTGAGTTCAAGTCAAACATCCATTATGAGAAGTTTTCTAAGGTTCTTAGTTCGATTCCAAACAAACGCTTGACTTAAACTAACGAAATTTTGGTGTATTAGATAACCAATCAATTGACTGGCACTACCGGTGAATAAAATATTTTAAAAGTGGAGAAAGTTCCACTCATTTTCAAGGTTCTCTTTTTAAACTTTCGATACCGTAAACGAATCGTTAAAGTTCATCCCGCAGTGATTTAGTTATCTTTCTTAGCCCGTCGCAGTCTCTTAAGCTGGGATCAGTCAAACAGTAAATTAGTCAAACATCTGCCACTTTGTTCGTCTATCTGTAACAATTCTCTTTTTTATTAAAACACAAATTCCATACTTATAAAATCTTAAGGGCTTATGGCTCAAAACCTGCGACCAGTAGTTGCCATACGTAAACTTTCTTGTGTGCAAAGTTTATTTTCTTTATTCAGCCAAGAAGCAACAATTTTATTCCTCCGATCTGGAGATCCTAATGGCTAAAGAATGTCAAGTTGAGACAGTGTTGCCAGATACCTGAATTAACTTTCTCCTAAATCTTAAAAAATACTGAAATTTCCTCCCAAAAGTTAAAAAAACTCCTAAATTTTTTTTTTATAATTTGCATAATTTTATTATTATTATTAAACTTCTCATAAAAAATAAAAATATATACCTACATATATTTTTTTATTGTAGCCTTTTTTATTCATCTTCAGCTTAACAACAAAAACTTAACAAAAACAAAACATATAACAAATGAATTAAATAAAAGGGCCGTTTTTGGCGGAATTTCATTGTGACAGCAATAAGTGAGAACGAGATAGAACGAGCTTACATTTTGTAAGCTTACAAATTTTTAACACAATAGGGTGCTTTGACTAGTAAAATAGTTGCCAAAATATATTTTGTTACTTCGTTATCCAAAAATCTCCCAAAAATCCACTACGCATCCGAAAAATCCCCTAACAAAAAATATAAATCTCCTAAACTTTCTCACTGTTTATTCAGTCAAACATTTGTCATTTTGTTCGTCTTCTTGGTTGCACCATTTTCTTTTTTTGTGCAGTTCTAAATTCATCCACATAGAATCATTGTGACTTATCAAAAACTGCGAGCAGTAGCTGCCCTAGGTTGCTTTTCTTCAAGTCCTCATTCAGTCAAGCAGTAGTAAGTTTGTTCTGAATCTGGAAACTCCACTCAACAGTGCTATGGCCAACATGCCCAACAGTGGCGCACATATAGGGTCCCCCCGCAGTACAAAATTTGCTGGGGTAAAATATGGTTTCAAATAAAACTTGAGCTCAAAAGTTGTATGCAAACCTCTTCAATCCTGATGTCAGTGATGTCCAGCATGCCAAAAAATTTAGAGCTGAGAAAGCTTTATGTAAATTTGTAGGACAATCCTTTCATAATTTTTTTTCGCCATACTAATAATTACATTCTCATAGAATTGTTGGGATCTATGAGTCAAAAACTATATCCAGTGGTTTTTAAAGGCTTCTCTTGATGTCTTCTTTTACCTCATTAAAAGAGTTCCAGCGGGAGCGTAACAATCAAATAATTCAAAATCTCGAGGATAAAGATCTCTAAATTTTTCACAGACCTTTAAAATATATTTGGATTGGCTTCTTCCCAATGTGAATTTTTTGTATGGCTTCCTCTTAATCGGAAATAATTGATTTTCTGTTGTTCAAATTGGGTTACTTTTTCTGAAGCGCTGCATTTGATCTCACTAACAGTTGCAATCGTTCAGTCAAATGGTAGTATTTCATTATGTACAGAACCCCTTCAGTTCCACACAGCATAGATATCCTAAGCTGAAATTCAAGCTTGCAACCTCAAACATTGTACACCTTAAACATTGTCTTATTTCTTTTTTTTTATTTAAATCACTTTTCGCTTGTTATCCTGTAACAATCAGTTCTTAAATCATCATCAGTTCTTAATCAAACGTGACCAGATTTGTTATATAAAAGAATTTATTTGTATATATTTTCATATTTTCCTCCTTTCAAACTGCGCTGTCTTCACTTCATCGCTTTATGTCAGCCGCACATCAGCAACGATTTCGTTTATCTTTTTTTTTGTCAGTTGTTGCTCAACACAAGCCGCATATCGACGTCAATTATGTCATTGCCATAACAATCGTGGGTGTCATTGTGCCCTTGTCAGAAAATTACGCTCCTTGATTATGCGTTGTGCGTGTTGAAAGCAGCCCAAAAAGGCAAACGAAGCGGAAAAACCCATTGGCTGAAGGTATACATTTTTGACAAAGGTGGATGCAGCAAAAAGTGTAAGATGGATTTTGAATTGACTGAAATTGACACAAGTTGTCAATGAAAATTATGATTGAAATAATAATCTGCATGCAGGTAGAAAAGCTCAATCGAGCTCAAACGTTGCGGAACGCAGCGCGTCACCAAAGAGTTAACCGAACGAATGTCGAATGTCGAATGGGTGTAATTAAGCATAAATTTCGCATGGTTACAAAATGTCAATGCCGTTAGCTGTCATGGCAATAACAAGAACTGTCATTGTTGCTGACAGCTAAGCGTACGATTTAGTTTGGTTTGTTGCCAGCGATAGCAACAACGACAGCCGAAAACGACTTGTAAAGCCATAAAGTATGCAACGCATTTGCTTATGGAACATTTTTGTTTCGTTTTGTGGAAAATATTTGGCATTTTACAATAGCAACGAGAGCAATCAAATATTGGCGCGTGCATGTAAGTTTGTGTATGTGTATAGATGTGTTTGTGTGTGTATGACATACTGACGCGCACACATGCGGCATTGCACGCTGCTTTTACAGTCGCATTGGATGCAGCGCGTTACGTTTGTGATTCTCTGCGCTTCCAGACAAGCGACGAATTTTTCGACTGCAAAATAAAAAAAAAATTAAAACTGAGTGAAAAAAAATCAGACCAAAATGTGGCGAAAATTTATTGCCACCCACGGCGTAAAGTAGTCACGCTTCTGCGTTATACACGGCCCACACTGTTGTGCCACGTTGCACTGTTGGCGGCGTTCACGATGCGGTTCAACTGTCTTCATCGTAGAGCAAACTAACGCGACCGGTGAAAGGCAGAGCTAAATGTTGCTAGAAAATAAAATTTTGAAGGGTCAAACATGCTAATAAGTTAGCGTAAAGAATACAAAAATGAAATTAAATTCAAAATTTTTTTTAAACGAAATGAATTGCTTAATTAAGAAGAAAATATGGCACATAAAAAATGTGTTGTTATCATCCAATTAACAGAGATAATGAGAAACTTTTCAAGCAATACAGTTTAGAAGTTTCCAGATACAAAAGTTTTTTGAAGCCAGAAACTTCAAATTTGTTAAATTTGTTTAATGTGATATTTCTGAAATGGCTCATGCAACCCTGCATCTGGCAGTTATACACACTCAGAATAAAATGATAGCAAAAGTGACAAATCTGCTAGCAATGCATTTTGTTTTTGCCACCGATCGTGAATGCCACCACTGTGATGGCAATATTTCACGCGCGCACACTGACTGGTAATGTTGTTGCAATTGCGCTGCAATATTTTATGCGTCCTGCATTCTCAGCATCAGCGTCAGCCAGTTGGCTTAAGCCAGTGACGGCACTGTCTGTCGTTTGGCACCCCGCGTCGCGCCGCCGCACGCTTTTCTGACACATTGAGATGAACTGAACTGAGCGCTGAAAAATTGAAATGAATTTGAATTTTTACGTTTTTAACGCGAAATTACGACAATTCAACAATAAACGTCGCGCAGCGTTGCCACGTTGCTGCGGTGCGGCGCGACGCGACGCGACGTGGCGTGGCGCATTGCACGTTGCGCTGACTTGCTGTCGCCGCCGTTGCACTTTGGGTGCTTTATGGCAGCGTTGAAGTCAGCATCGTTGGCAGCCATGTTGCAAACGAAACTGCTGACGTGAATGCGAATCGAGATTGTTGTTGTTGTTGTTGGCGTCAGCCTTTGCGCTTATCAGCCCACCCATTCCACACACAAATAAATCTCGAGTTGAAGCCAGTCTGTCGTTACTCCTTTTTGGTGTCGTCTGTGTGCATTATTTTCCCCTCCTTCCGTCACACCTCTCTTCAACTTTTTTTGTTTTTGTTTTCATACGAAATTCCACTTTTACCTTTTGGCGTTTTTGTTTCGCTGTGTTTTGTTGCTGATTTCTTTTTTGTTATATGTTATAGTAGTTGTTGTTGTTTTTGATAAAATACTCATGCAAAATGGCAACTCATTTGTCAATTGTCACACTTTGATGATGCACAAATGTTGTTGTTGCTTTTATTGTTATTGCTTATGTCGCTTTGCATGTCGGTATGTAGATTGCTTGCTGATTTATGAGCTCGTGCCAAAGGATTCACTAGAAATAACCAACTCCTGAAATATTTATGTGGTGTCTGTATTGTTGTTGTTGGTGTCTGTGCTGTCATGTTGAAATGATGTTTAGTGGCCTTAAATTTGTGCCTCAAGGATTTTAGGTTTATTGAGCACATAAATTGAAAACCGAATTTATATAGTAAACATCTTAACCCTCTCTCGAGTATGGGACATGTGTGTCCCATCTGATATCTTGATTTTTTAAATTGACGATATAATGATTCACTGTGTGGTCTAATCTAATCTAATCTAATCTAATCTAATCTAATCTAATCTAATCTAATCTAATTTAATCTAATCTAATTTAATCTAATCTAACCTAATCTAATCTAATCTAATCTAATCTAATCTAATCTAATCTACTCTACTCTAATCTAATCTAATCTAATCTAATCTAATCTAATCTAATCTAATCTAATCTAATCTAATCTAATCTAATCTAATCTAATCTAATCTTATCTAATCTAATCTAATCTAATCTAATCTAATCTAATCTAATCTAATCTAATCTAATCTAATCTAATCTAATCTAATCTAATCTAATCTAATCTAATCTAATCTAATCTAATCTAATCTAATCTAATCTAATCTAATCTAATC
This sequence comes from Melieria crassipennis, assembly GCA_963668005.1. NCBI lineage: Eukaryota > Metazoa > Arthropoda > Insecta > Diptera > Ulidiidae > Melieria > Melieria crassipennis. The sequence continues at coordinate 21,666,138 of OY764961.1, forward strand.
TAATCTAATCTAATCTAATCTAATCTAATCTAATCTAATCTAATCTAATCTAATCTAATCTAATCTAATCTAATCTAATCTAATCTAATCTAATCTAATCTAATCTAATCTAATCTAATCTAATCTAATCTAATCTAATCTAATCTAATCTAATCTAATCTAATCTAATCTAATCTAATCTAATCTAATCTAATCTAATCTAATCTAATCTAATCTAATCTAATCTAATCTAATCTAATCTAATCTAATCTAATCTAATCTAATCTAATCTAATCTAATCTAATCTAATCTAATCTAATCTAATCTAATCTAATCTAATCTAATCTAATCTAATCTAATCTAATCTAATCTAATCTAATCTAATCTAATCTAATCTAATCTAATCTAATCTAATCTAATCTAATCTAATCTAATCTAATCTAATCTAATCTAATCTAATCTAATCTAATCTAATCTAATCTAATCTAATCTAATCTAATCTCATATAACTGTCGAGAGAGAAAATTTTTTCACAAAATATATGTACACGGGATGGTGATGAATGAATGAATGATGAATGAACGAATGATGAAAAAGGGAGACATTCAACGAGTAAGCAGTCATGTAGTGAATGACTAATTAGAACTTGGCAGAGGAGTTCAAAACCACTCAGGAATTCAGGTCCAATGACCGGCGTTCGCTCAGTGTAGGGTATCCAGAAAGAATATCACCAAACAATTTTCGATAATTTGTTTCTTAGGGCCGAAAATGCCTGCTTTGCTTATGGGCTTTCATATCCCAACAGTGATTTAGGATATATTTGACTCTCTCACGCTAAAGTATCCACAAAGAATAATATTTAATAATCGTTGATAATTTTCTACTCAGGGCTGAAAATCAGCTTTATATCCTAAAAGTTACTTAGGATGTCTTCTGTCATTGGATGCATGTATTACGTTCTTATGAGTGAAAACATCCAGTAAAAACGTACTTGATGGAATAATGAAGGATGAAGGAGCTTTGGCCATTGCTTGATGCTACCAATGATGAGGCGATGCTGAACACAAACTAAGTATGTCTAAGGAGAAGTGGAAGCAGCAGCTTGAGAACTCTTAAGGATATAAGGATACTTGTATACCTAAGTAGTTAAAGCAATGTCAAATATCGCTTTATTGTTTTATGTTTTTTGGCCAGTTTAAACATTAAACAATAAGCATTTGTAGTCAGAATCTCTCGAAATAAAAAAATGTTTAAATATTTTTTTTATTTTTATTGAAATATTAAAAATTTTTTTTTTCACTTTAAAATATTTGAATATTTAAAATACTTAATATTTAAATATTTTTTTCTCTAAATAAAAAAAATATTTTATTATTTTCAATAAAAAAAAACAACTAAATATTTCAAATTTTGTTAAATTATTTTTTTATTTTTATTTAAATATTTGAAATATTTTTTTTTCACTTTAAAATATTTGAATATTTAAAATATTTAATATTTAAATATTTTTTTCTCTAAATAAAAAAAATATTTTATTATTTTCAATAAAAAAAAAAACTAAATATTTCAAATTTTGTTAAATTATTTTTTTATTTTTATTTAAATATTTGAAATATTTGTTTTATTTAGAGCGAAAAAAATATTTAAATATTCAATATTTTAAATATTATAATATTTTAAATATTTTTTTTACTTAAAGAGAAAAAAATATTAAAATATTTTAAATAAAAAATATTCAAATATTTATTTATATTTAAATATTTTAAATATTTTTTTATTTAGAGAGAAAAAATATTTAAATAGTTTAAATATTAAATAGTAAAAAATCAACTTGTGCAATATTTAGAATGTAATAATATCCTTATACAAGAACAGTCCGGATTCAGGTGTAAACACTCATGTGAAACTGCGTTAAACATGGTTTTAGCTTGTTGGAAGGAAGAACTAAATGAAAAGAAATCTATTTTTGCCTTTTTTGTAGATCTCAAGAGAGCTTTCGAGACCATAGATCAAGGGATTTTATTAAAAAAGTTATTCAATATTGGTATACAGAATAAAGAGTTAGAGTGGTTCAAGAGTTTTGTCACTAACCGTAAGCAATGTGTTGCGATCGGGTCATCAATTTCCGATGAAATTGATGTCAAGATTGGGCTGCCCCAAGGCTCAGTTCTGGCCCCAATTTTGTTTAATGTATACATTAATGATATCGCATCTATACTCCAATTTAGTACCATCAAGCTATTCGCTGATGACGCCTTAATCATGATCAGCGGGACTAACGTAATTGACATCCAACGCAAGTTGCAATTGGACTTAGATTCTCTCTATGGTTGGCTATGTACAAATAGATTGAAGTTAAATATTGATAAAACTAAATATATGGTCATATCAAAAAATAACAATCTAATATTGGAAAATTTTAAAATAAATAACGTCGAAATTGAAAAAGTTGATAAAATAAAGTACTTGGGCATTCAGATTGATGATAAATTAAAATTTAACGATCACATTGACTACACTTTGGGAAAAATTTCGAAAAAAATTTGGTTTATGAAGAGGACGTGCAAACTTTTAAGTAAACATTACAAAATAAGGGTTTATAGATGGATCATTGAGCCACATTTCATTTACTGTCCAACAATTTTTTTTTCATTATGAAAGACTCGCAAATTGACAAATTGCAAAAGATGCAAAATAAAGCGATGCGCTTCATCCTTAATAAGCGCTATGATGCGTCCGTTAAGGACATGCTTATTTCTCTCAATTGGCTTAGTGTCAAGCAACAAATTTTTTTCTATACGATGAAGTTTATTAATAATCTAAAAAATGGCTTATTACCCGAATATTTGAGCACCAATTTAGTTGTAGTTTCTAGTACACATAGTGTGAATACAAGAAATAAAAATAAATTTAAGATACCATTTTTTAGAACAGAAGCGGATAAAAATAGTCTTTTTCACAAAGGCATCAAATGTTTCAACGAGCTGCCTGAAGGAATTAAAAATTGTGATATCAATTTGTTTAAACGAAATCTGTTTAATTTTTGTAAAACGATAGACATAAGGTAACTATTAAGTAGTAATATTAATGTTACACTATTTTTAAGTATGTAAAGAATTAGGCTGAATAAAGCCGTAAGAAATAAAAAAAAAAAAAAAAAAAAAATATTTTAAATATAAAAATAGAAAAAAATATTTAAATATTTAAAATATTAAGTATTTTAAATATTCCTTTTATTTATAGAGATTCTGACTACAAATGCTTATTGGTAAATGCTTGAACTGGCCAAAACACATAAAACAATATTTTTTTTTACTAATTTTTACTACTTTACTATTTTTTTTCTATTTTTACTATTAATTTATTCAATGTAAATAATTACCTACTAAGAAGAAAAGAACTAATCAACTACACTTTTATTTGTTTTAAACCTTTTTTACATATTTTTAAAATTTTTGTATTTCAATTTTACATGAAATCGATACGTTTTCGCAAGTTTTAACATTGTTGCCCAAACTGGTGTTTTCTTGTTTATCAGTTTTTGTTGTTGCCTACAAATTTTCGTATTAAATTGTAACTTTTCACTTTGCCAAAACACTTTGCAGTTTATGTATATTGTTGCTGTTGGCATTTTTCTTGCTATGGTTGTTATTTTTGTTGTTGTTTTGGTGCCAGCAACATTGTGTAAAAACAATGACTGCAAAATGGTGCTGCTGCCAAAAATTGTTGTGACCGTAAAATGATCTTGATAAATCCGGTTCGGTGGCAGTAAAGTCAAGTCAAAAGTTTAAGACAAAAAGGGCAAAAAGGGTTTCACCTTCGACACACACACGCACACAAGCACACACACACGGACACAAAGAAGCCAGAAAAATAAGAACAACGAAAGGACAAAGCAGCCAGCAGCAGCGTGCGATTAAATCTGCAGGCGGCGCCCGATTGCGAAATTGTAAAATGCGGCGCGCACTGAGCGCAGTCGAACTTATGCTTTGCATAAGTTAAGGCGCACGCCCTCCCCTTGAAAGCTGCCACATAACGCTGCGGCCGTAATTGGAAGATTGTGGCCGGGACTGGGGTGTGCTCAGCCAAGGAGAAGACGCGGCCAACTTGTGGCGGCCGCTGGGCTTAAGTTGAACGGAAAGGCAGCGTGCGGCAGCGTAAGGAAACGAGACGAAGGATGCCGCACCGCAAGCAAATAAAAACTAATTTCCCTGTGAAATTAACATAGACTAATGGCCGCGGGCAATGCGCTTTCAGATGAGCAGACAGTCAGTCGGACAGCGAGCGAGACAGACGGACAGACAGACAGCGAGCAAGATTGATAAACGACAATGCGAGCGCGGCAATAACAACGACAACGACAATGAAACTGGTGAACTGGGGTGCAGGCAACACGAAATCAACCCATTAGGCACCGTTCACATCAAACCGGTTATTAATGATTTTATAGCGCAAAATGGCGCCGCCCGCCCCCTTACAACAAATTGCCGTTGGCCATTAATACAAACGGCTTTAAAACGTGCCAAATGTGCGTTTTGCACTTCTTGGGTTTGCTGTTGCACATTTTTTTCTTGGCTCATTGATGGTTAAGGGTGTTGTTCTTGTTGTTGTTGTTGTTGGCGCCAGCAGCACGTTGGGCAATGTTGTGCGAATTGTCAAAATTATTAATTATGGCCATTATGAGCTCATAACTTTTGATCATTTCACTTGAGTCGGCAGAAGCGGCAGCAGACGCATTCGTCGCCGCCGGCTTCTGGCCGCAGTTTTTTTCTGATATTTTAATTACTCGATAATCGCCTGCTTTGCGTGCGCTTTTTAAATTCTGTTCAATGTTGTTGTTGTTGTTGTTTTGCTTGTAACCGCATCTCATTTGGCCGTTATTGTGAGTTCCTGTTTGGCTGCTTTGCGTTTTCTGTTATGAGAGCGATTTGTAATCGTTAAATTTTCGCTGTTATGACGTTATTAAGTTGAAGACCAAGTTTCGAGTTGCCATAACGCACAATTATTGGGGTTAATGTTGGGTTGCGTTGACGTGCGCCGCTGTGGCTGCGTGCCGTTTGTGTGTGGTGGCATACATTAGCGGCGGAAGAGAGGGAGCAGGCAGGCAAAGCAGGAAATATGCTCGTGGCTACATGTTTTATTTACAACTTGAGAAGCAACAATTAAGCAATTTGGCATCTTTTTGTTGTTGGATTTTATAGTGGCACAGGAAATAACCTAAATATGAGCAGATAACGAATGCAAGCAGTGAGGAGAGGGAACAGTACTTATACATTTCTTATAAATAGAATCAATATAGATTCTATGAGCTGTATAAAAGTAGAGCTGAAAAAGTCGTTGGGTATTTTTCTCCACCTTAGTGGAAGATAAACGACGGTTTGATGACTTCTCTGGCTTCACTATCAAAGAAACCAAATATAACTGACGTTTCTTGGCTGTCTCGAAATTAATTCTAAGTACAAATCGTTTTAGCAAAATCACAATCTCCGCCTCGGTTGAAGCTCAACCTTGGTGGAAGAAAGAAGACGGCTTGACGGCTTCCCTAGTTTCACTATCAAAGAAACCAAACAGAACTGACGTTTCTTGGTTGTCTCGGAATTAATTCAAAATACAAATGGTTTTAGCAAAATCATAATCTCCGCATCAGTTAAAGCTCAGCCTTGGTGGAAGAAAGAAGACGGTTTGACGGCTTCTCTAGCTTCACTATCAAAGAAACCAAATAGAACTGACGTTTCTTGGTAGTCTCGAAATTGTTCCGAAATACAAATCGTACTAGTAAAAGCATAATCTTCTCCACTACTCATGTTCGACTTTAGTTGAAGACATATTACAGCTTGACGACTTTTCTAGTTTCTCTATCAAAACAAAAAAAAAAGATAGCAGCGTCTTCTGTTTGTTGTTTTGTTTTGTTTGTTGTTACTTCTTTGTTAAAATACGAATCGTACTAGTAAAACCAAAAAATTAAAATTGAGAATATTATAAGATTTGATTTGAAATTAACTATAGGTATTTAACTAATCAACCATCTATTAGATACTTCAAAGTATACTGAAACACTCCTCAGGTTTAGTTTGTGGTACACAAAGCAAATACTCATACTTGAATTATATGTACAGTACTTTACGCTTAAAGCGAACTTCGAGGGACTGGGCAAAATGATTCGTTTTAACCGAAAGTTCGCTTTAAACGGGTTCGTAATAAGCGAAAACATAAAGCGCGTACTTTTGAAATTGGTTCGTTTTAGGCGGAAGTTCGTCTTGAACGGGTTCGTTACAAACAAAAAGTACTGTATATTGAATTTTGCTTAAGGTGTTTAAAAATAAAAAAAAAACCATATCGAATTATCGATTTTGACTTAACCCAATTGTGCATGAATGGATGTTTTTCAAGACATTTCTCAGTGAACCTTTTCGGTACAAAATTGAATATACAAATTTTTGACTGGAACATTTTCCAAGGATTCGTTTTCTGAAATTCAAGATGACAACAGCAAATAATGCGTCTGATAGCCAAAAATTGTATGCTATTTATAAATGTAATTATTATGGGTTTTCTTGGTAAAAACTCCAAAGTTGATCATCTCAAAACTTCGATTGTATGGCAGATGCCCTCTGGTGCCAAATTTTCGAACTTTAATTAATTATGTATTTTTGGCACTAAAGAATTTTGTTCAATGTTAAATGAATCATTCAAATCGGTTCATTAATTTCTGAGATATGCTGTTTTCTCACCTACTTAACTAACACATCTACAAGTGGGAAGCTAATTTCATAAAAACAGGCCACTTTAGTATTGCAGCCCCCTTTAGAGTTGGAGTTAGAGAGTAGATATGTTTGAAAAGGAAATATTAAGAAGATAAAATAAATAGAGGTCAGCCTTATATTTGATACGTCTGGAGGCAACCTGCATATCTATAAAAACGATCATTTTGTATGGGAGATTGATTAAGGGTTGAAGATAGGGAGTAAGTATGTTCAGAAGAAATGTTCAGAAGTGAGAATTAGTGGGGGTCAGTCATAGACTTTAACCCTCTAAGAGCCACTTTTGAGCCGCTGTAAATCAATTTGTTGAATTTCACAGCAATTCTTGTAGTCCCAAATTATTTAGCTCATGTATTTTTAAGTCAGCCGCCGTGGCTCAGTTGGTTAGTGCGTTGGACCGCGAGTCGAAGGCAGCAGGTTCAAATACTGCCTGTAATAACACCTAAAAAAAATAACGGGAAAACTCGTTTTCTCTTTCGGTGGCTGTCCTCTCAGCTGAAAATGGCAAACCTCTGAGAGTAAAAATTGCCTATGATAAAGCTCCCAACCTGCCGTTCGGAACCGGCATAAAACTGTAGGTCCCTTCAACCCGCGTACAAATTCACACGCACAACACGGGTGGTTGCGGGAAGCTAGGCCTTAGTCTCGCGTAAGCGGGCTGTCGTGCCAGTCAATTATTAATAATTATTATTTTTAAGTCAAGGTTTCAGAGTATGGTAATCGAAAAATCGCTCTCTAAATCATGTCTAATAAGTATGGAATAGCACTTACATTCTTATTTACTTAAATGGCCATTACAACCACTCACCGAATTTCAGTCTACTTCAAAACGTTCTGCCAGGCGTCTCTACATTCAGTGCGACTTTCCATCCGATTACAACAAGCGTCGACAGGGGTTTCTTCCAATTGTGACATACTCCTAGTAGGAACATGGTTTCCCTGGCTTTTTTGCCCTCTGACTTTTGCATTGAATACTTTTTCCCTTGGAGCTTCGTTCATCGTTCAAACAACATGACGCAGTCAGCATAGTCGCTTGGCATCCAGTCCAGTCCTTATCTCACTGAAGGGCGTCTCATACTTCACTATGTAGTATTTAACTACACTTTTTGAAAAGAAAATATATTCATTTTTTATACTTTTGGTCGACCGAAAGACCCTATAAAGAACATTTTCATCAGTAGGCATAATCTTTGCGTATTTAACATAAGTTGTGTATCTATAACTTAGTGGTTCAAAACCCTGTCTAATATAGCGGTTTTCAAACTATGATCTGTGCAGTGGCGCACACAGCATTTCATTTTCGGAGAGATGGCTTTTGTATGCAACTTTTGAGCCGAATACGATTCGAAACCATATATTGTAACAGCAATTTTTGTGTTTAGGGGGTTCAAACCCCTAAAACCCTTCACTTTCTGTGCCACTGGGTCTGTGTATCACCAGTGGTATGTGAGACCTCCAAAGGCGATACGAGCTTGGTCCACATTGCACATGAATGGTACGCGAAAAAAGTTTGAGAACCACTGGTCATATCTTTACATTCTTTCTGAACCTTGTAATGTAATGTAATGATTATGGGTTGGGCCAAGCCCTTGCGCACCGCAACCTGAGAGGTTTATTGTGCCCCTTTTCTGAACCTTTATATCATTTCTAAAGATTTATACTCTTCCTGAACCGTTATTATGTACCTGAGGCTTTAGATTCTAAATGCAACATCATTCAACATTCTTTAGAGAAAAATAGTTTGCACTAAAAATTTGACTAATATAGAAAATATTTTAGACATACATAGACCACACGCACATATACTAAATTAGACGTGAAAGGATTAAAACCAATTTGGACACCTTTCATTTAAATTAAACCCAATGTCCTGTATATCAAATTTTGTGCTTTATTCATTTAAATTTTTTTAAAGAAAAAGCATTCCGAATGCGCAAACAAAAAGCGCTGCAAATGTTAAAATTTCCTTCACTAATTTATGCTCAGCGTTTGTACTAAAAACGTGACTAATATAGCAAATAATTTAGAAATACCACACACACACGACCCATTGATCGTGAAAGGATTAAAAGGCAAACTGGGCAGCTTTTATTTAAATGAAACCCAATGTCCTGGGTTTTAAATTTCGTTCTTTAATCATATAAAATTGTTTAAAGAAAAGTCATTCAAAATGGATCAAACAAAAAACCGCTGAAAATTCTAGAATTTGCTTTACTAATTTATGCTCAGCGTCTTGCACTAAAAATTTGACTAATATAGCAAATAATTTAGACATAACACACACGACCCATTGATCGTGAAAGGATTAAAAGGCAAATTAGACAGCTTTAGTTTAAATTAAACTCTATGTTCTGTATATCAATTTTCGTTCTTTATTTGTTTGCAATTTTTTAATGAAACCATTCCGAATGGACCAAAAAAACCGCTGAAAATGTAAAAATTTTCTTTACTAATTTATGCTGAGCGGTTTTCACTAAAAATTTGACTAATATAGCAAATAATTTAGACACAAGACATACGTTTTATTGGTCTTAAAAGGATTAAAAGGCAATATGGACTGTTTTTATTTAAATTAAACTCAATGTCCTGCATATCAATTTTCGTTCTTTATTTGTTTGAAATTTTTTAAAGAAAACATTCCGAATGGACCTAACAAAAAACCGCTGAAAATGTTAGAATTTCCTTCACTATTTTATGCTTAGCGTTTGTACTAAAAATTTAACTTATGTAGCAAATAATTTAGACAGAACACACACGTTCTAACATATTGGTCGAGAAAGAGTTAAATGCAATTTATGTAGCTTTCATTTAAATCAAACCCAATTGTCCTTCATATCAAATTTCGCTACTTATTCCAGTCAGTTTCCACTTTGATTGGTCTTTAGTAATTTTTATGGCTTGTCATAACTTCCTTCTTTATTTTAGTGAGCGTTTCTTATCGTTTATGGCCATGGCCATAGATTTATTTACGATCTTTTGTAATTGTTGCCGCAGTTTTATTGGCAACAATTCGGTTTAGTACCGAACTGATTAGTGCACACTTGAAGTATTTACCACTTTGCATGTTTGCTTTGTTCTCGGCTCTCTCGAGTGGCTGTCTTAGTGGCGGTTAGTTGCTGTTTTTCTTGGCTTGCAGCGCCGAACAGTGCACCCGTCGTTGCCATCATAACACTAAAATACCGTTGTAAATAGTGTGCAAATACTTGCGGCAAGCTAAGCGCGCCAGAGGGCCAGGTGTGCGCTGCCCCAAGTGTCGCTGCTGCGGACAGTCCTTTTAGTACAAGCGCTGCAAGTACATATTTGCATGCCACTCTAGCCTAAACCAATATTGCAAACACACCAACACATGTACAGATTTGAGCGCATTTTAGCTTTTACGCACTTTTCCGAGTGCTTCACCACTCTCGCTACATACATACATATGTATCTGTGCCTATGTGTATGTGAATGTGTATTTCTGTGTAATATTTGCCAAATTGCGGATTTTTACTACTTTTCGGTTTTATGGTTTGTGTATCTGTGTGTGTGTGACTGTGTGTCCACGCAGTCTTTATGCTAATGCAAAAAGTTTTCACATACGCCGCGGGTCATATTTTGGTTTATGGCATTATTGTTGTTGGTATTATTGTAGTTGTTGTTTTAGTTTAATGTAGTTTCGTGCAGCGAACGTCCCCGCAGGTGAAATGTAATGGAGCTGCACATAAAAGGATTTTGGCCACTACTGCAGGGATTTTATTTAAATTTGAATTTCCATTACGAAGTCGTTTTTGTTTTTTTAATTTTCAAATAAAATTTGATGCGTAGTTTTTATGAACAATGTGTTAAAAACTTGTTTATGTATATACAAATGTTTTATAAAAATGTTTTTATATTTGAATTTTAAATCTTTTTTGGTGTTTGTGCCATTAATAACGATAAAAGGATCTTTTCAATATGAACTCTTATTTAGAGGTCTAATTAGATATTGTCGACAATATTTCCTCAACAAATTATTAAAATTGAAAAATCTGGTTAATCATTGTTCTCAACAGATTTTGCAAAAGTGTTTCTACCCGATTCACTGTGATTATTCCTAATGAAGACGTCTGATCAAGCGATCAAAAATACATTCCCAACATTCACGATTAACACCTTTTTGGCTGCCTAGCGCTGGCTAAATTTAAAATTGATTCAAATCGTTTAAAATTCCATGTATCTCCTAGTGAAACAGCCAATCTGGCAACCCTATCAACATCGTTTATGTCAGAAACGCTTTAAAATTGAACAGTAGTGTTGATGTGAAAGTTTTATGCTCAGATTTTGTGCAGTAAGTTTACTTGTAAAATATGAAACTGATGAAATTAGCTGGAAGTACACTACGCTCTCTGGATCCATTGAATAAGGAAGAAATTGGAAGCAGAAATAATAATATAGGATCTTTTAATATGTGACTGTAGGTTAGTCGTATTAACAAAAACAAAAAATATTATAAAGACACCCACTTCGACGTCGGGTTGTTAGATGAGGAGATGTCCCTGAATCTTTGGTAGATATACACTGAGGCCCAGACTTCCATTCAATGAACGAGGGATGTTGTCTTGAACTTTGTGAGTTTCTTTGTTTGTGCGATACAGGTTACACTTTTACACAAAATTATGACAGTGACTAACAAAACTAAACCAAGAATTGGGTTTTGATTGAATTTATGACAAGGGATTGTTGGATTTTCTTTCATTATAAAAAGACTCACAATGTCCCTTTTAAGCTTACAGCCCATTGCGAGTTCTTTCATGAAGGTGTATCTCCACCTATCTACCTTTCTACCTAACTATCTCTTTTTTATTATTTAGCCGGCCCTAATAATCCAGCAGGTAGCGCGTTGGCTTTTCATACCAGAGGCCCTAGGTTCGATTCCCAGCTCGGGTGGAACACTTGCCTACTTCTATAGCCATCCAGTTGGTCACACCAAGAGATGATAGGACCTCTTTAACTTGGCCCTTTCACCGTAGACAAGGTCTCACTCTTTGCTGTCGACCTCTAACTACCACATCGAACATCTGGCAGCACTGGCAGAATAGCATATCTACCTACTTGTCATTAATTCAATCAATGAACCAAATATTGATTGAACTTTGTGGGTCACGGTCTTAATTTAGATCGAAGTTAGAGTTACCAATACTAGTAATCGTCTTACTCAAAAAGCCAACTGATGTAAAATAAATTGGAAAATACAAAAAAATCTAGACTGAGATCGCATTAAGTGTATAACGTAGACCATTGTGTGTACCAGCTAGAGTCCGACCGATTAATCGATTGGCTAGTATCGGCCAATAAAATTGGTATCGGCATCGGCCAAAAAAAAAGAATCGGCATCGGTATCGGCATTGGCCTTTTTTGGCCGATGCCACATCGGCCGTTTTTGGTCGATGGCATATCGGCCTATTTTCCTGCTTTCATTTTTTTGTTTTCATTTTTCCTACCAACGGGTTCTTATACCCCTTTTCAGTAATGTATTTTTAGATACCGTTTAATATAAATGTTTCCTAGAAATGTTTTTTATAAAAACTAGGGAGACTTAAAAACACAGATTTTCTCGAAATGTCTATGCATTTTGTCTATTAATGTGTATATCAGTAGAAACGGCATTTAACCCTAATCCGTCGTTCGGGTGATTTTTCACCCATTTTAAACTTTGGGATGCTATAACTTTCCTATATATTTATGTAAATGATTAAGGTTTCTTGTATTTGTGGCAAACCAATATAAGTTTTAGAAATTATCTACAACATATTGATTATTTCATTATAACGGTGATTACAAAAAAGTTACGTGGGCGACGTTCGGGTGAAATTTCACCCATATACAAATTGTATGGAAATTCAACGCAACACATACAGAAAATACCATAAAATTACGTCACTGGAGTGAAAGTTTTGAACTGCTTTTATAGGCAAAACCTTTTTATGGATCAATGGGGCTCCTGAAAACTAAGAGCCAATCATATTATTATCATAACTCGCTATGCTTGAAGTCGTGTGTCAGCAATACAAGATGCCAATGAACACCAATGTTAAAGATAGTAACTGACAAAACTAATGTTGAAGGTTTGGGAGTTTTTGGCAGTGCATGGATCAGCGTTGGTGATATTCAGGCATATTTTGGTATTTCAATTTTGAGTGGTGTTTTTAAGTCGAATGGAGAATCTCTTGATAATCTGTAGAGTTACACAACACGCAGACCACTTTTTCGTTCTGTCGGTGACAAAACCACTCGCCAGAAACGTAACGATTGTAATCAAGAATGAAGCCCGTTAACACCCATAAGACATATATGAGAAAAGTGGGTTTAGCGACAACTGCTATGTACGTCTTATGAAAAGGACACACTAAGTAAACAATTGCCGGCTTTTCGCGGAAGATGCCCCTTTGAGCACTTTTCATCATAACCAGGAAATGTGGGTGACAAAAAATTATCCGAAATTACATCGTTTTACAATAAGTCAATAGCAGTAGTTGACACTTTAGACCAATTGGTTGTTCACTAACTATATCGTCAAGTAAAAACTAATCGCTGTCGATCCCAGCTGGAATCACAACAAAAAGTACAAGCGGCGAATTTTTCTTGAAGACATAGATTTGAGTTTAGTGAAGCTAAAGATTTTACGTAGAACAACGTTACCAAAAGGAAAATCTTCATGCTGCTTTCTTATCTCAATACAGCCAATTTCCCAAACCTTGTCAGAAAATCAGAGTGTAAAAAAGTGAAAAACTATTGAAACACGGTGCCAATTTGGTATCAAAAACGATCGAAAGGTATATTCTGCTTGCAATTCTTGAAAAAACTATACATGTGGTGAACACAAAGTTTTAGTTAACTACTGCTCTTTCTTCCCCCCTTTCCCCATCCGCTTGAAATGTGTGCTGTAACATATGTTGGAAAAAACAGTGTTACATACACATTTAAAAAACAGGTGAAATATGTGGTAGCACAACGGGTCTCATAATAGGCCTCCGAGTGTGTCTCTTACAGAGGCAGCCACAATAACCTAACTTAACAAAACTGCCCTAATTGCAAAAAAACATAGAAAAATTTGTTAATTTATTTATCTGTAAGATAACAAAGATAATAAAGAATAAAGATAACAAAAGTTTTTTTATTAAAATTGGTCAAAAAATGCATTAAAACATACAAAGTACCATATGGGTGAAATTTCACCCGAACATCTTATGTGTGAGTTTTTTTGAACGTCGGATGAGGGTTAATTTTAATTGGAAGCATTTTTTTTAAACAGGCCTTTTATTTTTTCCAAATTTCTTTTCTGGCTTCTTCAAGTGTAGTGACTTGTACAACGGGTCGCAATTTGAGAGTACAAATTTTAATATAAAAATCGTAATTTTAATTTGAAGAAAAAACTATATTTGTATGCAATTTTTACGATAAATATTATGTATATATATATATTTTTTCATATTTTTGTTTGTCTCTCAGTTGAATAAATGAGATATATTATTTTTTTTAATACATGTTAATGTATTGGAATTCTGAATTCTCTTGTTATTTTTTTGGGTTTTTAATTCTTTTTTTTCTCGTTTTTTTTGTCATTTTGTGATGAATATTACAAACAATATGTAATAGTTCCTTTTGTTAGTTTATAAAATAGACTGTGTTTTTGATTGAATTCATTCGTGTTATTTTTTCTATGTAATCGGCATCGGCATCGGCCAATTTTCGCCCTTTCAGCCGATTAATCGGCATCGGCCAAAAAATTTGGTATCGGTCGGACTCTAGTACCAGCCGTTTGACAGAGAGAATGAACAAAATCAGATTCTTGGGGCCATTCGAATCAGTAATTTCGATTCTTCTATAGACCTCTCTATCCCTCTCATGCAACCCTTTCTGGGCCTTATAGACTCTTTGCCAAGCGGAGTATGAAAAGAAATTTAAGAGATAGAATTGAATGGATATTTGTTGGAGTTCTTAGTTCCGAAGATTTTTTTTACTTTTTTAATTGATTAGGATAGTTTATGGTCTATGTAAAAGATTTAGAACTGCTCTTTCTCGCTGCATTCTTACTTTCTCTTGCTGCAGTTTTAGGTTTTACTTGTCTGAAGTAATTTCCTTTCACGGTAAAGTCGAGTCTTCTTTACTGACCCTCAGCCACTGATATTAGCGACTTGGCTCATATCAACTCATATGCTGGAAAGAGATTTCCTAAAAGGTGTTCTTTACCCTTTCGTTTCCTGCAAAAGTGTGCACTTTGACATGAACTGAAGACAAAGTATACCTCAGAGATTATCAAGACGAGTTTTTAGAATCTTTTTCAATACTAAAAAAAATACCTAAATTATAATTTGAATTCGAACTTTGCTGCGGCACACACACAACCGAAGGAAATGGCACTCAAATGCAATGCAAGAACAACTCACACCACTGCACCTTGACTGACAGTTGTCGGCGTGATGCCACCCTCGCTGTCATAGTCTGACAACGCCACACTTCCACTGCGACTGTGACGATTGCGACTGTTGTGTGTTGGCGCAAATGCAAAAGTTGCATAAACACTCGAACAATGGCAAAATAAACATATCGTGTAACTTAAAATAGCACTTAACCTGTCGCTGCCGCACATAGCAACCCCGCCCTCTTCTATGCGCCTGAGATGAGCAGCTAAGTAACAGCGAACCCCCAATTGGGCGTTGCGCTGTGCTGAGCGATGAGGTTGAATGAGGGTGAGTGAAGGTGAATGTGCTCTGTGAATATGCAACAAACACGTTGTGCACTTGGACGGCGAGTAATTTATGCAATGCGCTGTAAGGATCGCTGCTTTCTCCGTCTAGTTAAATAAATACCTAAGAACAACGGCCTCTTAAAAACCCAGTAGTCGACTTTAAAACGACGCTGCTTGTGCCTGTTGTTATTTTTGCCTTTCGCTGTTTTTGTGTAGCTTTCACATTTCACATTTCACCTGCGCGCAGTTTGGCCGCATTTGCAAACACAACGCAACGGTCGATTGCCTAAGAAAATATTTTTCTTTAATCTTTTCGCTCGCCTTGGCCGACTTGCATATAATTGAATTCTTTACTATGTTTTCTATTCGCTTGTTGCCCAAAGTGTGCACATTCGAAGCCATTTTTCCCCTTTTTCCCCTTACGCAGTTTTCTTTCTTTGAACCATATTGAAGCGCTTCAAGTTTTCCGTTTTCCGTTTTTTTCTTTTATTGTTGCTCACTTTTAAGCAGATAAAACTTTTCCACTGCTGCTGTTCAAAAATTTTTTTTATGGTTTTTTTTTGTTCATTTTTTGGCACATTGCAGCGTTGCTTGTTGAGCGCATTCGGCAAGTTTGATGCTCCACAGCAATTCAGACTTATTCAATTGCCCAATAATGCCATGAATTGCAGTTTGTCCCGACATTGGCGCTGGCTGGCTGGCTGCATGGTCGACCAGATAGCAGACAGAATCGTCGCGGCACTCTTCAATTTTGTTTGAATTTAGCGACACGAACGCACCAATCGGCATCGTTCATGCCGAAGTTCAACTTTTCTTTGGGCGAATTTTTATTGCCGCAAAGTTTGGCGCTGATTAAGAAATTTATTGTGATTATTAAAATTTTCAATATATATAAATAGTAAAAAAAAAATACACACAATTGGGAGCATAATTTCGATGTGCCTTGTGCGCCATTGCGTTCGGGCAGCAGCTGCTGCTTTCCAGTCAAGTGTTTTCATATTTCTTTGCAGTTCATTATTGGCTTCATTAGTGTGGCAAAAGTTGCCTGATTGAAATTTGCATTGGCGAAATGTGGCAGTTGGATTGTTGAAAACTATAAAAATTTAACATTTGTATGACTGAAGTTGAACTGTTGAGTGTTTTTCTAAGATTTTGTTTTTATAATAATTTTTAACAATAAAGTTGGGTATGAAATTTAGCAATACAATTTATCAAAAAGAAAATGTTTGAACAAAATTATATTTTAACGTAGCGTCTCAGTTCCATTTAGTTCCACGCAAACATGAAAATGTGTCTTATTTGAGCAGTTCTCCTCTGCTCAAAAGATATGGAAGACTCCATGGTTATTTACTAACTTAACTGGCCATAACAACCTGTTTCGACATTGTCTTCTTTCGAAGCTGTTCGTAGCATGCATTGTTCCGCATTGTCTACAAGAAGGAAGAATCACTTGTGCCAATTCTTCTTGGACAATCTTAAGGATCCAGCCAACTGTTCACAGTCTGCTAAGCTTTGTGAGAATTTTAAACTGGCTCAGTGAGTAAACACACTTAACCCTTTCGCTGCAGGTTTTTACTGGGGAAAGTTAAAATTTTAAATTTTACGTCTTAGGCTTCTATGTGGTTGTATTAGCAACATTTCATAAGAAATGTTTTCATTTTTATACTCGGACCCTGTATTTAAGAGTTTTTTCTATGAGAGCAACACTTCGTTTTGGCTGTAATAATTACTTAAACATAAAATTTTTTACGCATAACGAAAATTTGAATATTTCTTCATTTACTTCGGCGAAAATTAAAAAAAAAAGTATCTAAATTGAAAGAAAACGTCAAATTAAAAAGTTCTCTAATTTTTTCTGCGTCTTCTTTCTTTTATTATGTCAAGATATACCAATAAAAAAACGTGTATACTTCTCTTCTTTAAACTTAAATATTCAGTTTATTAATTTCGCATTTTTCCTAAAACTTCAAACTATTCTAAGGACCAACAAAAAAATGTATTCTTGCAACCATAGAGGATGCAGACGTCCACAAAGTAGCATGTTGTCATATGGCAACAAAATAACGAAAGGGTTAACAGAGTTAGCGTGTACAAATTTGTACAAAGTATCTGTACACAAACAAAGCTATTGTTGCATTAAAACTTATTCAAACCTCACAGGCAGTGTGCAATTAAATTTTTGTATTAACCCTTCGTTGCATGATTTAATTTCCGTGAAGAAAAAACATTTTTGTCATATAATTCTTGTTGCTTGTTGAGTTCTGATGGTAACAATGAAATTTTTTTGCATTCCTTTATCTATAAAAGAAGTTTTGCGGACATTTTCCGTATCCTGGTGAGAGCGCTACCGCCGAAATGAAAGTAGGTTTTATCTATTTTTTAGTGTTGCCTACTACGGGGAGTCAAACAGAGGTCAGGCGTCACAGTATACTCGTAATTCAACGCACTAAACAGCTGAGCGACGACAACCGCCATATCACCATCGCCATCAATAACCAAAATTATTTCACCAAATCGAAACACTTGTTGTTTTTTCGATTCTTTTGCACATACTTTCAATGTTATTCGCAAAATTCCGTTAGTAATCAAATGTTTTAACATAAAAGATTCAACTGAAGAATAAACGACTGTAAAATTGTGAAAAGAATAGTTTCCAAATCTATGAAAAGTTAACATTGCATATATTCAATGCCATGCACCGAAGGGTTAAATAAAAAGGTTTGCCTTTTTCGAAATTCAGCTGACAAAATCAAAAAGTAAGCTATTTATTTTTATGTTTCGATCCCGGGATCGGATTTTATCAATCCCGGGATTTCTTTGGAACTGAAATTGTCCAAATTCCCGAGATTTGCAATCCCTACTCCGTGTCTGTTACTAAGGAAGAGTTGAAATCAGAAGGTTGGTGTCTTCGATGAGCACTGCGTAATTTTCAGTGAGTTCGTACTGGCACTGTGTTGTTGTTGCTCTACTGAATGCGCTGCTCATCACAACTGATTTGAGTGAGAACCACCGGAACTTGTCACCTGGTAATGATTTAGACTGAGTAATTAATGTTGATGGAATGAGATGAAATAATTAAAAGGAAGCACAAATTGGAAATGTTGAAAAAGTGCGGGGTCCAAGTCTTAAGTGGTAATCGAACTCAAGCACTTACACTACCACAGATCAAATACATATTTGACTTGTCAAATTATTGGAAAAGTTGAAATACATTTAAAAATTTTTTTAGTTATTTATCAAAGCACTCAACTTGATAGCTTAGCAACTGGACTAATTAAAAGGAAGTAAGATATCGTATGGCCGAGTCATTACAAGAATTGAAGCGATCCAAGTAGATCCAAGTCCTTGTCATGAAGCCATTAACCGCATTATGCTCTCTAATGACTTTGGCAATTATTCAGTTTGTCTAGTATGTAAAATTTGCCTTGGCGCTCATATATAAAGCAACTTGTGGAAATAATAAACTTGTGAAAAAGGTAAAATTTTTCTGCAGTTCTCCCTTTGCACACAGTGCTGCAACAACAAATTAAAATTATGCAAATTATTTTTCAAATCAACATTCCACTTAATAATGCAGCTACCCACGCCGGGATATCACATTAATTCCAGCAACAGTAACAACAGCAACTGCGCCGCTAACTCGCTCCATCGACCCGACTCAACGTAACCCAACACTCGGGTCGGCTGTGGCGCAATAAAAATGAAGAACAATAACAACAAGTACCGTCGCAGAAGGAGTGAAGCGTCAGTGCAAGTGTGTTGTAGGTGAAGCGGCAGTGCAGCAATGGCAACGTGGGGGGGCGGGGTGGGGTGACGACAACCGACAGTGAGGTTGGTTCGGTTGTAAGCAAGCGAATTGTTTGCATAAACGATTTAATCGAATTCCAATGCAAATTCAGTTAAATTTCATTTCCGCCACAGTCGGTGCGGTGCACGGCAGCGATGCTCTTCTTCAACGAGTGCGAGCGCGCTTCCGCCGGAAATCAACACAAGACAGCGAGACAGTCAGCCAGGCAGACAGTTGGACCGAGTTGCGGCTGAAGACAAACAGCGGCAATAAAAAGCGCCCAAGTTTGGAACTCCAAGTTCCGTTAGGCAACGCGTGGTGGGGGGATTTGTGGGTTAAGTGAAAGAAAATAATATGCGGAAGTCGGGCGGAAGGTGAATGGAAAACGCCAAACGCTTGGCGGAAAGTATCATTTATATTTATTTGAAATGTTTTATCGTTGTTTAGAATGCGGCAGCGTTCGTTACTCGAAAAAAGGGCAGAGTAAAAATTTCCACTTGCATGACTTTGGCGCGCCGGCTTCGAATGCAGCGAGCGGCAAGAAATTAAACAGACAGCGGCGCAAAAAAGTAGCGCCGTACCCCCCTACACTCCTCAGCAGGGTGCTTTGCATGTTGCCTACATGTTTTTTTTTCGGTTTTCATTTTCATTTCGTTTTTTGTTATTTTTTTGTGTTTTTTTTTTGTTTTTGTGGCAACGCTACGCTGGCTTTCAGTTAATGAGCTAAGTGAGGCCTCTGGCGCCCGTTATGCCTTTGTTCTGCACCCTGCTGCACCTTTGGGCTCGGTTTGCTCACTTTTTTGGTTGTTGTAATTGCGTTGGCAGCAACACTGAACTCAACTTCATAATCCAGCGGGTATTCGTCTGTGAGTTAGTTAAAAAGAAAACAATAATAACAACAAAAATATTTACAGAAAAAAGGTAGTCGACAGACGGCTGCTTGAGGGCTGATTCAATTCGTTTTGAAACATGTTAATAACAAAAACAACAATCAAATGTTATGTACGGTTGCGCCTTCATGTCCAATGCGCTACACTCTACATTCGGTCAGAGAAAATTATGCATATTAAACACAATTTTGAATAGATATTGTCAGCTTTTGTGCTAATTTAGACATTAAGAACAAGAAAAGTGCTGTTTAAAAAATAAAAAGGGCGAGTACCGAGCAGTGATGTAGATTTTTCATTGAAAAGGCAAATCAAACCATGAAGTAAAGTCGATTTGTCGAATTATTTTATTTTATTTTATGTTATTTTATTTTATTTTATTTTATTTTACTTTATTTTATTTTATTTTATTTTATTTTATTTTATTTTATTTTATTTTATTTTATTTCATTTTAATTTATTTTATTTTATTTTATTAGAATTGATTTGATTTAATTTGGTTTTATTTTATATGATTGGTTTTGTTTGATTTGATTTGATATTATTTTATTTTATTTTATTTTATTTTATTTTATTTTATTTTATTTCATTTTAATTTATTTTTATTTATTTTATTTGAATTGATTTGATTTAATTTGGTTTTATTTTATATGATTTGGTTTTGTTTGATTTGATTTGATATTATTTTATTTTATTTTCTTTTATTTTATTTTATTTTATTTGATTTTATTTGATTTTATTTTATTTTATTTTATTTTATTTTATTTTATTTTATTTTATTTTATTTTATTTTATTTTGTTTTATTTTATTTTATTTTATTTTATTTTATTTTATTTTATTTTATTTTATTGTATTTTATTGTATTTTATTGTATTTTATTGTATTTTATTGTATTTTATTTTATTTCATTTTATTTTATTTTATTTTATTTTATTTTATTTTATTTTATTTTATTTTATTTTATTTTATTTTATTTTATTTTATTTTATTTTATTTTATTTTATTTTATTTTATTATTGATTTGAGTTGATTTTATTTTATTTTCTTAATTAATGTTTTTTATTTTATTTTATTTTGTATTGTTTTATTTGGTGTCATATGATTTGATTTAATTTGGTTTTATTTTATATGATTTGGCTTTCTTTGATTTGATTTGATATTTTTTATTTTATTTGACTTTATTTTATTTAATTTTTTAATTTAATTTAATTTGATTTAATTTAATTTAATTTAATTTAATTTTATTTTATTTTATTTTATTTTATTTTATTTTATTTTATTTTATTTTATTTTATTTTATTTTATTTTATTTTATTTTATTTTATTTTATTTTATTTTATGTTATTTTATTTTATTTTATTTTATTTTATTTTATTTTATTTTATTTTATTTTATTTTAATTTATTTTATTTTATTTTATTTTATTTTATTTTATTTGATTTGATTTGATTTTATTTTATTTTATTTTATTTTATTTTATTTTATTTTATTTTATTTTATTTTATTTTATTTCATTTTATTTTATTTTATTTTATTTTATTTTATTTTATTTTATTTTATTTTATTTTATTTTATTTTATTTTATTTTATTTTATTTTATTGTATTTCATTTGGTTTCATATGATTTGATTTAATTTGGTTTTATTTTATATGATTTGGTTTAGTTTGATTTGATTTTTTTATTTTATTTTATTTTATTTTTTTTCTTTTATTTTATTATTATATCACTATTTGAGTTTTTAATTTTCTTATTACTTTTTACAATAATCTTAGATGGTTCTGTCCAGCAAAAGCAGTGACTTGACAATTTTTCAAAATTATTTTTAGAATGAATTGATGTTGAAATACTGTCGCCGCTTTTCGCCGTAGGGTGCAATATCGCAACATCTGAGCGAAGTGAAATACCCAACAGAGCCGCAGTCGATTCCAAATATCAGTGTCTGTGTATGCAAATACGATGCCGTTAGGAGAAAAAACTTTATGAAATTGTTTTAATGAAATCTTGACACGACCCCGAAGGCTTCGCGAGATTACAGTGAATGCGACTTCGGGAACACGCAGTGCCAAGTGTCAGCAATGAATTTTATTTTTACGACTTGTGAACGACTTTGCTCGCTGCAAACACTTTTTCTTGCATATTTACTCATTTTTTCTTCCTACAGTTGCAGGTTTTTGTTTGGCTTCTGTTGTTGGAGTCATTTGTAAAAACGAAACGAACGAATGAAATTATGGCAAAAGTATGTAGACGAATTAAGTCGGTCCTCAGCTGTTGGCTGGGATTAAGCGTCGGCTTCAAGTTCAAATTATGCGCGCAAAAGTTGTTCGTTAAGTTGGCGGCTTAATGTGTTCAACACGCCAAAGTTTCAATGCACTCGGCCTGACAATAAGGCAAATGAATTTTCACAATTTACAATTTGCAGAGAAAAAACAGACAAATACAACAACAAAGTGCAAAATGACGAAAATAAGTCTCCAGCGGCGCGATGCCAGTGATTTTTATGAAGTTGTCTCGCAAGCGCATTAACAATAATTTTGCCCGTTGCGCTGCTGTGCGCTTTTTCTAGCGGCAGCAGCCGCCGCTGATCCTTTGTAAATTACACCACTTAAAACGATGACAACACGCGCGCCAAGCAAATGCCAACCAGAAGGCGAGAACGGCCGCCAACATTTCTGCAGCCAACTCGAACGCTGCTGCGCCGCGGCTAACCCAGGCAGCGTCCTGTGCTGCAGCGGCGAGAAGCATCGCTTGGGCGACCACCCGCGGTGGCGTTCGAGCGCTGACGTTGGCGGTTTTTTTGTGTCCTGCCAGTACGTGAAAATATTTGCGCTGCCAACTTGCAGTCACACACACACATACATACACACGCATTCACATATACCCATACATGTGGAGACAATCGGCTGCGCGTCGGGCGCACATTAATCATATTAAAAGCTTTAATGCGCGCCGAGCAAGAAAAGCGCTCGACAAAAAAAATTAACAAAAAACAACACACACACAGCAGTTGGCAGCAGCAACAACTCCAATTGACGCACTGAAAGCAACAACAGCAAAGATGCTGTTCAAGTTGGCAGTTGATGGTGAAGGCACTGGTGCTGTTGTTGTTGTTGTTGCTGTTGTTGTGCCTCGCATAAAGTGCGTGTTGTGACTGCGAGCTCAGCACAAAACGCGCTGCCAAAGCGAACAAAAAGTCTCCATCAAGAATAGCAACAATGTTGAAAAACACAACGGCGACAACAATGGCAGCAGCAACAATAACTACAAAAACAACAACAACATGAATGTGAACAACAAAAACCAGTCGCACACGTACAGCCGAAAATCGCCGCATTGAAATAATTTGAAAATCAAATCACGTATGAAAATTTTATATGATATTCCAATTCCGACATAATCCGCGCAGATTATGGCGAGGCAACAATGTGCGTTGTTGTTGTTGTTGTTGTTGGTTATGGTTGGTGGTGTCGTGACGTTGCATTGGGTTGAGCAGTTTTGCACTTTTATGCTTTCCGCTATTCTTTGTTTGAGAGTTTGTTGTCGCTGTTCAGGGCTGCCAAGTGCGGAGAACTGTACGCGAAGGACTTTCAAGTATTGGATAGTCGGTTTATGCAATATCCACTTTGAGTAATGGGGAACTTATCTCATTAGTGTGACTGCGTCAGCCATTGTGCGCTGTGCGATGATGTAATCAGATTTGTGTTGTGCTTGGCGTAGGATTTAAGGCATTCAAATCGACAAATATGCATGAAATGACCAACTTTGGGTCAGGTGCTTGAAATGAAAAATTACAAAAATTGAGTGGATTAAAAAAAAGGAATGGAAACAAAATGTGTAGGGGAAGGATGACAAGCGATTTTGACGTTAAGCGTTTTCCTTAGTTACTTGTTATGGACTTTTGGCGGGACATTATATCTCCCTTCAAATGACTCAGAATCACTCTCTCTTTCTTAAAAAAATTATTTAGTAAATTGATGCCACGTTTGTTAATTCTTGAGAGTTGAGTCTGGATGCAATGTATCATAACCAACCAAAATATTTTCCTACTTTGCACGCAAGTTTAAAGTCAATGGGGTCAATCAATCAAGATCTTCTTAACCCTTTGTTGATCTTGCAGATTTTTATGAAACAAAAATTTTATAATTATTTCTCATTTCATCATATTTTGAGTCAATGGCGCATTCAAAATCATGTTTTCCCATACAAACTCTTAACCCATCGTTGACTCCGTATAGTTTTTATTTTTGGAGAAATGAAAAAAATTTCAAATTATTTCTCACTTAGAGTATTTTCACAAAGTTTGAAGTCAATAGGCTCACTATTTCATGTTTTTTCAGTGTCCCCATATACAATTTAACCCGTCATTGACCACATCAGATTTTTGTTTCGAAAACATTAAAAACACGTATCAAATTATTTCACATTTGAAGTTCCTTTAACCAAGTTTAAAGCAAAAAGGCGTAAAAAACCATACAGACTTCTTCTTCATACTTTTAACCCTAGGTTGATCCCGTTACATTTAAATTTTCAAAATAATGAAGAACACGTGTCGAAATATTTCTCACTTGGAGTACTTTCACCAAGTTTTAAGTCAATAGGCCCACTTTTCCATGTTTTTTCAAAGTTAAATATAAAATTTAACCCGTTGATGACCCTGTTAGATTTTGATTTTCGAAAAAAAATAAAAACACGTATAAAATAATTTCACATTTGAAGTACATTCAAAAGGTTTAAGGCCAAAAGGCGTATAAAATCATGTTTCTTCATACAAATTTTAACCCTTGGTTGATCCTGTTACATTTCAATTTTTAAAACAATGAAAAACACGTGTCGAATTATATCTCACAGAGTACTTTCATCAAGTTTGACGTCAAAAGGCTTAACAAATTTTGTTGCACACCCACTACAAAAGTGACACAACTCAAAATTTTTAATTTTTCAGGAAATGCAAAAAAACCGTTTTTGAGCTGAATAAACATTTTTTTAAAATAACGTATAGACCGTTTAATGGAAAATCCATACAGATTACATTTTTTTTAATTTTACACTAGAAAATCCAAAATTTTGAGTTGTGACGTTTTTGATGATATTTTAATTCAATAAATACCGAATTATTTTAAGTTATGTCACTTTT
This sequence comes from Melieria crassipennis, assembly GCA_963668005.1. Lineage (NCBI taxonomy): Eukaryota > Metazoa > Arthropoda > Insecta > Diptera > Ulidiidae > Melieria > Melieria crassipennis. The sequence goes on from OY764961.1 coordinate 21,691,392, forward strand.
GTTGAATTTAATAATTATAAATGACAGTTAAACAGTTGAAAGAAAAATTTTGAAAAAACGAAATTAAATTTTTTATTTGAAAATGTATACTAAAATTGTCACAACTTTACTTAAAATTAACTTCAACAAAAATGTATTTCGTCAAAAGTGTCACAATTTGAATTAGGACTCTTTTGCATTGAGCTGCAGCGATCAAATAGCATCAAACTACTCGACATGAAAAGAGACCTAACTGTATTTTGGCAACAGTTAACAACTACAAAATATATTGGTAGATAGATGCCCGAAAATTAAAAATTTTTAGTTATATCACTTTTGAAGTGGGTGTGCAATGTTTCTTCATACAAATTCTTAACACTTGGTTCACCCTTTAAGTTTTTACTTTCGAAAAAAAATGAGAAACACGTGTAAACTAATTTTTGACTTCAAGTGTCTTCAACAACTTTGAGGTCGATAGGCCAATCGGTTCAGCGTTTTTTCGTAGGATTTCTGTATACGAACTTTAACCCATTGTAGAGAGTTAAATTTTGATTTTCGAAAAAATAAAAAATATGTGTCAAATTATTTTTTATTTAAAGTATTTTTGTACTCGCTGAGAACCAGCAAGCCGCCTGTCTTACCTAACCCTAACCTAAAGTATTTTTACTAAATTTGAAATGAATAGGTCCATTAAATCGCGTTTCTTCATATATATCCTTAACGCATATTTGGCCTTTTTAGACCCCCAATTTTAAAAAATCCCATTTTAAATTTCATGTTTGTAGCTTCAGCGGTTTGGGCTGGGCAATGATGATGAATCAGTCAGTCAGTTAGGACACACAATTATATGTTTAGAAGAAGAAGAAGAGTGCTACGACAATTCTTAAACTTGTCATAATCTTGTGCCAATCTGTTTCTTCCTATCTTTATGTCATAATAGGCATAGACATTCAACATGTTTTTGCCACATTTTGCAAAGTGCAAAAATGCAAAATTTCCACTTCCTAGCTGTCAAATTGCTGCATTTATTGCACGTTACATAATTTCCATGATGACGTTCAGTCGCTTGTTTTGCCGTTTCCATTTTCGCTTTCGGCATATTGCAATTTGCTATGCCTGCAACGTCACATCACCAGTCGTCTGTCGCTAGTCACAGCAGCGCAAGGACTAGCAAATCAACAGCCTTGCAGCAGTGAAAGTCCTGCACAAGCGGCCATTGTGCCGTTCCGTCGTTCTGCCGTGCCGCTGCACACCTCGTCGCTACGGTAATGACCCACAACTGACGCGGCCAATGTCGGCTACATTGTCATCAACGACGTTATCGGCGGCATGAGGCAACATTGTGGTTGCAGGGCTGTTATTGCTGCCATTATTATTGGTGTTGCTGTTGCAAATGTAAATGCTGCTACCGCTGCTGATGGTTAAATGATGACAAGCGCATTTACGTCTGATGACTACGTTGTCGGCTTAGTTTTTCGCTTCTCGCTTGACACTTTTTTCAGGCAGGCAGGCAACCATTCTTCTGCTATTGTTGTTGTTTGGCTTTGGTATTTTCTATTTTGACGCCGCGTCTAGTGTTTCATATTTTTTATAGTTATTGTTGTTATTGTTGTTGTTGCTATTCAGACTTTCCATACAGGGGGTAAGCGATCGGTCGCACTTAGCGGCTGCAGGCAAATGAGAAAGCGGCAAAAAATGGCGTCGATGCGGCCAACAGACTGCAGACTGCAGAGTGGAAGGAAAGGAGTGGGTGGACAGACAGCTGGCTGGGTAATGTGACAACTGTGGTGTGGCAACTAAGCGCCGCACATAATGCAAAGCCATGCAGCGAGCAGTGCGGCTTTGTTGTCGGCAGCCGGTGGTGGTGGGGGGTACAGTGGCTGGTTGCGTAGATTGTTGTAAACTGGCAAAAGTTGTGGGCATAGTGTGGCACGAGAACATATTTGCGGCGCGACAAGTAAAACTACGTGTTGGACGCGCCAGCCTTCGTGTCGACAACAGTGCCCACGTCCGTCTGGGTTCTTATGTACGTAGCGGCGCGTTCCAATGTCGAGTGAAAAGTTTTTCATGGCACTGCTGGTGGTTAGAGTTCGACTGTGCAGCGGCATCGAAATGCGATACGATTGTCTGTCGAGTGTTGCACGCCAAATGTACAGCAGCGGCCAACGCGTACGTGGTTGGCACAGAGGAAAAGGCAGGCACCGAGCGCCGAACCGGCTAAAGGTGGAGAGTGAGTATGAGAAATGAAAAACCACGGATTTATAGGCACTTAAACTTTTTCGCACTCTGAACTTGGCGTTGAACTTCACTTTGTCTTGCTTCGGTTTGCGTGCAGGGAAATTCATATATTTGTATATATGTATGTGTGTGTGTGTGTGTGTAAAGCATATTGATATGCATATTTTCCAGAAATGAGGTATGTGAGGAAAACACCTGAGACAGAAGCATTGTTTGCTATAGTTTGGTGGATAGTTGGCCGACGCACAGTGCTTCGATTCCCTATAAAATTGGGGCAAAAATAGAAGAAGTACGTAAAATTCGCTGAACATTTTCAGTCTAAGTCATTTTACGCTGCTGACTTCAAAAATATTCTTTGTTTAAAAAAAAGATATAGTTAAAAAATCGAATATATATGGTCATATATTATTTTATCATCACCGAGCGCAAACCGCTTGATGAAGCTGGATAATGATGAAACTGGGTCAAAGGATGTATTTTAGAATGTCAACCCTTAAAAAGAAGTGATTTCGAAAACGTTGACCTTGAAAGGGGCCAAAGGAGGTGGTGAAGGTTATATGAACGGACGTTGTGTTTTGGTCGGATTGTTTGAAAATTGTGTTCACATAAAGGCCTTTAAAGGGAGGAAAGAGGGCGGTGAAGTTTAATTTTTTCTGCTTCTTCTTCCTTTACTTTGTCAAGATATACCATTAAACAAACTGTGTACTTCTCTTCCTTCAACTTAAATATTCAGTTTATTAATTTCGTATTTTTCCTAAAACATCAAACTATTCTAAAGACCAACAAAAAATGTATTTTTGCAACCATAGAGGATGCAGACGTCCACAAACTAGCATGTTGCCATATGGCAAAAAAAAAGCGAAAGGGTTAAAGGAAATAATTGTGTTGCTTGATATCCTTAGAGCTTAACATGGAGTTGACACAGCCATGAAGATGCAATGCAGCTCAATTTATAACGGCGAGACTACTATAAAAATTATTCTTCAAAATAAGTAATTCTTCAAAATTAGACATTCCTCCTTTTTTGGACCATATTAGCATTAAATCAAATTTTAGCAAACAAATTCCATAATAATGAAAAAACTTGATAATATGACTCATAATGGCTTAATGGGCGTGCCAAACCTATTTCTATAAAAAAAATTCATTATTCGTGGCATTGACCAGGTTACACATTTTGGTCGCATTTTTAACTCAAGCGATTTCTGTAAAAAAAATCAACATTAGTAGTTTCGAAAAAATTGAATATTTTCCAAAGACGCAAAAAGACGCAGAATTTTGTTTGCTGATTTAAGAGAAGAAAGTCAATCTAAAAAAGATAAATAAAAATAAATTAATTGCCTTTCTAAATTTGGTTATTTTTCATTTTCATTGATAAAAATGTAATTTTCGAAAATTCGTACTAAAAAAAAATTATAATTTATGCTAAAAATTATCCTATCAATCTAGTTTTAATATTAAAAGAAATTAGTAGCCTATCGACAACAATACATCTTCTTAACTTTTTTTATACAAGCTCCTAAATTTCATTTTTCACCTTCATAAATTTTTTTTAAAATATATCTGATTTTGACAAGTTATATCTCCTAATCTCGACAATTTTTCGATAAAGTGTTTCGGATCCAGCTTAATTAAACCATAACCTTTAACATGATACTACTTTCGTCAAAGTCTGTGATAATTTTTTTCTTATTTTTGGCCACTCTTGAAGCACTGTGCGACACAGAGAGAGGTTGGTCGGTGAGCAGAGCATACAAATTTTGGCTAAAGTTGCTGCCATAAATTTGCAGTCACTTTAAGAGGTTTTGTAGAGGCACAAAGGGGTCCAATAGGTGGTCCGTTTCTGGGAATTCTATGACAGGAAAGGGTTTTCAGTGGGTAGAATGGAAACGGATTTTCGCGGATTCATCAGTATTTATGAGTATCTCCACTCTTAATGTAGAAAAATTGTGCTAAAAGTAATTGCGATAATTCTAATAATTCTCATCGAACTGGTCCAACTAACAAACAAAAAAACAAAATTCCCCATAGTTTTTATCGAGCCTTTTCTTGGTTTTGGTGATGGGTTTTTTACGCAAAAAATAATGGTTTATCGAAAAAATAATGATTTGTCGAAATTCACAAAGTTGTCTATTTTCAATGACTGCTGAACAAAAGTAAATGACGCATCATGCATAAAATTTAAATGTAGACTACTAAGAGATGGTAGTTGACAGTAGCAGGGTTGTATTTAAAGTTACTACGCGGGAAATTAAATAGAGTCACTGATTGTTCAAATTGCCCTCGTAAACCTACTTGTTAATATTTATTATGGACTGACTGACTGTGTGTGACTGAAACAGACGTGTAAATAACAAACTTACATTAAGTTAACTTACATTAACTTTACTTAATCTCATTTTTGTGACAGGCCTCAACGTGGCAACGAGTAATTATGGCCAGTTAGGTAAGTAAGTAATATTATTTTTAGCTTTGATTTGCTATCGACTTATTTTGACTACAAACATTTGCATTTGCGCTAATCAGTTTCAAATAAATTAAAATAAAATTAACACATTGCTGAAATGAGAAGAACAAATTAAAAACGACTACACCGACTGCATTAACAATGCTGTCCTATAAGTACAATGCAAATTATAAGCACTTATAAGACAATTTCATCCTTAAATTATTCTATTCATAAAATTATCATTGAAAGGCAAAAGGGTAGGTAGAGTGAACCCCGCAGAGAAATAATGCCATTGAATTATGTAATTTGAAGAAGAATTAATGCCTGAACAGAATGCAGTATCACAGCCACAAGCGATGTGGTAGCCACATAAGCTGATGACGATTTGCGAAAGTTGTGAACGAATAACAAATGCTATAATGGTTTGATTGTCATTTGTAAGGAAAATTTCAAAAACATGTAAAATTAGCACAAATTGCAAACTACACAATAATCGTTTATATTTCAAAATTAAATGTTAAATATAGAATTAAATAAATCTTCCCCACATCGACAGCCACAACTACGCACTGTGCGCACTCTCATACAAATTCATACATATCAACTTTTGACAAGTCGTACCACAGCCACAGCCACAGCTACGACATTCTGTTCAGGCAGTTAATGTCATTGGGTTATGGTAATTGAAGTCCATCCCGAAAGATTGAGGCCATTAGAATCCAGTAGTTTGCCAATTTTCAAGGTGCATATGGTGCCTGGTGCATATGGTAGCCTGGGTCTTGCCAGGGTTGGAGAGGTGCTGAGGTAATGGTCTACGATCTCTGCCTGGTTCATGTCCGCGCAGCTGTTCAGTTTTTCCCCATGGTTGTTCAACGGGTCATTGACCACTGAGAATAGCAAGGATTCTTGAAATATTCTTACTTGAATTGTGTAGCAAGTGTTTGAATCTGTTGAGGTCATATCTTGTAAATTTTTTACTCGATATAAGGCAGATGTCGAGTCCTCTTTAACTAGTTGAGGTGATCTAAAGTTAAAGTCGTATTTTCTAGTATTACGAAATTATGTAAATTGATAATATACATAAATGTTATCATAACGACTTAAGGATGACTATATAAGTACTACTGTCCTCTATCACTGAAAGTATCTACTTGTAAAACCTCACATCAAAAGATCAACATTATTTGTCTCAAATTGTAATTGAGATCAGTGTTGCCAGATCAGGAGATTTTCTCCTAGATTTTGGAGATTCTTGGCCGTTTAGGAGAATTTTTAGGAGGAAGAATTGTTTAAAAGACATTGTAGGAGATTTTGATGGTAATACATCTGACGTCATTAGTGGCACTGAATCCTTGAATATAGAAAGCTAAAGTGTATAAGTTAATTAAATTAAATTTTATGCTTCAAAGTGTAAAATTTATGCAATGGAAACGAATTTCCGACCGATCTAATTTGGTATATGTTTTGTTTGTGTCAAGTTCAGAAAAATGAATGTACAAAGATATTTTTAGTTTTTGTGAGAAGTCTAATTTCTCAGTTAATAATGACAAAAATTAAAAAAATTTGGAATTTTTTTAATTGTTTTTTCAATAAAACAAAAAACTTAGATTTTTTTAAATTTTTGTGAAAAGTCTAGTTCCTCAGTAAATAATGACCAAAACTAGAAAAAAAAAAATTTTGGGACATTTTTTAATTTTAATTTTTTTAGGGGAATATTTAGGACGAAAAATTGTTTAAGAGAAATTTTTGGAGATTTTGATAGTGATACATCTGACATCATTAGTGGCACTGAATCCTTGAATATTGAGAGCTAAAGTGTCTAATTTAATTTACTTTTATGCTTCAAAGTATTTTATTTATGCAATGAATGAAGGAAGTTTTCAAAAGCGAATTTCATACCGATTTAATTTTGTATATGCTTTGTTTTTATTTATTTTTTTGTGAGAAGTCTAATTTCTCAGTTAATAATGACAAAAATTAAAAAAATTTGGATTTAAAAAATTTTTTTTTTTAATAAAACAAAAAACTTGGAATTTTTTTAAATTCTTGTGAAAAGTCTAGTTCCTTAGTAAATAATGACAAAAATTAAAAAAAAATTTAGGAATTTTTTTAAATTTAAATTTAAATTTTTTGAATAAAAAAAATTTTTGGAATTTGTAAAAAAAATATTAAAAACAAAATTGGATATTTTTTTAATTTTTGTGAGAAGAGTGAGTTAATAATGACAAACAAATTTTGGGAGATTTTTAAATTTTAATTTTAATTTTTTTTAGGGGAATATTTAGGACGAAAAATTGTTTAAGAGAGATTTTAGGAGATTTTGATAGTGATACATCTGACATCATTAGTGGCACTGAATCCTTGAAAAGCTAAAGTGTTTAATTTAATTTACTTTTATGCTTCAAAGTATTTTATTTATGCAATGAATAAAGGAAGTTTACCAAAGCGAATTTCATACCGATCTAATTTTTTAGATATTTTGTTTGTGTTAAGTTGTTATTCAGCTGAAGCTAAATGAATTTATAAATATATTTTTATGTTTTGTGAGAGATCTAATTCCTAAGTTAATAAAAAAATTTTAAAAAAATTTAAAAATTTTAAAATTTAGGAATAAAAAAATTGGGAAATGGGAAATGGGGAAATTGGGAATTTAATTAATTTTTTTTAAAATAAAAATATTCATAATTTTTTAATAAATAAATTTGAATACTTTTTATGAAGTTTTTTAATTTTTGGAAGAAAATTTCAATTTTATTTTAAGAAAGTCATTTCAGGTATCTAGCAACACTGGTTGAGATCATTAAATCTGAAGCTGGTCTTTTAAATAGACGACTTTATAAACAATCCAACTGAAACCGTAGAATTATTTTTCGTGATATCAGCTCTGACACATGTTTCAAGCCACTTTATTTCACTTTGAATCAAAATTTTGTTGAATGTTACTATTGCAGCAATGTGCCGTCTACGGTTCAACAAAAGGACACTGCGCACCTTCATGAGAGTTCTAAAATGACTACTGTACTGCTGGCACTTTTCCTGATCTAATCGAGATTACTGCAAGATTTGTTTCATCTGAAAGAACATCTCCTTTAAGAATGATCTGAAACTTGTGATTGATTCTACTTTTATTCCAGGCAGAAACTGGACATTAGGGGTTTTTAACGTTTTCAAGCATCGTTTTGTGTTTTTATGACGAGCGAGAGCGCCTACTGATTCTTGGACAAACTTATCTTTAACCTCATCGACGGTTATTGGAAAGCAACAAACCAACAAGCGGATCGAATATAAATAATTCGTTGCACACTAAAGGGAGAAACTCCTAACCGATCGGTGTTTTCCTTATTTATTTTCATCTTATCTAAAGTTCAAATAGGCATATCGAGTATTGGCGTTTTTTTCATTATGCACCATTTTAATTATATTTGCACATTGACTGCGTCTGGTGTTTCTAATTGGAATTTTTCTCAACAAATAAATACCCACTCGCTCACGGAGTTGTGCTATAGTTGTGTAGTGACTATACAGTCCCGAGTTGCAATGGAAAAATTAGTGTGTGTTGTGCTTTTGCTGATTGCTGCTGTCAGCTGCGCACAGTTTTCACTTCCAAAAAAAGGTATCGAAATTGGGTCCTGTTCTGATTTTCGTCCGTAACTGAAAACCACAAAAAACAAAAAAACACTGCAAGAAAACATTGTCATTGTAATAAAAATGAATATCAGTGCAACAAATCGAGTGTATTGAAATTTTTTGTTATATGCAAGTTTACAAACGTCAAATCAAGTCCAACAAAAAAGAGTTTTCTAGCATTTCGTATTTCGTATTTCGATGGGGTGAACGATGAGCAGTCAATAGAATTACCTGCGCAAGGTGATTGAGAAGAAAGCTACTACTTGGAACTTTCTGCCTCAACGTAAGTGCAAATATTGCTGGCTATTTCGTCAACCATTCTCTATTTGACTCTCAATACACAAGGCAACCTGTTGATCCTTGCCGAGATCCATTACGGCAATGGCGTCCAAGCGTCTACATGCATTCGGTATTTGATATGAAAGGTGCCAGTCCAATTGTGGTCCTTTTGATTTACTTTGGCATAGTTAGGTGCTGCGGTTTGTTCTTTTCATTTCGCAATCGCAGCGACAGACAAAAATATTTGTATTCTTGTTGTTCCCTCACTCTCTCGATTTCAAAAGCAGTTTTATTTTACAAACTACTAGCAGAGCTCTGCGGCTTTGCATGCAAATTTTAATTTAATGGGGCCAATAAACCAAGTCTTCTTAACCCTTTGTTGATCCCGTCAGATTTTTATAAAAAAATAGTTGTCTAATAATTTCTCAGTTCAAGTGCTTTCACCATATTTGAAGTCAATTGGCACATTAAATCATGTTTCCACATATGTACAAACGCTTAACCCGTCGTTGAACCCGTCAGATTTTATATTTTAGAAAAAATAAACAAAACGTGTGAAATTATTTCCCATAAAATCTTGTTTCCCCATACAAAATCTTAACCCATACTTCATCCCGTCAGATTTCGATTTTCAAAAAAGTGAAAAACACATATGGAATTATTTTGCATGCTTTTACAAAGTTTGAAAACAAAATACCCATAAAAAATTGTTTCTCCATATAAAGTTTTAATCAATAGTTGACCCCGTTAGGTTTTTAGGTTTTTTATTTTAGGTTAGGTTTTTAGTTTCGAAAAAATAAACAAAACGTGTCAAATCATTTCTCACCAAGAGTACTTTCATCAAGGTTCATTAATTCATGTTTTTTAAAGTTTCTTCATACAAACTCTTAACCCGTCGTTGACCCCGTCAGATTTTGATTTTCGAAAAAATGAAAAACACGTATTGAATTATTTCACATGTCAAGTAATTTCACTAAGTTTGATCTCAAAAGGCCCATAAAATTGTGTTTCTTCATACAAACTTTTAACCCATTATTAACCCGGTTGGATTTTGATTTATAAAAAAAAATGGAAAAAACACGTCTCAAATTATTTTCCACTAAGAATACTTTCAACAAGTTTGAAGCGAATTGGCTCGTTAATTCATGTTTTTAAAGTTTTTCCATATAAACTTCTAACCCATTGTTGATACCGTTTAATTTGGATTTACAAAAAAATAAAAAAAAACGTGTCGAATTATTTTTGATTTGAAGTGTTTTCACCAAAATTTAAATCCATAGGTCCACTAAATTGCCTTTCTTTATACAACAATATTTATAAATAATATTTTGCCCTTTTCGACCCCGAAGTAAAAAAAATACCGTCTTAAGGGAGGTTTATTTTTCAAGACGTTCCTAGAGCTAAAATTTCAAAATTTTAATTTTTTTTTTAATTTTTAAATGTTTAAATTTGTTTGTAGCTTCAGCGGTTTTGGCTGAGCGATGATGATGAATCAGTCAGTCAGGACAAACAATTATTTGTATATAGATGGGTAATTTTTTCGCAAACGTTTTCGCTTGGCGTTACGGACGAAAATCGGAACGTATGTTATCAAAAATTGTTTGTGGCGCATCAGTTTTCAATTTGGATTTGTTTTCCGTATAGATGCAAAAGATTCGCGAAATACCATTTTGGACGATATTTACTTTATAGGCAAACCCAAGGTACACACATAAATCGTATTTGTTGTTCATATGAGAAAACCGAATGTCCGAATGTCATAATTGCAGTTAAGTTGGAATGCTGCTCGATACTATTGCGAACAAAGCGGCTGGAAATTGGTTTCGATCAAAAGTCTCCGCGACACCGTTAACTTGTCTGGATTTCTAACTTACTACAGTAAGCAATATTTGTGTGCTTTTCGATAGTATTGTGCGAATTAATTGCGCAATATTATTGTGAGAATTGACTGCGCACACATGCTGAAGGACACATTGTTATGCTATTGCAATATATTATGCAGATTTAACAAAATCGCACTACTGGACCTCGGGCAATCGATTGGATAATAATGTCTGGAAATGGGATATCGGCGGCCCTGTGATTACCTACACGAATTGGCAGCCTGGCGAGCCGAACAACCAAGGCGACGAGCAATGCCTTCAACTCTGGTCCAACACGTTGAAATGGAATGACAAAAATTGCAACGTACCATTGGAATTTATATGCGAGAAAATAAAACCATCAACATAAAAAATATGTACATATGTGTGTATGTATATATGCGCTAAATTGTTGGCATAAAAGTATTCTGAAATTTGTTTTTCTTGTCTACTCCTCTACGGAGTCAAGGAACTCAACAAGGACCTAAAACAAGATTTCATATGAATCCACGATGCAAAAAAAAAAGTTAGCATTCGAGGAAGGAGGGAAAAATCTAGGGGGCCAATCTAACTAGTGTCATGGTTTTTTGTTGGATACAGTGACGTACATAGGACTTTATTTTGTTGGCGTTTCGTATACAGATTTTGTGGCAAATATCATTTGTGAACTAAAATGATTTTTACAAACAGATGGTTGGGGATTGGAACCCCGAAAACACCTTTTGCGTGCGCCACTGGTTGGTTATGTTAATTCATATTGGGTCTAGTGTAGGTGATAGGCTCGTTAAAGTTGTTGATGTATGTTGTTGATGCTCTTTTGAAACGCCATTTGTTCATTCGGATGATGCAGTTTATTAGAATTAGGTTGGGGTCATCGCTGAGGAAAGTGGTTGATGTGCAGGATAAGAGACTTGCTGACATCTTCTGCTCTGCAACTGAACAAAAGCAATTACAGGGATTATTAATTTGCTTGCAGCATCCACTGTGAGTGCAACCGTAGGAACATAAGTTTTTCTTTATTTTTTAGCCACTCAGAATCGTTTTAGAATTTTAAATTCCTTTCAAATAAATAAATAAGTAAATAAATATGATAAATAAATAAATAAATAAATACATAAATAAATACATAAATAAATAAATAAATAAATAAATAAATAAGTAAATAAATACATAAATAAATACATAAATAAATAAATAAATAAATAAATACATAAATAAATAAATAAATAAATACATAAATAAATACATAAATAAATAAATGAATAAGTGAATAAATAAATAAATACATAAATAAATAAATAAATAAATAAATGAATAAATAAATAAATAAATAAGTAAATAAATAAATAAATACATAAATAAATAAATAAATAAATAAAAAATAAATAAATAAATAAATAAATAAATAAATAAACAAATAAAGCAATAAAGAAATAAATAAATAAATAAATCAATAAATAAATAAATTAGTTAATTAATCAATAAGTGGATAAATAAATAAATAAATTAATTAATAAGTAAATAAGTAAAAAAATAAATAAATAAATAATTCAATAAAGAATTCATCATTAATTAATTAACTCATTAATTAACTAATTAATTAATAAGTAAATAAACAAATAAATAAATAAATAAATAAATTAAATTAATAATTAATTTAATTAATTAATTTAATTAATTAATTTAATTAATTAATTAATTGAATTAATAATTAATGAATTAATTAATAAGTAAATAAATCAAAAATAAACAAATAAATGAGGAAATAATTTAATAAAGAAATAAATAAATATATGTATAAATAAATACTAAAATAAATAAATAAATTAATTAATTAATTAATAAGTAAATAAATAAAAAATAAATAATTAAATAAATAAGTAATTACTTATATAAACAAAATATATAAATATATAAATAAATAAATAAATAATTCATTCTGCTATAACAGAAAAATAAAAAAAATATCATTGGTTTCGAAAGCTTAGGCCTTGGCGAGTGTTTTCGTTTGCAGTTACGAATGAAAATTAGAACAAATTGCATTGAATCTTGCCTGTCAAAATGTCAATAATTTGTTTTTCGTGTAGCTAATGTATCGCTGGAGTCACGAAATATTTTAGACCCTTCGTACCATGTGAGCGATGAGAAGGTATGGAATTTTAAATTGAAAGTTGAATTCTAAGTTTAAACTTTCGTCACTATTGCAGTTGCCTTGGATGGCGGCCTATTACTATTGCATCGTTAGTGGCTGGAAACTGGTTTGGATTGAAACCCTATCGGATTCCTTGAATTTGTTGGGATTTTTGCATTACTACAGTAAGAGAATTTTTTTGTATTATTTGTGCAAATTTATTACGCAATATTATTGTGTAAATTTTTTTGTACAGATTATACGAAATCGGGCTACTGGATTGGCGGCAATCGATTGAGTGGTACAACCTGGCAATGGGACGTCGAAGGGCCCCCGTTTAAGTACACTAATTGGGGTATAGGCGAGCCAAACTCCTTGGACGGCTCACAGCAATGCGTTTCGCTCTGGCCGGGCTCATTGCAATGGAATGACGCCGAATGTGATCGAAGTTTGAGATATATATGCCAGAAAACCTAAATACACATGTGGGCATTGTTATGTTTGAAAAAATTTAAAAATTAAATTAAAATAAAAAATTTCAAAAAATAATATTCATGTGCTTGGAACCGAAATTACTTTATTCAACGTAATTGATACTTTGAACTTTTACGAATTTGGACAACATTCGTGCAGAGCATCTGCATTTGAAGTCAATGTTTAGTTGGTTTATATATACAGAAAAACTAATGCAAATAAGAATTTTCAGTTGTTTAGTAGATTAATTACGTTTTTTAATGAGTTTCGAGAATTGGAGTTTTTAACTGCGAAATATTTGTGAGCAGCTGTGGTAGCAAATAAATTGTCAATAAGCAGTTAAAACTCAACACTTGTTTGTTCGACTTTTTAATAGAGAAATGCTAAATTGATGAGGAAAAAATGGTTGCCAAGTTAGCTTGGAACACTAATGTTTCAAAAAATGTACTATAGAATGAATGTGTTTTTTTTACGTCAACTGTGACTGCGACAACTCTGTCACTTGCTGTCCAATGCTCCAAACAAAGAATTGATAACTCAGTTTAAAATTTAAATGTATTATGCGCACCAGTTGGTTGATGAACGGACTAACGAATGAATATTGGAAAATAGATTTTTGTGGCGATACTGGGGTCTCATATATCTGCAAACCAAAGTGCACATAGTCCAAATGCACAAATTAACACAGAAAATTGATGCTGGGAATGACACAAGCAAATGACTCTGAACAAGAAGAGAAGAGAAGAGAAGACATCTGAAAACCTGGCTGAATATGTGCTACAAACCGGAACTAACGCTACACTCCAATCGCGAACGAATGCCCAAAGAACCAAGGTCCCAGTTCATTCTTTCATGAAGTTGGTTTTGCCAACAAGGATTTTCATCTCCCACTGAAAAAATGAAAAAAAAACCCCACTCACTAGTTGACGTGCAGATGGATGTATAACTGTTGAGGAATATTGAATAGTGTACAAGTTTTTCAAGTGAAAAATATAGTTTTCCTAATGAACTTTGAGTCTAAACGGAACAAGCACTGTTTTAGTCTTGAAAAAAATTGAATGCGCCATATCACCGGCCTTCTAATTGACTAGTAACAACAACAAAGGAAATAATACATATCCATGCTTTAACAAGAAGAATTAAGTGCTGTACAGTATGCCAACTTAAGTTGGCGAGAACTCATAGGCTTTTTTGTTGTGCTTAGATTTAGATTTTTTTGTCGAACAACTATGTTTAAATTTTTTTATTTTAAGACCTTTGAAATTGAAACTCAGGTCAACAGTTGCCCCTGCAATTCATGAAGTTCACTGGGTTGCCTTGTGTGCGTTATGTTTTGGCCTGTCTGTCCGTTTTCGGCATTTCGCACTTTCTTAAATTTAAAATGTTTCCTTCTTTCTTATTGTTTCCCATTACTTCACCATGACCCAGTCAAATATTTCATCATTGAACAAGTTTCTATACTTTCCACGCGTTCAATCAGCAGCTCGCAGCAGATTTTTATATCCATATATCCATATCCATATCCATTTTTATATCCAGTAGCCGTACTAGCACAACAACAACATCACTAGCAGTGCAAGTTTGGATCAACGGAAATATGACAAAGTGCATGCAACATCCAAAAATCGTCTAATCAAAGACATAAACCACAACTAGCAGCAACGAATGCACAATGAACGCTCTACATAACCCAGTAATAAACATTCACGTACGTAAGGAAGCTTTGGTGGGGCTCAAATTTACGAAATATCTTTTTCTGACAAAATTTATAAATGGCTAAATATGGTTTCAGATGGTGCTGACCTAAATTAATTTGTACGAAAGCCTTTCAAACTGAAATCCTATGTGCGCCATTGCACTTAGTGGACAGTAGATGGTAGCTCCATCATATGGAACTATTAGCTATAAGCTAATCACTCACTCAAAACAAGGAATATATAGTCATATATATGTACATATATTTATGGAAGAGTAGCTTAAGTCGACATAAAAGAATTCATTTGCGAAAATTCTGTCTTTTTGTCAATAATGTTATGTTAGTTTACTTTTCAGCTTAAGTCTTCTGAAAAAAAAACAATGCATTGGTTAGTACATCTTGTGTGCATATGGTTTTTAAAATTAAATTTTTGACTTGAGCTACTTTTCCAAATGATTACAAATACAAAGATAACCAAAAATGGGGCATTTTTTGTCTTTACTTTTCAAAGTGGCTAATATTAGCTGGCATCGGCTAATCGCATTCAGTTTCAATTCAATTTAATTAAGTTATCATTAATTTGTTATTTAGTCGCAACGGAAATTGCTTCACTACGGCAAATGATTTTTATTCAAATTTCCAGGTTGAAAGACTTCACCTAAACAGATGTAACTCAAAATTCCATCACCATCCAATCGAATTCGGGTTCAATTCAATTCAATTCAATTCAATTCAATTCAATTCAATTCAATTCAATTCAATTCAATTCAATTCAATTCAGTTCAATTCGATTCAACTCAATTCAATTCAATTCAATTCAATTCAATTCAATTCAATTCAATTCAATTCAATTCAATTCAACTCAATTCAACTCAATTCAATTCAATTCAATTCAATTCAATTCAATTCAATTCAATTCAATTCAATTCAATTCAATTCAACTCAATTCAATTCAACTCAATTCAATTCAATTCAATTCAATTCAATTCAATTCAATTCAATTCAATTCAATTCAATTCAATTCAATTCAATTCAATTCAATTCAATTTAATTCAATTCAATTCAATTCAATTCAATTCAATTCAATTCAATTCAATTCAAT
Source organism: Melieria crassipennis (assembly GCA_963668005.1). Taxonomy (NCBI): domain Eukaryota; kingdom Metazoa; phylum Arthropoda; class Insecta; order Diptera; family Ulidiidae; genus Melieria; species Melieria crassipennis. Next base: position 21,707,229 of record OY764961.1, read on the forward strand.
TCAATTCAATTCAATTCAATTCAATTCAACTCAATTCAATTCAATTCAATTCAATTCAATTCAATTCAATTCAATTCAATTCAATTCAATTCAATTCAATTCAATTTAATTCAATTCAATTCAATTCAATTCAATTCAATTCAATTCAATTCAATTCAATTCAATTCAATTTAATTAAGTTATCATTAATGTGTAATTTAGTCGCAATGGAAATTGCTTCACTACGGCAAATTATTTTTATTCAAATTTCCAGGTTGACAGTGAAGTCTGTCTGTAACTAAAAATTCCATCACTCTCCAATCGAATGCAGTTTCAATTAAATTTAATTAAGCTTTCATTAATATGATATTTAGTCGCAATGAAAATTGCTTCACTACGGCAAATGATTTTTATTCAAATTTCCAGGTTGAAAGACTTCACCTAAACAGATGTAACTCAAAATTCCATGCGCATCCAATCGAATTAAGTTTCAATTCAATTCAATTAAGTCATCATTAATGCGTTATTTAGTCGCAATGGAAATTGCTTCACTACGGCAAATGATTTTTATTCAAATTTCCAGGTTGAAAGACTTGACCTAAACAGATGTAACTCAAAATTCCATGCCCATCCAATCGAATTCAGTTTCAATTCAATTCAATTAAATCATCATTAATGTGTTATTTTGTTGCAACGAAAATTGCTTCACTACGGCAAATGATTTTTATTCAAATTTCCAGGTTGAAAGACTTGACCTAAACAGATGTAACTCAAAATTCCATGCCCATCCAATCGAATTCAGTTTCAATTCAATTCAATTAAATCATCATTAATGTGTTATTTTGTTGCAACGAAAATTGCTTCACTACGGCAAATGATTTTTATTCAAATTTCCAGGTTGAAAGACTTCACCTAAACAGATGTAACTCAAAATTCCATGCCCATCCAATCGAATTCAATTTCAATTCAATTTAATTAAGTTATCATTAATGTGCTATTTTGTTGCAACGAAAATTGCTTTACTACGGCAAATGATTTTTATTCAAATTTCCACTTTAATGCAACAACTAATTAAGTAATTTATTCAGCGCACAGCTTTGGCAAATGAATCGATTATTAATTTTTCTTTTTTTATTATTTGTAAGCAACAGCTACGAAACCAGCTTATTTCATTGAGTAAATACCGTTCATTACGTATGCGCAATGCATTTGCTTATGTCCAGAGTTGGTGTGGCATTTAATTTTGCACTGTTTGTGTAGTCCACATTTTTTTTGCGGTGCTCGCCACTTAAATAAATTAAATTGTCAATGATTTGCAAACAACCGCAAAAAGCAAACACACAAATATCAAAGCACGCACACACATTCGAGTCACATGAATATAAAAATGCCAACACCACCACGACTGCATATTTGGTTAGCAACAACAAAAAATCACTATCACCAAATATGGCGTAGCATATTGTCAAATGGCAGCAATATGCAACAGCAAACATACACATTTACAACTTTGCAAACAACACTGCACGAACGCATGCACACACACAGACACAAATAGAGACACATATACAGACACATATAGACATAGAGAGACCAGCCTGGCAATAATCGAATAGCGCGGCGCACATTGTCAGCCAACAGTCAGTCATTCAGTTAGTCAGACGGTTTCGCCAGCCCGACAGAACGGCAGTCGTCAAGCCGCCGCCATTACTGCGTCCAACCAACGCCAATGTAGACATTTATCATATTCCTTGGCAAATACCAACGCCAATAGTCAAATATCAAAAAGTCAGAAACAGCCAGAGAGACACAGACAAAAATGCTCTCATTAGCATAAAACACAAATGTTTACTTTGTATGCGCTGCATTGTTTTTGTTACCAAACAAATGCAGACAAGCACACACATACAGACATATATTTCAATTATATGTAAAAGTATTCGTATGTGTGGATGCATAATTGCGCTACAGTAAGCATCCTAAATACTACTTGCAATCTTGGAGGAGTCTTACAATTTTTTAAATCGTTTTCATCTTTGAAAGTGTGGCACTTCTTGTGTTTTCTTTCTAGTATTTTCTAGTACTTTTGATTTACAATAGAAATTCATCAAAATAACTCTATTTTGTGAGTTTTGTTTTTTTGTTTTGTGTGTTTTGTGAGAGTATTAAAATAAATAAATTTGAAAATTGAAATGCCAAATATTGAAAGTATTTGTAAAAAAAGCGGTAGTATGGTTTCAAGAATAGTAGGCCCAGATTGTACAATAAGCTGGGACGTTTTTTGTGCAAAATTTTTTCGAAAGTTATATTTGGCAATTTGACATTGACAAAATGACATTTATTGTAATTTTTGCTATCAAAAAACAAATATTTCAGATAAATTTTTTTTTCAAAATCATGTGCTATAAGAAAATGGTAGCATAGTGTATAGAATAGTCGGCCAAGATTGATTAATAAACTCGGACTTGTTTTGTGCAACATTTTTTCGAAAGCATTGTTTTGCAATTTTTTACATTTACTGGACCTTTTGCTATCATAAAACAAATTTTTTCAGATAGTTTTTTTTTTTTACAAAATCATGTTAAAAATTAGCTTTTATTAATTAAAACCATACATGTAAATATTATAAAAAGTTGACTTGATGCAAAAACTTATTTGTTTATGCAAATGACTGAAAATTGCACCTAATTAACGTAATTTATTTTTATAGCAAATTTTGTGCACTTGGCAAAAAACTTAAAATATAGAAAATATATTTAAAACACAAAAAAAACAACTTGAGGAACATTCATTACATTACAGTTTCATTATTTTATTTTATTTTATTTTATTTTATTTTATTTTATTTTATTTTATTTTATTATATAATATTTTATTTTGTTTTATTTTATTTTATTTTATTTTGTTTTATTTTATTTTGTTTTATTTTATTTTATTTTATTTTATTTTATTTTATTTTAATCACAATTATTTTTTTATTTTATTTCATTTTGTTTTTTATTGTATTTTATTTTATTTTATTTCATTTTATTTTATTTTATTTTATTTTATTTTATTTTATTTTATTTTATTTTATTTTATTTTATTTTATTTTATTTTATTTTATTTTATTTTATTTTATTTTATTTTATTTTATTTTAATTTATTTTGTTTTGTTTTATTTTATTTTATTTTATTTTATTTTATTTTATTTTATTTTATTTTATTTTATTTTATTTTATTTTATTTTATTTTATTTTATTTTATTTTAATTCATATTATACATTATTTTATTTTATTTTATTTTATTTTAATTTATTTTGTTTTGTTTTATTTTATTTTATTTTATTTTATTTTATTTTATTTTATTTTATTTTATTTTATTTTATTTTATTTTATTTTATTTTATTTTATTTTATTTTATTTTATTTTATTTTATTTTATTTTATTTTATTTTATTTTATTTTATTTTATTTTATTTTATTTTATTTTATTTTATTTTATTTCATTTTATTTTATTTTATTTTATTTTATTTTATTTTATTTTATTTTATTTTATTTTAATTCATATTATACATTATTTTATTTTGTTTTATTTTGTTTTGTTTTATTTTATTTTATTTTATTTTATTTTATTTTATTTTATTTTATTTTATTTTATTTTATTTTATTTTATTTTATTTTATTTTATTTTATTTTATTTTATTTTAATTTATTTTGTTTTATTTTATTTTATTTTATTTTATTTTGTTTTATTTTATTTCATTTTATTTTATTGTATTTTATTTTATTTTATTTTATTTTGTTTTGTTTTATTTTATTTTATTTTATTTTATTTTATTTTATTTTATTTTATTTTATTTTATTTTATTTTATTTTATTTTATTTTATTTTATTTTATTTTATTTTATTTTATTTTATTTCATTTTATTTTATTTTATTTTATTTTATTTTATTTTATTTTATTTTATTTTAATTTATTTTATTTTATTTTATTTTATTTTATTTTATTTTATTTTATTTTATTTTATTTTTTGTTATCATAAAACAAACTTTTTCAGATGAAGTTTTTTCCAAAATCATGGTAAAAATTAGCGTTATTAATTAAAATCATACATGTAAATATTATAAAAAGAGGACTTGATGCAAAAACTTATTTGTTTATGCAAATGACTGAAAATTGCACCTAATTAACGTAATTTATTTTTATAGCAATTTTTGTGCACATAGCAGAAAAACACAATAAAAACACAAAATAAGATTAAACGAATTTAAAAACAAACAACTGTGATTCCTTTACAGTTTCATTTTTTCATAATTGGGTTTCCAGAGTGGACTCAAAATTTTTGAATTTTTAAACTAATAGAGTCACTTTTACTTCACTTTCTTATTATTTAAAAAAAAAACAAGAGAAGTTTATGTAGGTTGCAAGAATCAATAGGAATGTAATGGAAGAATAACAGAGATACTACTGGTGAGCCTTGCCAAGCCCTTGTTGTCATTTTGAAGGCAATTCCATTATGTCTTTTCAGTGGTTAACAGAAGATTTTGGATTTAAACACAACTTTTGAGGCGAATACCATTTAAAACCATATTTGCCACCCACAATTTTTGTAACAAACAGATATTTGAAAGAATTTTAAACCCCTAAAACCTTCCTTGCATGCACTGGAAATAAAAAAATGGCACAGTTGATTTTCCGGAGCTTCTTTGAGGCACAGTTTTTGTGGTAATCACTTGGTGCCAGATCCAGTCTATAAGATGGAGACATAAGAAACTTATGTACAACAAACCTTTTGGAGCTTCGGGCGAGTCACTATCATATTTGGACTGTATTTTTTCTGATAGAACACAACTTCTTTCCTATTCGGCTACTTCTGTGCAATTGCTTCCTTCAGATGGCTCAATTTTTGACAGTACAGATATGAATAAAGAGTTTTTAGATGTTTCCCTGCCAATACCAACAAACAGCAAATTTTTCCTGGCCGTCAATCCAGGCTTGACCACAAGCCAATCAAGCACGATAGTTTTTTTCTTGACGTTGTTGAAAGTGGTACATTTTGTATCATTAGTCAAAATCTGCCTCAGAAATGGATCGATTTTGTTGCAATTCTGAGCAATTGACTGATGGAAACTCGTCCATGAGGTTTTTTTGCTCAAATTCGTTTGACACCCATACATCGAGCTTCTTTTTGTATTCATCATTGACGTGCGCTCAAAAAAATTAAGTTGTGATTGCTTGACTTAGCTGTCTGAGAAGTTTTTTACTACGAAATCGTATCTTTCTAACGGCACCTAGTGGAACCCATATCTTTGTAATAACGCTAGAAATAAGTCACTAAAGCCATCTATTGGAAAAATAATGGATTTCTTTTGATGTGCGCTCAAACAAAAGTGAGTTAAGCAAAAACAAAACTCTGGGAAAATTTTTTAGTAGGATATCTTATCTTTTTAAAAGCATCTAACTTTGTATAATAATAAATGTAGAAATAAGTTACTAAAGCCATCTATTAGAAAAATAATAGATTTATTTCCATGTTTGCTCAAACAAAACTGAGTGAAGCAATAACAAAACTCTCTGAGAAAATTTTTTAGTACGAAATTTTATCTATTTTAAAAGCATCTAACGGAACCCGTAACGTTGTATAATAATAACGCTAGAAATAAGTTACCAAAGCCAACTATTGAAAATATAATGGATTTCTTTTGATAAGCGTTCAAACAAAACTGAGTGAAGGAATAACAAAACTGTCTGAGAACATTTTTTAGTAGGAAATCTTATCTTTCTAAAACCATTTCGATTAACCCGATTGCACTTACACAACGCAATATATAGATTACTCAAGCCATCTCTATGAACATAATGGATTTCTTTTTGCAATTTTCATTGAAATCCTACAACTTAAAATTCATATTTTTCAATTGTTTACTGAGTAAGGTTTACAAAAATTTAACTTTAGCCAACAAAACGTTCACATATGTGAAATATGAAATTAAAATAATTAAAAAATATAAAATTTTTTAGAGAAAATAAAAATTTGTTTACAGAAAATATAAACTTTTTTACAGGCTTTTCAGAGTCAAATTGAATGACATAAGAAAATAGTAAAAGGGTTAAGTAACAAAGCGCTTATAATGTTTCAGTTCGAAAATTTATCGCTTGCACTAATTGGGAAATTTCATTATTTCAGGGTGCACCGCAGCAAACTACTTGCAAGTACACTACAACAACAAAGACCAGCCAATGCAGCGGCAACAACGCGCACAGTTTTCATCCGACCGCAAACAGGCAACGAGGGACCAATACAAATGGCACCGCAAAGCGTCGAGAAATGCGAGGGAACGCAAATGACCGACAAGGCACACTCAGCGATTTCTGACAATACGCCAAGTGCGACTAAAAGAAAACAACAAGACAACAATAGAGAAGAGGCAAATTCAAAAATTATCATACCGACAATTGTTCGTTTTGGCCACGTTGCCAGACAGGATGAGAGATCGCATAACAAAAGTGAAATTCTGCTAATGGAGACTTGACACAAGTTTGTTAATGTGTCTGTGTGTATGTGTGTGTGTGATATATGTTTGTCTCTATGTGAGACGTGTGCTTGTGTGCATGTCGGTGTTTGAAAGCGCATAAAATGTTTGGGCAAACTGCCCAAAAGCGTAACCGCACAGCGCACAGTGTAACCGCCCAGACGGCCACGACTGCCATTAACGTGGCTCCGACCATTTGCCGAATGCCCATACCAGACAAATTAGTCTAATAAAACGATTCATAAAATTTTTGGTATGCAATTTTTGCGACCAGGCAGACAACAAACATGTGGAGTGAACAGTGTTGGGGCTAATGCAGGCAAACGACAACCGACAAACGGCGTGTCGTGGCCATTGTCTAAGTTTTTCGGGTTGTTTTAATAGTTTTATTTTGCCTACTGTTACTGCTGTTGTTTTTGTTTTTGTAGTCAGCTTCCGCAACGATAAAATCACACAAGTCCATATGAATAGATATGCGTATGAATGTATGTGTGTGTGTGTGTGTGTGTGAATTTTTAGGTTTGCAATGATGGAGCGCTTAATTTGTAGAACAGTCCCGCAGGCCGACGCCGCCACCCCATCCAAGTTGAGCGCAAGTTAAGCAGTAATTTATGGCCGTGGCGTGTGGCTTGCGGTGTTGACGACGCCGACGAAGCAATGCTGCCGGCAGTAGTGGCCGCAAATGAGGGCAATGGCGCGTCAGCGTCTGCGGCGACTGTGCACACTTGAGCGGCGCAAATTGTAAGAACCATAAACAAAAATGTCACTTAAACGATTTTAAGCCGGCAACTGCTGCTGCTGACTTGCTCCAGTAAATCGAGTGGCGATTGGTGGGGCGCGCTGTTGCTGACATTGAAGCAGTGTCAGCGTTGTTGTTCTGTTCATTTTGTTACTTTTCCATTCGCCACCATTGACCATGCATTTGCGAGTGAGTGAGTGTGAGGGGGTTGCAAGTGAATTACATCAAAACCTCAACGGCGCGTATACGCAACCTGCAACTATGGGCTGAGTAGTCAGCGCAGTCTGCAGTGTCCCCAAAGACAACAATAACAAGAATATCCACAGTGATGAGTAACGCATAGCGTGTGTCAGTGATCGCTGCATGCGACTGTCGAGACAGCAGTGCAGTCTGTGAGTGAGTGAGTGAAATTTATGCCCCAAAAACGTAGAATTTTCTGAGCTTTGTGGTGCGAGTTCCTTTTGTATTCATTTTGTTTTGGTATGTGTAGTGTCGAACGGATAAATCCGCATTAGTTTCTTTTACTAGAAATTCTTTTGTAAGTTTTTGGCTCACAATGGCCCAAAAATATGGCCGATTATTTAGCCGAATATTGCAAAAACAAAAGTTTTTAAAGCTTGAAATCGTTTAGTTTCAGTTCACTATCGGCTGAAATTAGCTGATTAGCCGAATGTAGAAACAAAAGTAAAAAAATCAAAATTCAAAAACCAATCCAAAGCTATGGTTCTGCAATCAGTGTCAGCATACCATCGACTAAATATGGCCGATATTCAACTATTCTACTATTATTCTAGTAAAACGAAACTGTAAAAGGTACAGAATTTTAATTTATTTATACAAGGTGCAACCCAAAGTAAACAGGACTTTTATAAAATAAAGAAAACGGATGATTATTTTTGTATAATTCTTTTTATTTATTCAAAATACTCTCCTTCTGCTTCGATACAACGTTTTGCACGGTCCAAAAGCATTTGGAATGAGTGTTTTAGGTCATCGGCCGGCATCGCCTTCAGAATGTTGGTACAAGCCTTTTGGATGTCCTCAACGTCCTTATAACGGTTTCCTTTCATCGGCAAATGCAACTGACCGAATAAGTAGAAGTCACAGGGAGCCATATCAGGCGAATACGGTGAATGATTGATGGTAAAAATGCGATTTTTGGTCAAATAATCGGTCGTAACTAGGGCTCTGTGAGCCGGTGCATTATCATGCAATAAACGCCAACTTCCTTCCTCGCGATATTCTGGCCGAATACGACGAATGCGATGCACCAAACGCTTCAAAACTTCAACATAAAACAAAGCGTTAATTGTTTTTCCCGGTGGAACAAACTCTCGATGAATTATTCTCTTTGAATCGTAGAAACAAATGAGATCAGTTTTGATTTTTGACTTCTCACGGCGGGTTTTTTTCGGATTTGGCTCATCTGGGTGCTTCCATTCGGCACTTTGACGCTTTGTTTCGGGATCATATTGAAAGCACCACGTTTCGTCACCGGTTACGATGTTGAACAAGAAATTTGGATCACGTCTGGCTTCCCGAACGATGTCTTTTGCGTGCTCAATTCTCTGCGCTTTTTGGTCGTCGGTTAAAGTGTGCGGAATGAAGCGAGAACACACTTTACGGAGACCCAAATGTTCGGTTAAAATGCGATCAATTGATGTTTTGGAGATGTTCAATTCCATTTCCATCAATTCCAATGATGATTTTGGCTGCATTTTGATAAAATCACGCACAGTTTTGATGGCATCGTCAGTAATCACAAATTTCGATTGGCCGACGTGTTCGTCGTCATTCAAGTCTTCACGACCATTCTTGAATCGATTCAACCACTCATTAACACGGCCACGGGATAAACAATCATCACCATAAACTTGCTTTAACAATTTAAACGTTTCGGTAAAAGTTTTACCAAGTTTAAAACAGAACTTAATATTAGCTCTTTGTTCGATCGACATTCTCGTACCAAAGTTAAAAACATACTGTCACATTGAGCGGGATATTTCGGCGTCTACTAGACCAAATGTCATGAAATTTAGACAGTATGTGAATGAAAGATGTACCTTTCCAACGCATGTCCTCACACATAGATGGCGCCACCAGAAACGTCCCTATTGCAAAAGTCCTGTTTACTTTGGGACGCACCTTGTAATTCACAATGTTTGTTCGTTTTTTATTCGATCTTCCGAGATTAGGTACGAATAAAAAATTTTCCTACTCTCGATTTTTGTAATAAAAGTAGAAAAAGAAAGAAATTTTATTCCGGAAGCATACAATTTCAAAAATTTTCCTAATCTCAATTTTTGCAATAAAAGTTCGTGATTTTATTCCAGAAGCATAAACATTTCAAAAATGTTCGTTTCAAAGTGGTTTTTGGGTTTGGGTTTTTGGTTTCAAAAACCAATCCAAAGCTAAGGTTCTGCAATCAGTGTCAGCATACCATCGACTAAATATGGCCGATTATTCTACTATTCTACTATTATTCTAGTAAAACGGAACTGTGAGGTACAGAATTTTAATTTATTTATAATTCACAATGTTTGTTCATTTTTTATTCGATCTTCCGAGATTAGGTACGAAATAAACAAATTTTCCTACTCTCGATTTTTGTAATAAAAGTAGAAGAAGAAAGATATTTTATTCCGGAAGCATAAAATTTCAAAAATTTTTCTACTCTCAATTTTTGCAATAAAAGTTCGTGATTTTATTCCGGAAGCATAAACATTTCACAATTCTTCGTTTCAAAGTGCTTTTTGGGCAGCTTCTTTATTAATTTTATACCAGTGACCGGTTAATCGGCATTGACTTGTTCTGAAAAAAAATTTTCGAATCAATTTCGAGCTTACCATCGATTAAATATGTTCGATTATTCAACCGAATGTTTCCGAAGATAAAAATCCGAATACTGATGCTTGAGATTTGTAATCAGTCTCGGCTCATCATCGACTAAATATGGCCGAATATTCCACTAAAGGTAAAAAAAACAGTTTAGAGCTTAAAGTTTTTTTTTTCCAAAACTATCATTTCATTTCATAGGTGTATGAATAAATGTTTCATGTTTGATGATTTGATCATTAAATAAAAGTATTCAAATTTGATTTCAAAAGCCAAATTATCTGAGATTTGCGAAAAAAAAGTAGTAGATTCTAAAACTACTATTGAACTTGAATATTGTGTAATTTTATGCAAATTTTGTAATGTTTTATGTCATCTAATAAGATTAGGTAGAAAAGTCCATAACTTTGAATTTTGTGAAAATTTTCAACTCTAATTTATGGCACATTTTATAGGTTTATTCTCTCATATGATATCTATTTATCTATTTGAACATTTTTGTATTGATATATACATTTTCATACTATAACTTTTAAGCTTTCTGCTGCACTCTTTACACCACAGATCACCGATGAACGTAGACGAATATAATTCCGGCTGCTACTCGCGAGTTGCAAAATGGCCATCACTGCTTTACACACAGAAACAACCCCGATACAGCTCACCTTTGCTGGCATTTAAACTTTGTACATTTTTATACACTTTTATAAGCAAAAAAAATAAAAATAAAAATAATATATAAATTGTACAATAAGAAAATATAAAATCAAAATAAAAATAAAAATAATAAAACATATAAAACTAAAAGCAGAAAACGCAACCAGCGAGCCAAAAGTCAAGTCGGCGAACAGCAGCGGCTCTCAACAGCATTTTCGCACTTGACTGCACCGCACATTGCTCGTCATCGTTGTCGTTGAGCAGTTCCTGTGCTGCTACCTCCTCCCCTTCGGCTCCCTTGTTTCACTGCGACTTATGCGCTTCTACAGTTCGCATTGTCCAATGCCGAAGAAAATGAACGCAAAAGAATGCAATTTAACTGTTGACTGGCATAAAATGACACTGGCATATTTGAAAAATCTGTTAAGTACTTAAGTAGTCGAGCACAGGGCCAGACGACAACATACATATTTTAATAACAACAACAAAAAGCGTTGAAAAAAAAACAAAAAATTGAATATAAACCGTAACCGCAAAATGGGCAAATAACAATGGCGTTGCCAGCATTATGAAAATGTCAGCACAGTTGTAAGTTTGTGTGTGTGTGTGTGTATTAGGTTTTGGTAGATGGGAAAAATGTAGCAGACCAGACTGCCAGACAGATACATGAACGGGCCGGCAAAAGTAGTTTTAGAGTGAAGGTCTAATAAGGAGACTTGAAACATGGTTAAAAATTGCATAAAGTAAATTTTTCAATTCCTTGAATAAAATTTTGCAGCTTGTTGTATGACAAGTCAGCTGTATCTTCTTCTTTGGCTTAGGTAAAATTTAAATAAATTTGTTAAATGTTAAATATTTGCAAAGACAGATTTCGAGTGTACGCAGAGTGACAAGTTTGGGTCTTCTTTGACTTTGCGATGGAATAGAATAGAAAATTTTGTTTGAGAATGAGCACTTTAATGACTGAATTCAACTAAAGGGTTAATTTCTTTATTTTACTAACGAAAGATAGAGAAAACTGTCCAACTGCAATTCATCGAGAAAACCAAAAGTCAAAGTACGACCTGTCCAGGACGACTGAAAGCAACTGCTTGAAAACAATCGAAGACACGAACACTCGGCAGTGGCGCACACTGGGGGGTTTGGGGTTCTCCCCGAAATACAAAAATTGTTTCGAACGTTATTCAGCTCAAAATTTGCGGCTCGCGCGGTAATTTCTTCCCCTAAAACAATTTCAACTATGAAAATCAGGAAGCTTCTACAGTTCCTGGACTTCAACTATGAAGATCAGAAAGCTTTTAAATTCCCTGGATCGCACAAAGTGGTTTTACAATACCAGCCAATATGAACACAAAATGAGTATGTGATACCAAGACGGCACTTTATAAGTTAGATAATAGTGCAACCTAGCTTTGCCAACATCCACTCAACTAACTCACCAACCAACCAACATGTTTGAATCTATGTATTTATCCCTATAACACTACTCGACACGAAAAATGCTCCTAAAAATAAAAGTATTTTTTAGACTAATTTTCGGCTGCTGAACACGAAACTGAAAATCAAAAAAATTTCTTAAGAAGCGTTTTCGAAAAATCGTCGAAAAACACGTTTTTTTCCCTCTTATTTCATTTATGCACATATCTCGCAAACCAACCATCCGACTAACACAAGTGGTAATTAACTAACTTTGAAATAGAAATAGAACTTTGAAATAGAAAAAAAATTTAGATGTATGAATCTACAAACTGAGACCCAAAACATTTATGTTTTGTATACCTGACATATTTTAGTCCTGAAAGTTAAAAATAGAAAATTTAGTTAAAAGGAGACAATTTTTCTCTTTCATTTGATACCCATATCTTCATCATAGCACAACCGCAAATATTTACAAAAATATTTGAAATGTGTATGTCCTTAAAATTTTAAAGTCCTTTAAGAAGGTTTTTGGGTCAGAAAATGAAAAACTGACTATGCCAAGATACTATAAATTACCTCTAGTTTCACGTCTATATCAACATTTGGATGAGTCTCGGAAAAATTAAAAAAAATTTTCGCACGGTGTAATAAATGAAACGTTGGTCTTTTCACTCCGTGCATCATAACTTTGTAATTTTTCTTTCAATTATTTTGATGTTATAAAAATATATCCTTCATCTTAGATTTTAAAACCAGAGGAGATAATTTATTTTATCTATAAAAAAGTATTCGAAATTTTATGATTTTTGAAATTGGTCGAAAAATTCACTTTTTTACAACTTTCATCGTCAGTAACTTCCCCAAATCTTATCTGATTTGGACAATATATACCTTCTGAACGACGGGCCACTTGTGTTAGTCGGATGGTTGGTTTACGAGATATGTGCTCATAACTGAAATAAGAGGGGAAAAGTGTTTTTCGAAGATTTTTCGAAAACGGTCTTAAGAAAATGTTTTGATTTTCAGCAGCCGTAGATTAGTCTAACAAATACTTTTGTTTTTAGGAGCACGCGATGAACCCATTTTTTGTCGAGTAGTGTAATATATACCCTGAGCTCATTACACTCAAACGGACCGGCCGATTTCCATGGGGCTTTTTTCTTGGGTTCGTCTTAAGTCAGTTCAGGTTTGTGCGAAAAGAAAATTCCAGAAAATCTATTGGAAAAGTCGGAAAATCCCGGCCATGTTTGACCTCGAATCTCTTGAGAACGGCTGTACCGATTTTTTTTGCTGTATTCGTAGTTTTCCGAACAAGGTTTGTATGAAAGAAAATTTTAGGAAAACGGGGCGTGGCACTTTTTCACCAGCCCAAATTTTAAGATGATAACTTTGGAACCATAAGTCATACATAAATTAAATTCACTACGAACTTACTATTTAGTCATGTCCTTCGACAGAGGGAATGGTGCGGGTATTGGACGAGGGGGCACTACCCATACAACTCAAACATTTTATATGGAATAGCTTCGGAATTATAAGTCACATAGCATTGAAATTTAGTACCCCGTCGTCCAATACATGAGTCATTCTACTTGTAAGATTTGGTGGGCGTTGGACAAGGGGCGTGACACATTTGCTATGACACAAATATTTCGCTGAACTATAAGTCGCTCAGCAATTAAACTTAGTACGAACCTACCATTTTCCGTTTCGACAGAGGGGATTGAGCGGGTATTGAACAAGGAGGCCTGGCGTAAGTAAAAATTCTAAAAATTGGGTTTTGAAATTGGCATAGTTCAAGCGCAGTCCATTTTTTTATTGAAACTTAGCAGCAACATTGCTGATTTGTGGTTCTTAATTGCGTTAATCAGTGGCTCCTCCTCTTCCTTTAGTTGGTTTTCTTCGTCAATTTGCATTGCCATAGATTCGCCATCTCGCGTATTTCATTATCAAAAAAACAAAAATGTTGTGCGAAACGAAGTTCGTCGGGTCAGCTAGTTAAGTATGAAATAAACTATGCAACTTTGATCAGAGACCCTTTTCGATTTTCGATGACATTTTGACAAAGATGTGCCTCTATCTCACTGATGAGGCCCTGGATCTGATCCTTGAGCTCAGGAATGGCTTGGAGTTTATTTGCATAGACCAGAAATTTCAGAAAATGCCAAAGGAAAAAATCGCACCTCGTTGAATCGTAAGATCTCGGTTCTTTAGATAGATTTTAGTGGCCTGTTGACATTGAACCTTCTGAAAAGTGTTGCTCCAATACATCAATTGTATTCACAATGTTAATGCCTTCTTCCTTACTTTCTTATTGTATTTGATTTTGAAAACATTTTTCAAAACTAAAAGTCTCCCACATCAGCAACTCAGCTAATTACTGACCCTCACAACGTTCTGTCTGCTCTCCACTTACCACAATTTTCCGCATTTGCTTTGCTACTTTGACTTTCGACATTTCAAAAGTAAAGTTTTCTTTGGGGATTTTCAAAGAGTAAAATGCACACAACGAAAATTTAACTGAAAAAAAACAAATAAATACCAACCACCGAAAGCGAAGCGAAACTGTTGTGAGCGTTCAACGTTTGTCTGCTTAATTAGATAAATGTGCGTTGGTGCTGTCGATGGGGGCTGACGGTCGTGCCGTCAGAGCGTAGTTTAAAGTTATGGGACCCGTTCACTAGCCCCGCCTGCCGTTCGACCATGAGTTCCATTCCTGGTGGTGTTGACGTTGTTCGAGGTGTGCGGGCGAAATCAAAAATTAAACGTACCCCAAAATTTAAATGTTTTTCTTATTTTATTTGATTTTATTGTGGTTGTTGTTGGTGTCGCTGTTGGACCATCCACGGCACTGTTTACATTTCGTAATCCCTTTTGGGAGCTCAAATTAAATTGCTTCTCGTTCGCGTTGCGCTTTTCGCTCTGCATTGCCTTCCATTCCCCTCGACAACGCTGTCGCATTGCTTCAGTTGCTGCTCGCCGCGCTGTCCGCAGCACATTGCCGACTTGCGGTGTCTGGTGGCATTTGTGTGGCCAGGTGGTGTGCGTTGGTGTGCGCACTTCTGTGATGGCGGCCAACATTTGTGACTTCCGGTGTGAGCAAAGTTTTATCGCTGCACTGTGTGGCGCATATTTTTGTAGAAATTAAAATGCTTGTTTTCACTTTATGCAAATTGTTTGTAATTTCAGCAGCAAAATATTTGTTCAACTGCTATTTTTGTCGCTCTTCTCTCTTTCTGTCTCTTGTGTACACACACACACACACACCCTGTTTTTGCGCAACTAACGGTAAAATACCAGAAAGCGGAAAGGCCAATGTTTATTATTGCCGCTGTTGTTGTTGTTGCATTTGCTTGTTTGCTTTGTTTTTGTGCTGTGCGCAAATGTTGTCCACGTGGCGGTCTCGTGGGGTTTACGAGATATTAAAATGTTTTCACAAGTGCTTAACTGTCTTTGCGCTGTCAATTTAAATTAAAAACGTAAGCAAAAAATTATCAAAACAGCAAAGTGCGCTTTTTTTAAATTTTTTTTTATCGGTCCTTTTCCATTTTTGAATTTTTATTATTTACAATCAGGGACTGGAATTAACAGTTATTTATGAAATCTGTATTTGAAAAACTTAATGAAAACTGATATTTGAAAAATTGCTATGAAGGAAAGGACATACAACTAAATGAAATATACCAATACATTTATTTTCGCACCGAGAATTAAATTTGGCAATAAACTTCTTTTTTTTTTAATTTTTATGGAAAAATTAAATAATTAGAATTATTTGTTTTTATATCTTAAAGACCCTAAAATAACAAATATTTTTGATTTTTTTTAGGTGACTTTTATTTTTTAAGACCTACAGTTTTACGCCGATTCCGAACGGCGAGTAGGGAGCTTTTTCATAGGCAATTTTACTCTCAGAGGTTTTATTTATAACTTTTATTTATAAAAGTCGTCGAAAAAAATAACAACAATAACAACACCAAAAAAAAAATGAATCGGAGTCTTTTATATGTACCTATATAAGACAAGATAAGAAAAGATTAGAAAATAACAGAAAAGATAAGAAAAGAAGAGAAAGGAAAAGAAAGTAAGAGAAAATATAAGAAAAGAAAAAACAAAAAGACAAGAAAAGACGAGAAAAGTAAATAAAATAAAATAAAATTAAATAAAACTAAATAAAAGAAAATAAAAGAAAATAAAAGAAAAGAAAAGAAAAGAAAAGAAAAGAAAAGAAAAGAAAAGAAAAGAAAAGAAAAGAAAAGAAAAGAAAAGAAAAGAAAAGAAAAGAAAAGAAAAGAAAAGAAAAGAAAAGAAAAGAAAAGAAATCCTAACAACAAATTAAAATATGATCCATTTATACCGTTTTTATCTTTCACGGATTATTCTTAATTTTTTGAGGTTATCCAAGAATTTACCCAATTTTTGACTTCTTCGTAAGAAGTGAAGTGCTGCCTCGTCCGCCATGAGTCATCGATGAAAACAAGTTGTAGTTGGAAACTCGTCTAGTAATTCTTACTTTTAATCGAAAATTGCGAAATAGTAGAATTTTATTAATCACGTGGCTTACAGGGCTTACATGGGCGTGGCAGGCAAACAAAAGCAAAAAATCTGTTACCAAACGTATAACTTAAAAAAAAAATGCAAACACAACTTGCAACCTTTGCCTTCCATTTGTACGATATATCGTACAAAGCTTTGCAACCCTTGCGGTCATTTGTACGATATATCGTACAATTTTTTTAAATACTCGGAAAAAATATCTAGACGCAAAAAATTTTTAATTTAGTAAGTTCTATAAATAAACTGAGATTCAAACTTTGAAATTTGTTAGCTTTTTGCTACCAAAAAGTATTATTTATTTAAAAATTCCTCCGCAGAAGCATCGTCACTTGCTGGTTTTTAAAATAATTGCAAAAAGGTGCTTACAAGAGGCACTCATACTGTGTAGCCACGACTATTATGATTTCTATTTTTAAACAGAATGATACAACACAGCCTACTTAATGAAAATTAAGAAGCTGTTCCAAAAAAAGTGCGTTCGCTGTCAAATAAAAAATTTTCGAAAAAATTGTACGATATATTGTACAAATTTCCGGAAAGGGTTAAAAGACTTAACCATCAAACCTGAAATATAGGCGAGACAAAACATATTAAGATTAAGTAAAGAAGAGCGTGTGGCAGGAAAAGCTGTGCTACCACTCGGGGGTTGAAATAAATAAACCGAATCCTTTCTCGTTGAGCAGAGAGATACGCATCAGTCTATTTCCAGGGCAAACCAGTCCGACTTCTTAAAAAAAACAGAGGACAACCGAAATTTCATGCAATCCAGTTTGCCAGGAATCTTGTACCCAAAAGACGGAGTCAGCGTTCCTGCAAAGTTGGCCCAAAACCGTTTGGAAGACAAACCAAGATTACCAAAAATTTAGTTTATTTCCAACAAATATTGATTGAAATATATGAAAGTAACAAGAACATCAAAAACTAAATGAAGCACAAAATCACATAACTCATTCATTTAAAAGTCACAAAATTTCCAATAAAAAAATGCATTTATTTTACCTGCCTTCAACAACACTTGACTTCATAAAAACTTTGATCACTACTACGTCATAGCTAACTTAAAATGTGTTATGGCTGAAAGTTTGCGCCGCGTGTGCAACGCTCCGATTGTGCACTCTGTAAGACACCACGAGAGACAAGTCAGATAACTTTTCTATTCACTTAGATAAAGAAATTATACGCCAAATATTTTTACGACAATTTAATGAGCGCAAGAAAGCAGCATAAATACGCAGCTCTGTGGTTGGCTGTGGCTGGGCGAAAGGAAGATGCCGGCGAGCGTCAGCAATGGGCCGTAATAATGCCGGCATCAATCTCATCTGTTGACAATGGAGCATAAAACCAGCAAAAATGGGCGCTTCAATGGGGCTGCAAGTATGAGGAGCCACAAAAAAAATTTAAGGGACACTCACACACACACACACACATACAGATGTCGAGAAGCGTATAAGGCCTGTCCATAATCACTTAGCCTTATGAGGCATGCGAGGCGGCTACTCTACACGGCGGAAGTAATTTAACATGGCCAAAAGAACGCGCACACACACACACACTCGCACACGTTTCACATACAATGCGGCAACAGTCGGACAGACAGACTGTGGACGGACGCAGGCACATACTCATAAGCGACACTTTTACGAGCACCAGCGTCCGCAACGGAAGTCAACACGCACACGCACACAAGTAGCAGCACATGAATTGGTTGCCGCTTGTATGAATGTGCCAGCTGCGTTTGCAACTGCCGCGACTGTGTAGATGTGTGCGGGTGTGTGTTATGTATGTATTTGTATATGTATGTGTGTGTTTGTGGGGGTTTTTGTGCGCTGTCCACCGACTCGCCGCTGACCGCTTTGCTTTGTTGCATACGAAATGGTCATATTTACGAGTTTTTCCACCGCTTGTTATTGTTGTTGTTGTTGTTTTGCTGCTTTTGTTATTATGCTTGTTGTACTCAATGTTATTGTTGTTTTTGTTTTTGTTGCTACATATATGGTAGATGCCAAAATGCTGATTAAACTTGATTGCATTTTGCTGCGTCAGTGTGCGCTGCTATGCGGTGTTGTGCGTCTTTACAAGGGGCGCACAGGGGGAAGGGGGCCAGCAGCTGTGATCCGGCAAGTCGAATGTTGACAGTGCCACATTGTTGTTGGCCGATATTTTCCTTTTATTTCATGCACACATATCACATTTGCTCGTGTTGTTGTTGTTTTTTTTTTTTCGTTTCCATTTAGTGTACAAATAAAAGTATGGATTTGGCCGCATTACACTTCATGACATCAAATTTGTTAGCAATTTGTATGACTTGCAGAAAAAGTTGATTTCTTGCCCCCTCATGCCCGTTTCCACCGAAACGCACAGCAAAAATTAGTTTAATATCGTAAAATCTTAAATGTTGCGCAAGTCATAAAGATGATTTGAGCCGATAGACGCACAGCCGTTGAGGCGCTGTTTTGTTTCGTTTTATTTTCTTGTTAAAATGCCAAAAGGAAGCAATTTTCATAGGGAAGGAAACAAATAAAAAAAATGAATTGAATTAAAACAGAATGGTTTGAAGAGGAAGCAGATTTGAAGGAATTTTTGTGCATATAAGAAAATCATTTAGAATTTTTTTTTTATTTTGAAACCAAACTTAAAATCATAACCATTGACATAAAAATCTGTAAAGCAGATTTTTGTTTGGTGAAAGTTTGTAATTAAGGTTTGCCACTCATCAGAGGCGCACATAGGATTTCTTTTGTGGGGGTTTCGAATACAACTTTTGAGTTAGATATCATTTAAAGAAATATTTGCAGTCCAAAATGTGTGAAATAGAAGATAAAAAAAAGATGGTGGTTTCAATCTCCAAAACTACCCCTACATGCACCACTGCTACTTGTTGATCTTTAATATTAGTGATTTTTAATGGATATCATGCACTTTGTTTGAGTTTTATGACTAGTACCGAATCACTTATATTGGCTACTATGGTTATCATACAGTCAGTTACTTTTGTTATAACGCATTTTCCAAATTTTTCTAGGCATCATCAGGGCGTAGACATTGCAACTTTAGAGTCATCAGTGAGTCATCCTAAGGAAAGTTTTGTTCTAATGTTTTAACAAAAACATAATTGTTATGTTTGGTAACAGAAAGTCCCGTGCTCAGGCAGCCACTCTAACCTAACCTTACCTATGTTTAGTGATCCAAATGTGCGCGTAAGATCTGAAAACTTATGGAACCAAAGACTACAATTGAAGAATAAGTTTTGGATTCCTTCAATACGATGATATTCTCGTATTACAGATATAACTCCATACTCCAGCTTTGATCTTACAAAAAAAGCATAAAGAAAGTGAAAATGAAACCCTAAGTATTTTGAATAATTAAGATGTATATAGACTGCCAGTGCTTAAACTATGAAGATGGTGAAGTTGAGGACCTTACAGTGGCGCACACAGGATTTCATTGTATGGAGAGGCTGAATTCCGTACATAACTTTTGAACCCCATAAAAGTTGAAACCATATTTGCCAACCAAAATATTTGCATGAAACAGATATTTAGGAGGGGTTTCAACCCCGACCACCCCCTTGTATGCACCTCTAGATGCTTAACATATGACAACTTGAAATCATAGATGACAACTGGAACTGTGAACTCATTAAATAATTTGAAAAGGTCTGGAGAATCCTTGCTGGCTTCGACTGCTTGGCGATATTGTCTGCAGATTTTTTCTAGTGTCGTCTCTCAAAAAATGGAACTTGCACAAATTCCATTAGATTTAGTTAGTTTGCCAAATTACTCAAATGACACTACCACCATAGTTTGGATGGATGGATGGATGTGAGGGGGAGCCGAGGAAATAACCTGAGGGAGGTCATTACCTCAACCATTCAGGCTTTATAGCCCATTGTACTTAAGGCTCCAGAAAAAGGTTTATAGAGGAGATTGGAATGGGAAAGAGAAAAGAGAAAGTGGGTGGAAAGGGAGAAAGGGCTATGAGGTCTCCTGTGCAAATTTCCCGGACTCATTAATGAATCTCAGGAGATCACACAGGATGAGAGAATGAACTTCGTCCATTCTCATAACATCTGAACCCAGCGTGCGCAATCTCGTTCTAGAGAAGGCAGGACATGCACAGAGAAAGTGCTCTGTACCTACTATCTACCTCCTCCAGGCAAGACAATCAAGTCGGATCCTCGATGATGCTCATGTTGGGCATATGTCGCCCCCATGGATTGTGTCCTGTGATTAACCCGACCATTCGGCGGAGGTCTTTCCTTCTCAGCTTCAGCCACCATAGTTTAGTTTGAGCTGGATTCAAAACAATGCACCAGATGGTTTCTTTCCAAGTTTGCTGACACCATTTTCAGATACTTAGCATCAAAAGCGCATCAGCTGATTTCTTACCAAATTTTCTTATACCTACTATATAGTAGATTCCAAGCATCAAAAGTCCTGCTTTTCTTTTTAGAGACATTTTTTTGTTTTATAATTTTTTTTTACAATATTCCAGATCGACTGGAAGGTTTTGACTTTCTTTTAGCTCGATATATTTTCGATATTTTATACAATCAAGTCCTCACTTTCAGTTGATGTTTGCTGACATCTGGTTACAAAACAAGTCTTACCTTTACTTACCATATTTTCATATTTGTTTTGATTTCAATTGTAAAAAATATATAGATTCCAACCCTAAATCCATCAGTGTGTTTATCACTAAAATTCCCAAAGATCCAAAAGGACTTTGCTGAGGTTTTTTATTATTTTATTGCATGGCTTTCTGAATAAAAATTGTAATTGTAATTATTGTAAGTTTTACAACAATTTAGTTTTAGTCAAAGGTCATACGAGTAGCCGAATAAGAAAGGGCAAAGTGGCCCAGGCCATTTTTCATTGTTATATTTTTTTGAATACTAGTATTAATATTATCTCTTAGTTTCCCCTAGTCTTAGTCCATAATAGTTAATCCCCGATCTACCAGAATTAATATAGTAATTAAAAACAAAAGTTAATAACTTTTTAAGTAGTCATCCGATTCAGATGAGATTGAGACATATTATAGATATTACTTAGACACATTACCACAAAAATCGGTAGAACTTAAAAGTGAATATAAAGCCAAACATAACCTAAAAAAAATAAAAACATTACATTTCATTTTCTTAGGTGTCACGCAGGTGGGAAAAAATGTATACAAAATATATGTGGTTAAACATTATATGAGAAATACATAGAAAAAATTTGGTGATTTTACCAAAAATTTTATTTAATAAAAACATTTATTTATTTAAAAAAAAAATTTAAAATTATTTAAATTTAAATTTAATTAAATTTAATTTTAAAAATGATAAAAACATTTTTTTTAATTTAAAATAATTTAAATTTAATTAAATAATTTATTTAATTTTAATTTAAAATAATTTCAATTTTTATTTAATTAAAGAATTTATTTAATTTGATTTAAAATAACTTATATTTAAATTAAATTAAATTAAATTGAAATTTAAATTATTTTAAATTCTTTTAAAAATAAAAAAGAATATTAATTTAATTTATTTTAAATTTTATAAAAATAAAAAATTTTATAAATTAAAATTAAATTTAATTTAATTTAAAAAATGATACAAATATATTTTTATGTTTAAATTAAATTTAATTAAATGAATTAATTAAATTCAATTAATTTAATTCAATTCTAAATTGAATTAAATTAAGTAAATTAATTAATTAAATTAAATTTCAATTTAATTAAAAAATGAATAAATGTTTTTGTCATGTTTTAAATTAAATTAAATTTAATTTAATTAATTTAATAATTTAATTTAAATTATTTTTTATTTAAAAAAAAATTTAAAAACATAATTTAAATTTAAATTATTATTTTTTTTTAAATTAAAAAAAATAATTTAAATTTAAATAATTTTTTTATTTAAAAAAAAAATTAAAATAATTTAGTTTTAAATTTAATTATATTTAATTTAAATTTAAATGTATTTTAACCCCTCTGTTACCCTAGGAAAAACTCGCACATTTGATCCTTGGGTCATAAAATGACCCCGATTTTTTTCTTTGATTTTGTACAAAAAAGTTTAGACAATGTGATTTTAACAATTAGTTTTTACTTTTATTATTGAAAAGCGACTATTTGGCCTTACTGGAGTCAAATATGTTCAACATGGAGACCACGTCCAGGTTCTTGATATTCTTCTCGAGCACTTTAATTCTTGCGATTTCTTCAGAAGTTAAAACTATATCGTAACTAATTTTTGGACAATTATATTATATATAACAGATAAAAACCATTAACCGTTAATCGCCCAAAAATAAATGATTTCGCAAGAAAGCCTGTTCCCGTGACCCACAAAAAATTACTCAGTTTAGAGGTTTAATTTATAAAAGTATGCCAAAATATTAAAGTTATACTAGATATTGAAATCAATGAACCAATACAAATTATAATATATATTAATTAATATTATTCGATTTCCCGAAGATGAAAATGAATATATTCGGCTGACCCGAATTGCGCCCCATCGCTTCCTTTCACTGAGTATCTTCTTCTTTAATGAATGTACCGCTGAGGATAACTCACACGATTATATTATTGGTTTCCTTTCTTTTCGCAAAATTGAAGCCCAGGAAGTAACTTTTCCAATTATAGAATAAACGGCGTTACGTTATCACTCCAGGGATGAATTTCACATCACAAATGCAATGGTGCCGCAAGGAATAATAGAGTTACGAACTGCAGCAACGAGTAAATTTGTTGCTTGTCGCTGACACGAATATGTTTCAGAAATTAGATCTAGCTTGTTCACACTCCTTTTGGAATTTTTTAGAAATTTATTACTCGCTAGAAATCGTACTATATGTAGGTACTATTTATTTTGAAAGCTTCAATTAAGATTTCATACCAGCAAACATAAAGTTTTCGTACTATTGGGTTTCGATCCCTTGAAACTTAAAAGCTCTTGTACTGCTCATTGAGATGCTACGCCCTTTATTAAATGCCGTTTTCCTCTTCCCCCTTTTCCCCTTCGAAAAACATGACCCAATAGTAAGTTCGATCTGAGTGTCATTGATGTGCGACTTATAGTTTCGAAGTTATATACAAAATTTGGATCGTTAAAAGAGTGCCACGCCCATTATTAAACGCCCATGAAGTATTTCCAGTGGAACAATATGTCTACATGGGGACACTGCACGAAATTGCAATGCTGTATGACTCATAATTTCGATTTTACTCCATAGTAGAAAGGGTGGTATTGCTAGTGCCACGCCCTCTTACCAACACAAAACAAAACAAAAATGCCAGAAATATTTATCCACGACACTTTGAAACCAAATCCAATAAAATTCACATCGCATAGACCAATTTCTTGCGTTCAGTACTATGGGTCATAAAATGACCCTAAGGTCAAATTTGTATAGTTGCTCATTTGCACGAAAACCAGTGTTGCAAATAAAATGAAATTAAGCGTATATTCAAATGGCATAAAATTAGTCACTGAGCCCAAAGGAAAAAAATTCTTTACCAGAAATAAGAAAGTTACGGCTCTTTAAAGTCAAATTTTACTAGAAAATGACCCTAAGGTAACAGAAGTGTTAAAAATGAAAAATATTTTTTAATTTATATTCACTTTTGAGTTCAACCGATTTTCACCAAACAGCACTTTGCATTCTTTATACGGCTATGGCCTTTGAATTTTAATTGAAATAGTTAAAAATAGTCTAAACAAATGTTTACCTCTATTTTGTAATATGATTCCATCTCAAGAGCGATTTCAAGAAAGTTTGATTCTTCCGTAATTTTATAGCAACAGCACAACTCATCATGCGCTCTTCAACGCCAAAACACCAACCAAGCAATGTTCTTCACACTTTTTTTTGCAAGATCTTTATTGAAAGCATAAATGAGCAAAGCATAAACAACTACGAGATAAAACGTTTAACCCTTGCCACAGGCACATTCGACGATGGCGGCGAGCATTAAATACAATTTTGTTTCGACAGCAAACAGCAAACAGCAACCAACTCCAAACAACACAATGTTGCTGGCAACGCAGCAATTGCTTTCAGCACTGGCAGCGACGGCAACAAAAGTGGCCTTCAACTGGGCGATTGGGCGGCAGGCAGCGTAAACGAATTGAAAATTGATTCTTTTATAGGCCATTAGTTTGGGCGTCGCTGGATGGTGTCGATGCGGGCGCGCCGACGGCGACACGGAGCGAACTATGTAAGAAAGCGACAGCAACGACCGAGCATCATAAAAAGTTGCTTTAAGCTGCTGCAGCACAGGACACGAGTCGAGCGACTGACGGCCACAGCTGAAAATCGAATGTAAGCAGAAGTAAGCAGGAGGGGGTCGGGTTGAGTGTGAGTGGGCCATAAAGTTTCGATTGAATGCACCAACGCCTACAAAACAATTTGGGCTACTTAATGGTTCCAGTGTCCGGCATTGTATCCAAGCAGCCGGCCTCATTTTCATTACGCTACATGTAGGTTTATACTTGGAGTGCGTGTGTGTGTGTGTGTGTATGTGGGAGAGTGTAGTGGAAAAGCCTAAAGCGGGAAGGGTTCGCTCTAAGCTGGTTAGGGTCATGTTTACTGGAGAGTTTTTTGCCGGTGCTTGGTTTTTTGTATCTGAGATGCCAGACAGAGCGTCAACAGATATAACACACACACACACTTACAGACAGATGTGTGTTGTTGTTGCGAACAATTTGAAATTTTCTCTATTCAACTGTTTTTCATTTTCATTTCTATAACCAAAATATCAAATGGCCATTAGAAATGCCTGCGTCCGTTGCTTTATTTGCAATTACAACAACTGTCAGCCAAACATGTGCCGCATTTGTTTCGTGTTTGTTTTTGTTTGGAGCATTTAACAATTGCAAAATGCATTTTGTTGTTCCATTTCATTTGCCAACAAATGCATTTTCTGCTGCATTTTCCATTTGACATATGTTGCCAACATGCATTTGAACTCATCGCTATGTCATGTGCAACATATGCAAATTGTGGGCAACTTAAAGCTGGAACCACAATGACGCTTTCCTACAAGGGCGACTTGCGGCTTGAATGAATGAATATTTGTGAAATGTTTGATCCAGGAAAAGGAAATATGGTGCAATGGACACCAATGCCTAATTGCCTGTGTCCTTGGACGCTTCCAAGAATATAAAATAATAATCTGTGCTTTAATTTATTTCTGAAAAATCGTGTTCAATCACAAAGTTTTTTGTTCAATTGTCCTTTTAAATCGTTTGGTATTTTGTTATCAAATGGCAACATGCAAGATTGTTCAACTCTCTGTGATTCCAAGAATCACATCTTTTTGATTCTGAAAAGTTTTTCCGGTCCTAAGATTATTTTGCAATATAAAACTTAATATTTAAATTTAGACAGAAAAGTATACAAGTTTTTTGTATAACATTGTTTGATGTGGTATTTGTTATTTTAAGAGTAATATTTAATTATTATATTTTATATATTTGCCAAAAAATATTTAACATTGCTATGACGGCTACAAAGGACTAAATCAAAGAATTTCAAATTTAAATTTAAAATTTTTATTTTCTTTTTTTAATTTTTTGTATTTTTTCATTCGTAAAAAACTGCAGCGAATGCGTTAAAATAAGCGACAAACTATAGTGAAAATTTAACATACGAGGGCGGTCCGAAAAGTTTCTGACCTCAAAATGAAGATGGAGACAGTAGTCAATAAATGGTAAGCAATCTGTTTTCGAATTTTTTGCAAGGTACTCAACAAAGTTTAAGTCATTTTGGTCATTGGAGTCCATAGTGAAATTATTCAAGTGAACCAGGTAGAATGACGAACTCTTTTTTGTATGACAAAAATAGGGAAATTTGAAAATGTTGTTGTAATTTAAGTCATAATGCTACAAAAAATTAACCCTGAATAATATAAAATAATTTTAAACTTGGTGGGGTTTCAAACAATATTTAAAATGCCTAGAAAATTCAAGGAAATCGTTGCTATGTTGGCAGCAGCACATCTAAAATTTGTGCCAATTTTTGGAAAAAAAAGGATCCAGAGTGTTGGGTGCATTTTAGTGAATCAGAGAGCGATTTGAGAGGGGTTGGGTTAATACAACAGAGAAACTTTTTGACAAAATATGTGTCATGTTTTTTTCTGTTTTTGAAGAAATATAAAGCCATTAAAAATCTGGACTACTTACTGTGAACTGTGAGTCAACTGATGTGAGTGTTTTTTATAAAAAAATGAAAAAGTCGAATATAGACTATAGCAAATGTTTTTTTTTGCAAGATAATAAATAAATAAAAATATAATAAATAAAAACTAAATAAAAAATAAATAAATATATATATAATATATAAAAATAAATAAATAAATATATAATAAATAACAAATAAATAAAGTAAATAAGATAAATCCAGTTAGACAATGTGTGACATTTTAAGTGCAGCTGAACTCATACCTGAAATTTAAACCTTTGAACTTTCGGGATGTAAAAAATTTGCATTCACTGTTACTAAGTAGATAAGTGTCAATTTACAGTGAAAAAGACGGCAGATGCTATGAATATGTTAAAAGAACGTGTGTGTCACATATTGCCTAAATAAATAAATAATAATAGTAATAATAATAATTAAATAAATAAATAAATAGATAAGTAAATAAATAAATAAATTAATTAATTAATTAATAAATAAATTAATAAATTAAAAAATGAATAAATAAATAAATAAATACATAAATAAATAAATTAATTAAATAATAAATAAATGAATAAATTAATAAATAAAAATATAAATAAATAAATAAATATTCAGGAATAAATAATTAATAATGAATAAATAAATAAACTAATTAATTAATTAATTAATAAATAAATAAATAAATAAATTAAAAAAAATAAATAAATATTCAGGAATAAATAAATTAATAATTAATAAATAAATTAATTAATTAATAAATAAATAAATAAATTAAAATATAAATAAATAAATAAATAAATAGTCAGGCATGAGAAAGCTGTGTGTCACATATTGATTAAATAAATAAATAAATAAATAAGTAAATAAATAAATTAATAAATTAATAAATAAATTAATAAATTAATAAATTAAAAAATGAATAAATAAATAAATACATAAATAAAAAAATTAATTAAATAATAAATAAATGAATAAATAAATAAATAAAAATATAAATAAATAAATAAATATTCAGAAATAAATAATTAATAAATAAATAAATTAATTAATTAATTAATAGATAAATAAATAAAAATTTAAAAAAATTAATAAATATTCAGGAATAAATAAATTAATAATTAATAAATAAATTAATTAATTAATAAATAAATTAATAAATAAATAAATAAATAAATAAATAAAAATAAAAATAAATAAATAAATAAATATTCAGGCATGAGAAAGCTGCCTGCGCATTTTGTGCCGCGTTTGCTCTCGTTAGACAAAAATTTGATTGGAATTAAAATTTCCAACGATCTGTTAAGGCAGTTAAGACACAATATATCAAAGCTTATTTAAATAAATAAATAAAATAAATAGTAATAAGTTTAGGAACAAATGTCTTGTATCTTTGTTAGGTTGGAAACTTCTTAGACCACCTTCGTAGTTCAAAGCCATTTGTACTGGATTACATAATTTTACGAAAATGGCCCCCAGTTCTTTCATTCATGATCCAAACTGATTGATTGATTTTGTATTTAATTTTTCTTCTGCCAAAAATCATAATGAAAACCAGACATAAATGAATCGCACTGGTGGCATCGACATCGATTTGAAAAGGCTTACACAGTGCTCGGCATTTAGAAATACAAATACTTACTACAGAGGCCGGCACCAGCGTTGAAATAGAACGTAACATTTTAGGTTAATTGAAATTTGACATGGCACAGACACAAAGCCACAAAGGGTGTGTAAGAGAGAGGGACTGGCAACTGGGGTGTCTACTTGTTGGCCCTTCAATGTTTACGCAAGTTTAATGTGGGGCAGGAGGTACGCCAAGTGCAGTCTAAATATTGTATTACTTAATTAAGATGTTTTACCAGAAGTGAATGTGTACAGCAGAGTTTGCATTCGTCGCACTAGACGACAACATCCATCGAATTGTCCATGACGATGTAGGCGCTGTGCCGGCGCCGTAGTGGCCACATTGTTGCCGCTGCAAATACATACAACACAAATATCCGCAAAATTTAATGAAGCACCAGTTATGGGGATTTTTGTTTTTTTTTGCAATTGTATAGCATTTATTTTTTGTTGTATTATTATTTATTTAATTTACTTTACTTTAGTTTAGTTTAGTTCAATATTCGTTCGCATGTCACGTGATCGCAACTGCAGCTGCATTGCTCACTTTATATATTATTCGTACTTACAGTTTTCGCCGATCAGCGCCGACTTGCGGACACATTCAGATTTGTTTGCTTATGCATTTAAACTAAATAGACTTTACTGTACGTTCTAATTGATAAGTGTTGGTTGTTTTGGGTTTTTGTTTGGTTTTAGTTTTTTTTAGTTCAAGTCAGTGGCTTAGCTGTGGTGATATAGATATATATATACTTTATATATATAGAATTTACCTTTTTTACAATTAACAGCCTTATCATTAGCATTTCTGTGTCTTTCTTTACAGCGTCACTTCTCTTTTTCTTCCTCTTCAACTACTTCTCTATGATTAATTTTTATCTGCATTTCTTACTTGATTACTGCTTCTAGTTGCTACAATTCGTGTGTCTGTGTGTGTGTGTGATTGCACTGTGCCGCGCATGTATGTGTGTATGTGTGTGTCTGGATCTGGGTGCACCTACGGGTACGTACACCGATTCGTTCGGGTTCCAAGTGGTTGTCCTCTCGACTAGTGGGCTGCGGGTATTTGCTTTGGACTACAGTGTTGCACTAAGTTTTTTTGTCATCTTGCAATTTATTTATGGTTTTCTTACTAATGCTAAAATATAGTTTAAATGCCTTTTTGTTAGCAGTATTCGTTTCAAAGTACAGTTTTTTGTGGGTTTTGCTATTCGTTATTCATTGTCGTTGAAGTACCTATTTACAAAAATTTGTGCTCACTATTCACAGTATAAAAAAATGGTTTGTGGGTCGAGCGGTTTGGCGGTGGTGTGGTGGTAAAGGAGATATTTTCTATGAAAAATATAAAGAAAAATAAAATGTAATTTTAATTTTTTAATTAAGGATTTTTGAGTAAGTAATCACGCACAGTAAACTGCTGAAAAGTTCCTTGAGACTTATATTTAGAAGTGTGAATTCCAAAAAAAATATTTGAAATAAAATAAAATAAAATAAAATAAAATAAAATAAAATAAAATAAAATAAAAGAAAAGAAAAGAAAAGAAAAGAAAAGAAAAGAAAAGAAAAGAAAAGAAAAGAAAAGAAAAGAAAAGAAAAGAAAAGAAAAGAAAAGAAAAGAAAAGAAAAGAAAAGAAAAGAAAAGAAAAGAAAAGAAAATAAAATAAAATAAAATACAATAAAATAAAATAAAATAAAATAAAATAAAATAAAATAAAATAAAATAAAATAAAATAAAATAAAATAAAATAAAATAAAATAAAATAAAATAAAATAAAGTAAAATAAAATAATATAAAATAAAATAAAATAAAATAAAATAAAATAAAATAAAATAAAATAAAATAAAATAAAATAAAATAAAATAAAATAAAATAAAATAAAATAAAATAAAATAAAATAAAATAAAATAAAATAAAATACAATAAAATACAATAAAATAAAATAAAATACAATACAATACAATAAAATAAAATAAAATAAAATAAAATAAAATAAAATAAAATAAAATAAAATAAAATAAAATAAAATAAAAATAAAATAAATTAAAATAAAATAAAATATAAAATAAAATAAAATAAATAAAATATAATAAAATAAAATAAACTGTAATTTCCTGTCCACACACACACCTGTCCCCCGCTCCGCCCATTTCTAGACACGTTTACCTTCCAATGTCAGCGACATGGCCACTAATACTCCACTCCTTGGCTCAGCTGTCAGCGCCAACTATACAGCACAACAGTGTCTATTATCCTTCTACGAGTATGTATGGCTGCCTGTGTAATTAGTGATTACCCAAGCAAGTCGGACGCGGTCGCCACGCATTACACTTTGTCGCTGGGGCCGAAACTACTAAAGTACTTAGTGCTATGTGATTGTGTGTCATTAGTGGCGGAGTTGGGCATGGCTACGCTGATTGGCGCATTGGAGGCAGTCGTTGGCGCTACTTTGGAGGTGTAAGGGGAGGAGGAGTAAGCATTTAAGGAGCTATCGAAGCCGACGTTAGCACACGTGGGACCATTGCTACCACTACTCAGGCTGAGGGGGGCTGCTTGTGACTTTTCACCTGCGTTCAGTGCGTACTGTTGTTGCTGCTGCTGTTGCTGCTTGAATGACTGATACGAATCGGAGGAGACCGCCGACCAGGTGCCGTCCTTGGATTTGACATACAGATGCTGCTTGCTCGGCTGCTTGCTGCCAAAGTGATGCTCGGCCGCGATCGAGGAGCTGGAAGCCCAGTCGTTGAGTAGTTGATTCGTTGAGTTGCTGAGTGCAGCAAAGTCGCCGCTGTCGCTGTCGCCCACGCTGCCGCCGGTAAGAAAGTCCAAATGCGCGCCGGCCGCTGTGGGCGGAGCGCGAGCGTTGGCATTTGTGAGCAGTTGCGGTTTATTGTTGGCGGTGGCGGCGGCGGCGGCGCTGTTGTTGCTGTACAGGCTACCAAAGTTAATGTTGTTCTCGCTTTTGAATATTTTTGGATGACGCTGGCGACGCAGCGTGCCCGCACCGCCGCCATTCACCATCTGGGCGGCGAGCGTTGTGTTGGCATAGGCGCCGAGGCCCTGCTTCAGCGCATTGCTGGCGGCCAGCAGCTGCTGCTGTTGCTGCAGCAGTCGTTGGCTGTTGGTGGCGGCAGTGTTGTTGCTGCCACTGCTGTTGTTGGCCGTGCCGACGAGTGCATTGAAGGGATTCAGGCGCGGCATGGAGCTGCTTGTCGTGTCGGCACTGCCGCCGGTTGTCGTTGTTGCGGTGCTGGCGCCCGATGTTGCCGACAGTGTGGACGATGTTGTCGATGAGGTGCGATTCAGATTATTCATGAGATCCAGTTTGTTCTCGGTGATGTGAATTTTGCCGCCACCGTACACAGCCGACGACACGGACGAGGACGACGACGGCGGCGGCAGCAGCAACGCCTTTTTACTGTTGCTCGCTGCCGATTTGGCTGGCGAAGCGCTCAGTATGGCAGTCGAGGCTGTGGACGCAGTCATTTTGTCCAGCGCGCCCGTGTCGCAGCCGAAGAGACTCGCCTCCAGCGAGGCGTAGTGGGCGCTGGGCGGCGCCGAGTACATTCCGGCCGCGCGGTAGTCGTCGTGTTGTTTGCTATTGTTGTCGTTGTTATTGTTGTTGTTGTTGTGACCAATACTGCGCACTGATTTGCCAGCAATGGCGGGATTGGTGCCGCTGGCCGCTGTTTTGGCCGCCGCTGTCGTTGTGTAGCGATTCTGATAGAGTTTGGCATTGGCGACCAGGTTCGTTGTTGCGTACGCGCCGCAGCTATCGTAGAGCGCGCCGCCGCCGCAGCCGGAAGTCGACTGTGACGTGGCATGTGCATTTCCGTTCGGCGTTGCCAGTCCCAGTGGGCCGTTTGGATTTTTGAACGTCGAGCATGCGACCTCCGCGTAATCGGGCATGTTGAGCGGCGTCAGACTGCGAACAAAAGAGCAAAAAAACGAGTCGCATGAGTGGAGCGGGAAAATACATTAAAAACAGCAAATGTTCAGAGGCGACGCGGTGCGGGCTGGAACGTTTTCATTAGCGGAAGGAAATGCGCGACTCGCCAGCAAACATTAACCGCATGCGTTGTTGTGCTGTTGTGTGTGTGAGTGTGTGTGTGTGTGTGTATGAGTGCGTGTGCACCGCAGGCAGCATATTGCAACATTTTGTTGCATGTTCAATGTTTTACAATTGTTTTGTTGCATGTTCTTTGGCTGGCATGTCGTTGGGCATTGTTGCCGGAAATTGTTGTTGTTTGGCAAAATGATTGAGTATTTATGAGTTTGAATTACCGGTCGAGCGGCGAGCGGACTCGTTAGACTGCACGAAAGGGATACATTATGCACGGCTACACGCTCATACACACACACATACACAGATAAATAGATATGGCATATTAATGCAATTGCACAAAATACAATTCCAGTCGTGGATTTAAGGTAAATAAAGATATTACAATTTATCAAAAAAAAAAACAAAAACATTGTCAATGAAAATATTAATCCAATTTCAGTATTCAGTGCCCAGTGAGCAGAAATTAATGCTAGCAAAATATATTTGTTCTCTCAAACCAAAAAAAAAAAAAAAACAATAAAATAATGGACAGAAATATTTAGTATTTATGTTTTAATATGTAAATTTCTTCTGTTGTGTACGAAATGCGACTTGTGAATCAAAGCACTCAAAATAAATTTCTCTAAACAAATATAAAATGTGAAGGACGATAGGATTTCCAATGAGTCCTTGTTAAATAAATAAGCAATAAGTAATTGTTATAAATAAATAGCAGTTTTTTGTGGATTAGTTTTACTTAGAAATATTCGCTGTCAAACGCGAAGCCCAAATAAGTATGTAATTATTTTTGCTCAAAGGATAGAGTGAGGATCTTGTTTTGTTCCGTCTTTGGATCAGATCTAGTAGATCTATTGGCTTTCTAATAAAATATTTTTTTGCCATTGAAGAGCATTGAAAAAAAATCATGTATAGATTTTTTCCTTACCCTTTCAGTCACAATGTCCAATATATTGGACTACAGCCCATAAAATTCATACAGAACGGGTTCACTTTCATGTCGGAAAGGGTTAAATTCCTTAAAAATACTAAAAATAACCAGATTTGCACAAAACTGCCACAGAATGATTTGGAAAATGCCGCATATAATTTTGTATTATAATAGAATTTGATTAAATCTATTAACCCATTTCGTACCTTTGATTCGTTAACTAGTAATAGAAATTAGTAATGTTTGCAATTTTTTTTTATTACGATAAACTTGTGTAAGCTTAAGTATATGTTTTTTATATTATACTTATATCTGTTGGCTTTTTAATAAAATATTTTTTGTCAGGCGCCTTTCGCCTTTCCTATTAAAGCTGGGAATGCATTGAAGAAACCTCATATTTAGGCTTTTTTCCTAAATTATTTAAAAATACAAAAAATAACCAGATTTCTACAAATGATTGGAAAAAATCGCACTAATTTTGTATTATAATAGAATTTGTTTAAATGTGTTAATCCATTTCGTACCTTTGATTCGTTAACGAGTCATAGAAATTAGTAATGCTTGCAAGCTTAAGTATGTATGTATGTATGTAATGTGTAAGCTAAAGTATATGTTTTTTATATTACACTTATATCTATAGGCTTTCTAATAAAATATTTTTTGTCAGGCACCTTTCGCTTTTCCTATTAAAGCTGGGAATGCATTGAAGAAACCTCATATTTAGGCTTTTTTCCTAAATTATTTAAAAATACAAGAAATAACCAGATTTGTACAAACCGGACACAGAATGATTGGAAAATACCGCACTAATTTTGTATTATAATAGAATCTGTTTAAATCTGTTAACCCATTTCGTACCTTTGATTCGTTAACTAGTAATAGAAATTAGCAATGTTTGAAATTTTTTTATTACCATAAGCTTGGGAAATCTGAAGTTTATATTTTGTATTGTATACTCAGATCTATTGGCTTTCTAATAAAATTAGTACTTGTCATGCCATGCCTTCCCTATTAAAGATGGGCGTGCTTTGAAAGAAACCTCACATTTCGACTTTTTTCTGATATTTTTTTTTAAAGTAAGTACTAAAAATAATGAGACTTGTGAAAAGGTTGGAAAGACAAAAGTAGTAATTTTGTATTACCAAAAAAATAAGTTAAGATCTGTTCAGATGATCACAGAGGGCGCGAAAGTGTTAAAAAAAACCAAATTTTAATCTGCGTTTATGGACGGATTTTGCTGAAATTCATTTTCTGTGCCTTTTGTGCCACCTAAAAGACGGTGATTTTTACAAAAATGTTATTACTAAAATCTTTCTTAAAATATTGCTACGAAATGGGCTTCAAGCGACAAAGATGAGCTGTAACTGAGCGCTTTGACCACTCGTCAAATTCAACAAGCTGTGGCATTATTTAAGCCAAATGACAATAAAATTTGACATAAATCAAAATCCCCACAAGATGCTAATGCTTTTTATAGCCCAAACAACAGTTGAAAGTGGCTGAGATGTTCGGCTAAAAGTAAATTAACTGACGTCGACACGTTCCTCTGCCTTAACGACTGTCTGCAAAATTTCATCAACCTGCGAAAGGGTTACCTTATTTAAATATTTTAACAACGACTGCGGCCCATCTTATTTGCACATTTCCGACTGACTGACATGCTGTCTGTGTGTCAATAAAATAACGGCTAATTGTTGTTTTCCTGCAGTGTTGGCCCGAATGGCATTAAAAGTTAGTCGAGCAGTTTTCGCTGACTGCCCAAATGTGCCAATTAAACAATTTAATTGAAAATGTTTTTTTCTTTCTTAAAAGACATTTTAGCACGTATGCCACTGCGCGCCACGCCCACCCGCGCAGTCATCGAGCGTTTAATAGTCGGACAGCGAACATGCAATAACAATTTTAATTGCGCTGATGGATATAAATTTTATTACGCGGCACAGTTGAAGTTCGAAAATGTAAAACGGAAGTAATGAAATTCAGTGGAGAGCACAGCGGCTGTTGGCAGCTGAAAAAACGCAAGCAAGCAAAATACTTGAAAAAAAACATGTAAAAAAGAAAAAACAACTGCGCTGGAAGAGCAACAACACGAAAGCAAATAAATGCGTAAGCGGCCGCAAATAAAACACAAACAACCAAAACAACAACAACAACAACAACGGCGGCCGCGGCAGCTGCAGGCGTTGTCAGCAGTTGTTGCAATTGCAGTGGTTGTTGTTGTTGTTGATTTTATTTGCTACATTAAGTTCAGCCAAAAAAGGGATATTTCGTTTGATTTGGCGGCGGGGAAGTGGGAAGTTGTTTGGGGGGGTTTGCGTTGGCTGGCAGGAATTCATTACACGCGGCAAAGCACCGATCGGGGATTGTGATGGGGTGGGCAGACACATAGCCAGACATACATACATACATACGTAGCGCACGCATCGGGCAGACAGCAATGCAGACAGCAACGGTGAAACTGTACGCCGACCAAAGTTTGGTTGTGGAAGGGAGGGGGGGAGGGCAGGGGGGCGGTCGCGCTGTGCCAGCCAGTCTAACAGTTAATACGGTCGTGGCAAAATATTAAAAACGTTTGTTGTTGTTTTATGTTTGTTTGTTTTCGCTTTGTTTTTACTTGGTTATTGTTATTATTGTTGTTGTTGTTGTTGTTGTCGGTTGTTGGTTGCTGTTTGTGAAGGCGGTAATACGCACGTGGCGGTTTGGAAATTTTAAATAATACCGGCGCATGCTAAAAATGCCAGCTGTCGGCTGCGTATTCTTCGAAGTTTTATGCGTTTTGAGCAAAACGCGCTCAAGTGGAACACTTTAATGGCTTAGAAACGATGTTGCGTGGGACAAGCGGATATGAGGTGAGAAGGGGGGGAGGCGGTCTTGTGTTCTGTGTTTTTGTTGTTGATTTCAGGCTGCAGTAGACTCAAGACTCAAGTGCGCAATAACGTAAAGTGGCTGTGTTTCGTGGTGGCAAACGGCATGGAGAACAATAAATTTTGGGTGGTAAATTCGTTGGCGTTCATATAACAAGACTTTAAGAATAAGCAGCTGGAATTTTCTTAAAAATATATTTTAAAATAGAACAGAAACGTTGAACAGAACCAAATCGTTTGAACAAAAAAAAAAACTTGTTGTTGTTGCTGGGCGGTATTTGGTGGACTGATTTGTCTAGTCAGAATCTAATGATGAAATATTCTCACAAAGCTGCCATTGCTTACAGCTTTGTGAGTTTGCTTTAAAAAGGTTAATAGCGATGGCTGAACCCGAATGTGACTCAGCAGCTAGAGACGACTTTGTGAGGTTTCTGCTTGAAAGAGGTAATTGAACTGAATTTTAGGGTCCATATGTACTCGTATAAGTAACTTAGATAAGGTGACAACCTGAGGGATCCAAAATATTTTCTTAATACATAAATACTGAGTCGATTCATTTACCTACTTTATTGTAGAAAAGATCTGACCTAATAGATACCAATTTTTTTTTCTACAAAGACAATCTTAATCTTACCGAGACAGTTCTTTGGCTTTTGACAGGAATTCTGGTCATCCTGCCTCATCCTGGCACTAACAGAGAGCAATAGAGCCTGGTTTTCTTGCATACGCTCGTCGAATCTAACACTTTGTTACAATATTCTATCTACTTACTAATCTATACATCTTTCCAAAGGCAGCACATTATTTTCATATTAAAAATTCGACTACACTACAAAAATTCGGGTCACTATTGAATATATTACACCGTGCGACAAAAATTTAAAAAAATGTTCACACCGAAAAAAATCCATATGTGCGTGAAACTAGAGACCAAATATAGTAATACTGCGTACTCAGTTTTTCACTTCTACATCCTTTGTCCTTTTAAAAGGCCTTCAAAATTTTGAAAGGGATAAAAAATAAAAAAAAATAAAATATACTTAACCTCGTTAAAATATGGCAATATGTACCCAAATGAAAGAGAAAATGCTCAAGAATTTAAATAAAATTGATTTTATATCTATTTGTATAAAACAGATATGAAAAAGGTCCTTTGAAAATTTTAATCCTTTATATCCTTCAAAAATGTATATAGAATTTTCTTGAAAAGTAAGTATGTTAAAACCCAAAATCTCCTTGATCCCTTCATTACTCTCGCTTCATTGATTTTGTATCTTTGTATTATTTAAAATACAGTGGACGTCCAGTATAACGAACTTTCCATTTAACGAATTTTCGATTTAACGTATGGTACATTTTTTTCCATTGATGGTTTTATATTACGAACAAAAGTGAAATTTGCTATTCGATATAGCGAATATTTATGTTGTTTTTCATCTTTCGAGTTGTTTTTATTGGAGCATATACATTTTTTACAATAACAATGAATGTTTGGTTTCGCCAAGTGAACGGTACCTCGATTGTTTTTGTTTTTGTTACGTTAAAACTTTCAAATTAACGTCAAGTTACCAACATTTTCAAATTCTGTTTGTATGCTTTGCTGATAATTTTCACAGGATTTGTGTTGCGTTCGGTCGGCTTTTTTCTTTTAAAAATGAAAATTTCAATAATCAATCAAGAGAAATTGACATACAGAAAACTTTACTTGCGGTAAAGAGGCAATCGCGCATCGAAGACTTTTTCACTGCCATATTTGTATTTTGAAAATGCTGGAATTAAACAAAATATTTGTTTAACCTTCTGTCTGTCCTTTGCTCAAAATAGCGTTCGCTGTCCTTTGGGGTCAAGATGACCCCAATCAAACGTTTATATAATTTACTGACAAAACATGAAGAAATGTTACACATAAATCACAAAAGGAAAGAGGAAAGCCCCGAAAAGTGTTTTTCTCGATTTGTTATTGGGTTGTAAGCGCGATTAACACTAAATAACACAAGTAGACGAGCGCACAAAACCGCTCAACCGTTATTTTATTTCCGCCTGTGGTCAAATAGACCCCTAGGGACAGGAAAAAGCTTAAAAACTGAATATGTGAGACTTATTTCTTTAAGAAGGATGGTTTAAAACAAAAAAAACTTCGATCGATTTAACGAATTTTTCGATTTAACAAATTCGATTTAACAAACAAGATTCGTTATGTTGGACGTCCACTGTACTGATACTCAAGAACTCAGAACTGCAGCTTACGCCTTTTTTTTAATAACTTTCGACCAAAACAAGTTAGAGTCGTTAGTTAATTAATTTTTAGTTAGTTAACTTTTGTCGCACGGTGATATATTATTCCTAGTTTACCATCTACTATGAGTCTCGCAATAGATAATGTGACGATACTGCTCGCTGTCACTGTGCAAGGCATATTTTTAGGGGCATGATAATTTTGCTAGCACATTCGCAAAGATGACTCGCGTTGATACTGGAAAATTTGAGTCCAATTAGACCAAACAAGTATACAAGACAGCCGGATGCAGCATACGGAAGAGTTTGGTTTGGAGAAAGTAAAGTGTGAAATTGTAAATAAAGTGACTACTATTGAAGAGCTGTGTTGAAGAATTTAATTGTGTTTTATTTTTGAGCACAATCCAGAGAAACGAATAAGCCGGCTTTGAGGTGGCCGAACCAATTTTCGTAACAATATTCATATGAACGACATATAGTGTTGTCATCCAAAAACGAACATAGATTTAGGTTTCTAAGTCACAGATTGGAGTCAATGACAGCATGTTTTACTGTCATTACTGCGTAAACTTCGTATGATCTTTTCCTCTCCCCTTTTATCCATCCATTTGAAATCATTGTAGTAACACATGTTGGAAAAAAACAATATTGCATATACTTTTAAAAACGCATATATATATTAATGGGCCTTATAGTACAATAGGCCTCCGAGTTTATCTCTGACAGAGGCAGCCACCAGAAGCTAACCTAACCTTCTTATAAGGAAAGGACCAAGTTTCAGCATTAATGGTGTGTTGGTCTAAGAAGAGATCGTCTACACGAAATGTGCAACTTGATAGACAGCTCGTGTTCCCAGTATTTGGAGCTAGTCAAGAGGAAGACAGGACATAGTATATGTCCTGTCTTACTCACTTAATTGCATTTGTATTAGGTTCCTCATTGGAGCCATGTCTGTGCCATTGGGTTCATGCTTGGAAAATGACACTTCTCGTTCAGTGATGTCTGTAGAAGCTGTGTTGATAAAGAAGAAATTGAGGATATAAAACCAACTGTCAAGCTTTACAGGAACGCCGTTGCCGCTTTTAGTGTCTAAGCACTTACTCTGAGCAACATAGCAGAAACTAAACTATCGGGTTTGATAAACTTCACCAATAAGTCGAATTGGTCTACTGACTGAATTCATATTAAAAGACGGTTCGATATTTCTCACCGTACATGAAGGGTTATGAGTCCCTTTTAGCTTCCTTTCAAGTCTGCAAGTGGAAGTGTCGTCTGTACTGAACACGTTTGTTATAACCTAACTTAATCTTGGGAGCTGAGCGGCTAATTGTGGTATGTCTGTTAGAGAGTAGGTTGTCGGTTGGTTTACAAGGTCCAACTTTCACTCAATAACTACTTTTTGGGGTCTGAAGTTTTTGTTATAATTTTGTTTTTGGATAGCCATCCATCGATAACACTACTCGACAAAAAGTGGGCTAATCATGTGCATCTAAAAAGTATTTTATAGAATAATTTTGCATCGCTATATACGAAACTGAAAATCATAAAATTTTCTTAAGAAGCGTTTTTGAAAAATATTCGTAAAATCAATTTTTCCATTTATTTCAGTTGTGAGCGCATATCTAGTAAACGAATCATCCGACTAAAAGAATCGAACAACCGTCGTAGGGAAGGTAATACCTTAGCCTTTTTAGCTATATATAGATTATCCAAATCAGATGAGATTTGAGGAAGTTACGGGCCGTTGAAGTAAAAAAAAGGTGATTTTTTCTACTAAATTTCAAAATTTCAAAATGTATAAATTTTGGAATGATTTTTTATCGATAAAATAATTTAAATCCTTTGAGATGATATATATATTTTTTGTGTAAATCTTAAGCCTTACATTAACCCTTTCAGTCACAATGTCCAATATATTGGACTACAGCCCATACAATTCATACAGAATGGGTTTATTTTCATGTCGGAAAGGGTTAATAGAATCGAAGGAAAAATTACAAAGTTATGAAGCACTGAGTGAAAACTTTACAACTTTATATTTATTACACCTTGAGACAAAAAAAAATATTTGTGCCAAGATCTATTCAAATGCTGAACTGAGCATGAAACTAGAGGTCATTCATAGTGACCTAGCATAGTCAGTTTTTCATTTTTTGATCCAATTTCGTTTTAAAAGGACTTAAAAATTTCAAGGACAAAAGCATTTCAAAGAGGTTTTTTTTATCATTTTCAGCTATGCAATGATGAAGATATGGGCATCAAATGAAAGAGAAAAATTGTCTCCTTTTAACTAAATTTTCTATATTGAACTTTCAAGGCCAAAATATGTCAGTGAGGTAAGGAAAAATTGCATGTCTTGGATCTCAGTCTGTAGGTTCATACACCTAAATTTTATTCTATTCTGGTTTATTTTTCTGCATTTCCTTGCAAAAGTTAATAATAATTATGTAAAATTTATGAATACTGCAGTTATTGCTATCCGTTTTGTTAAACTCTAATGAACTCTTATATCGTTTAAGCGAAAATCGAAAGCATTTAATTTTAATGTTTTTATTGGCAACTGGCTACTAGCATTGTGTGCTTATCTGCAGCAATTAAAGCCAAATAAAATCCACACACACGCACACACACACGCACACAATTCAAAGCGTAACGCGCCAACTTTGGCAATTCGTTGCGCGGTAATTAAGCGATACACACGAAACACAAAACTTCCAGCTGATTCTCACATTTCCGCTACACAATAAACCCACACACACACACCGTTGCACACAATTTGCAACTTGTGCGTTTCGCACACGCACCCGCTGGGCCCCACCCCCTCGCTCTGCTATCCACTTTCACCGTCACGCATTGTAGCCCTTTCGTGCGTCGCTACAGCGCCTGAACATATGCAATAAAAACAACAACAACACAATAACTTACCGCTCATAGTCGGGCAGCGGCAGCGTCTGTTGGCCCGTCACTTGCGCATAATCCGGAAGTTGCTCCTTTGTGGTGCATGTCGTTGCCTGTCGCCAGACGCCGCCGGTCGGATCGATCCAAACGCCATTTGCATTTAATGGCAGCGTCGGAAACTTTCGCACGGTGCCGATTGCGTGATTTCCTGAAATAACAACCAGAACATAGCAGTTTAGGTTTTTTCTTTTTACTATATCTTTTTCTAAATATAATAAATAATTCCTTTTGCCTTTCTTCTAAGCAGCCAAAGGGTTTGCTGTTTTATTTCAATTTTTTGTTTTTATTTTTGTATTTTTTTTCTATTATTGTTGCTGTTGAAGAAAACAAATGAATATCGAGTCAGATAGGTCGAAAGCAGCGAGCAGTGGCTTTCAGGTTGTGTTGGTTTATGCGTGGCCATTGTCGATTAGATAGCTTTTTATGTGCCGTTATTCGTCGAGGTTTGTTTACTTGGCAAGTCGCAAGCTTCTGGGTGCTTAGTGTTTTCATTGGGGCTCGTAAAAACTTTGTCATTTCGTTTAACAAGTTTAGATAAGCAACGAGCGAAACTATGGAAAATATGTCGTGCGTTGCTTAATAAAATATTCGTTGCTTCATTTTTGCTGTTTTTTGGTCGGTTCGTTAGACAATTAATGGAAACTTCTCGTGAAAATGAGACATTTTTTATATATCTTAGTTTGTATTTTGTTAGTGTTGCTGGCAGTTGTCGTGCATTTCTGGTTGACCTTGTTGCTTGATTACTAATTAGAACTTGTGACAAAGATTTCGTGTATGACAGTTGTAAAAAATGGCTCTATTTTCAATTATTTAACAAATTTAACAAAACTGTAAAATGATTGTAAATATGTAAGGACTGTAAGTATGGAAAATGCATTCAATGATTTCATAAATTAAAAAAAGTCATAAACTTAAATGCAAATTTTATGAGCAAAGTTTTCCATATACCCAGTAAAAGGGGTAAAAAATGTGAAAGAAGAGAGGATGTACGAAAACGCAGAGCAGAGTTGCGTAAGCAGTTGTAAGAGATAAATATTTAGCATCGTCATTCAGTTAGTTAGCGTGTTTCATCATAATTCTGAAAGTCGTTGGTTTTAGTTTGGTTCGACTCAGAAGGGTTGCAGAACAAATCAAAGGGTCTAGCGATCCAGTGGTATCACAATGGAACTAATTTGGCCTAAGTGAGTCTCGTTTGAGAGAAGCCATAGATATCTATGAATGAATGCATTAATGAATAAATGTAAAAGAAAAATTTACTTTTGCCGCTATTTACAAAAGTTATAGCCTCTGCCGATAAGGTGATGACTTTTGCGCCACCCTGTATATATGAAAATGAATGTCTGTTTGTTTGTTTGTTGGTCCACGACACTAAAACTTAAAAACCAAACGACCGATTGAGCTGAATCTTTCACGAAATGTTCAATTTGACTAAATCTCGGTAAACCACATAGTGCGAGGACGACCCGACAGGTGGGCGTGGCACCTCCCATACAACTTAAATTTTCAATATGGAATATCTTCAGAATAAGAAATCGGACAGCATTGAAATTTGGTACAAGACAACTTTTAAGGTGTGTCGTTTCAGTGGTAAAATTTCAAAGTTATTGGATCGACTCAAATGTTTTGAATAGCTTTGGAACTACAAGTGACACATCAATGACATTTGGCACAAACTTACAATTTAGCCGTGCCCTTCGACAGGGGGAATGGAGTGAGTATTGGACGAGGGGGCATGGCACCGACCATACAACCTACATTTTTAATGTGGAATAGCTTCGGAATAATAAGTCGGATAGCATTGAAATTTTGTATATCGTCGTCTCATATATGTGTCATTCTACTGGCAAAATTTTATGGGCGTTGGAAAAGGGGCGTGACACATTTTCTGTGACTAAAATTTTCCGCGAAGTTTTGGAACTGTAAGTAAGTCGCACATCAATGAAACTGTGTCGCACCCTTCGACTGGAGGAATGGATTGGGCATTGCATAAATGGGGCGTGGCACCACCCATACAGTATTATATGAAACTTGATTTATTGGACTCATTGACTTCAAACTTGCGTGCAAAGTCGCTGGGCCATGCTAGTGTTTTATATAATCGAATCCCATCTCTCATCTCATCTTTTATATTATCTCATAATTTTTTACCTAAAAGGCGACAAGTTTTCTCTTTCATTGGATACCAATTCCTTCCTCAAAGCACAGCCGCAATATAAAAAAATTTATGACAATTTTATATCCTTAAAATTTTTAATTATCTTTAAAAGGATAACGGATCAGAAAATTAAAAAAATTAGTATGCCATGTTACTAGGAATGACCTCTTTTTTTACTAGTGT
Organism: Melieria crassipennis; assembly: GCA_963668005.1. NCBI lineage: Eukaryota > Metazoa > Arthropoda > Insecta > Diptera > Ulidiidae > Melieria > Melieria crassipennis. The sequence continues at coordinate 21,751,128 of OY764961.1, forward strand.
AACATCTTTTGTTGTAAAATAACTTTTTTTAGTGTAAGATAACTTCCCAAACCCACGTCAAAACCTGTGACAATGAAGTACGCAACTCAGTTGGGATTTTCTTGTTCGTGGAGTGAAAATCTATAAGAAGATACTAAAGTATTATTTTATATCAATTTCTGCCGGGTAAAAAATCCCCCTCCTCTCCATAAAATATCATCTCCATGTCAGGCTATTTAACCGTAGACCTACATTGGGTCGTTTTCGATCAAAGTTTTTTTTGTACTTCTAATATTTTTTAAATTTTTTATTATTAGATGTTTTTTCATGACTTTCTTACTTGAATATTATCTATCGAAATCAAACCGTTTTATATTTTACAAACTAAGTTGGCTTTGCATTTTTTTATAATTTGTGTGTGTTATTTTAATCTGGGTCATTTTCGACCCGTTTTTTAGCGTAGGTCTACGGTTAAGGGTCCCTTTTCTTTCCTTATATCGGGTGTTTTTTTTAGAGGTATAGAACTTCGAATTGAAATAAAACACAAGAAAATCGTTTCAATGTCCATCAATTTGGCTTTATTGGAAGGATAATTTTATGCCATTAATGTTTAAATATGATTTCGGGCATGTGGCCGCCGCGGCTGGCTCGAATAAAGCCAATTCTACAGGTCCAATTTTCAACCACTTTTTCGAGCATTTGGGGCCGTATGTCGGCAATAACGCCACGAATGTTGGCTTCCAAGTCCCCTAACGTTTCTGGTTTGTTGGCGTAGACGAGCGACTTCACATATCCCCAAAGAAAATAATCCAATGGTGTCAAATCACACGATCTTGGTGGCCAATTGACAGGTCCATTCCGCGAAATTATGCGCTCATCGAATGTTTCCTTCAATAAATCGATTGTGACGTGCGCTGTGTCGCATGTAGCGCCGTCTTGTTGGAACCACAACTCATCCACATTCATGCCATCCAATTCGGGAACAAAATAGTCGGTTATCATGGCTCTATACCGGTCTCCATTAACGGTAACTGACTCCTCTTCTGACTGGGTCCTCTTCAACATTTTGCTCTACAGCGGCAATTATTTCTTCGGTGCGCACTGTTCGACGTCTCTGCGGATGCGTATTATCACATAGAGTAAACGTAGTGCGAAAACGACCCATGGTTAACCGAATTAATTGCTCTGATGGACGATTATGTCGACCATAAAATGGACTGAGCTTGCGGTAAACTTTGCGAACTGAACCATTATTTTCGAAATAAATTTGCACCATTTGCAAGCGTTGTTCTTTTGTCAACCTGTTAATGAAATGGCAAACCAAACTGAACATAAATGACATTAGAGTTGCCAGATTTGACCACAAAATGCCAGTTTTATCTCTATTCGAAAAACAAACCTCTAAAAAAAACACCCTATATGAGAAGGATTAGCAATCCAGAAGTCTGTTGTAGTCATTGATCTCCCTGTTTAAGACTACATATATCCTTCGTTAGCTCGAGTAGTTCCGTATTCTGAAGGGTCCTTTTGTATGATTGTTTCTCTTCAGTTCCTTCTCTTCATGAAAGACAGACAACTGAACACTCTTTGTGTTACTTTCTTAGTAAGTTGCAAATTTACACTCAGTTTTATTGGGAAAACATTTGGTTGTGGTCCTAAAAACCAACAGTGCAGTGCAATGAAATATTGCAATGTTTTCATTTCTTAGTCCTTTTGCTATTTTGTGACCATGTGGCAACATTCAACTTTGAGGTCGTTGGAGACGTTACAGATTCCAAGAAATAATTCCTTTGTATTGAATGTTATAGTACTTGTTTGGAAGAGATTAAAATATACGAAATTAAAATTATAAAAAAAAAAAGAATTTTATACCGAAAACTATATCAAATGGTTAACTAGTTGTGCATAGTTGACATTGGAAATAAAAATGTAATAAATCGCAATTCTAGCTGTTATTTCCAAAATCTTTATAGATTTTCACAAATATGTATCTTAAAAGTCCAAACCATTCCGACATTTGATCAAAACCATAAACGCTTAACCCTTTCGCTACAGGTTTTTACTGGGGACAGTTAGATTTTAAATTTTACGTCTTAGGCTTCTATTTGGTTATATTAGCAACATTCCATAAGAAATTTTTTAATTTTTATACTCGGACCCTGTATTTTAGAGTGTTTTTCTATGAGAGCAACCATAGCAACGTTGTGGCTGTAATAATTACTTAAACATAAAACTTTTTACGCATAACGAAAATTTGAATATTTCTTCATTTACTTCAGCCAAAATTAAAAAAAAAGTATCTAAATTGAAAGAAAACGTCAAATTAAAAAGTTCTCTAAGTTTTTCTGCTTCTTCTTCCTTTACTATGTCAAGATATACCATTAAAAAAACGTGTATACTTCTCTTCTTTAATCTAAAATATTCAGTTTATTAATTTTGTATTTTTCCTAAAGCTTCAAACTATTCTAAAGACCAACAAAAAATGTATTCTTGCAACCACAGAGAGTCCACAAAGTTGCATGTTGCCATATGGCAACAAAATAGCGAAAGGGTTAGCTACGTTTGCAACCAAAAAATGCGCAGTCAACAACAAATCAGTACACTTCGGTCTCTACCGAGGCAAACTATTCATAGCTGGTCAAATGTACTCACCGTGCAGGCTGCCGAGCGATGTCTGCTTAATGAATTGGTAGCGTTTGAAGAGCACCAAAGCGCCGAATAGAAACACAATTATTGCAATAATGGAGCCGAGTAAAACGATGAACCAGGTCTGCGTTAGAAAGTCATCGGCGATGTCGCGATTGATGGGATATCTGCGGAAACGAATCAAAATGAGCGCATGAATGCGGCATGAACGGGTAGAGGACGATTTTTGGCGTTCAGCTGGAAATGTTGGCAAATGTTGCTGGCTGTTACCATTGTTGCTGTTGTTGTTATTTTGGCGCCCATGGCAGTGATTGTGTTGACTGCTGAACGTCAGCGCACGCTGCTAGCTGCACAAACAGCCATGCATGCAGCATGCACACAAAACGCCAACAACAATGCAATTGGCAACAGCCGACGCGGGCACAAATACGCTGCCGGCATGCGCTGCAACGACAGCGACAGCGACAACAACAACGCACTAACCTGGTGTATCCGGTGTCGAGCGATTGTGTGCGCGGATCCATGCGCAGCACTGCCGGTTTGCTGAACGGTCCCACGCCCGCACGCGTCGCAGCGGCCACGGCAATGTAATATGTGACGCCGCTGGTGAGATTGGCGAGCAGCAGCGTCGGCGAGCCGGCGTCGATTGTCATATTTTTGAAAATGCGCGTCGTATTGTGCGAGTCGAGGCCCTTAACAATCACATTGTAGCTGGTCAAAATGCCTGCAAGCAGAGGGGGATAGGGAAGAGCGGGCGCGCAGTGGACACAGAAAAGGTGGTGGAAATGGGGAGCGGTAGGTGAGGGTGAGGGGTCAGAGAACACAAAGAGGAAGTTTCACATTACCAACAATATTCATACGGAAATGGCTTAAAGGCTACACGGCTTAAGCGGCCTCGAAAAGGCGCCGCGCCGTGAGGGGGGGGGGGGGAGGGGAAATTGCCAATTGTAGCGTTACGCACCATTGCGGGTCTTGTTGGGATGCGGCGGCTGCCATTTGAGAAAGACCGATGTGCGATTGAATTGTATGGCTTCCATGCCGTGCGGCGGCGATTCGGGCGCTGTAAATGAAAATGTCGTTTGGTTAGTTGCAAGTCGAATGGGCGCTGCTGCTGCTACGCAGTGAATGGGTAAAGCATAGTTGTGTGGTGGTGGGGGCGACGGAGGGGAAGGGCGTTTAATGAAGTGTGGGAATGGGTGGGTGTGATGGTGAAAAGGACGTTTTGGGTTTGGTGAGCTTGGAATTTTGGAATGAAAATTGCTGAATGCAGTGACAGCGGTAACGGCAACAAATCATTCAACTAATCCCGGCGTACTGCCAAACAAATTAACACACACACACACACAGACACACACAGATTCATACATAGTCAAATGCGCAATGTGTGTTAGAGTGTTGTTTATTTTTGGCATGAAGGTTTTGCGGTGCTCAGACTTTTTTGTTGATAAAAAAAATATAAATGATAGAAAAATAAAAATTATAAAAAGGTAAAAATTACTTGGAGAAAATTTTGTAAAGTTTTCATGATGCAAAACAGATAGTTGCACTGTTTTTTCTCAGCAGTCATATTGAGTCCCTTATATGATGATGGGATAAAATGGAATGAAATTTGGAATTTTTGAATGAATTTTATGAGTGAATTTTTAATTGAAAAACTTGGGAATTGTCACAGCCTACTAAGTATGATATTATTTTTTTTAAATGTTTGCAATTATTTGAAATTTGCATATTTCGCAATTGAAGATGCATATTTGTCTATCTATCAGTAAGATTTGCTGAAAATTTTATATACGTGGTCAAAATGACTACATTTGGGCATTTAAGGTAAATTTTGCAAAATTGGGGTAAACAATTTTTTTAAAATTTTATTTAATTTTATTTAATTTTATTTTATTTTATTTTATTATTTTTACAATTTTATTTATTCCATTTAGCTTTAAAAATTAATAAAAGTCACGTAAGATATTTTTTTAGAAAGCGATGCAACAAAAGTTATTTACAATAAAAGACCTCAATGTAGTCAAAATGACTACCTTGGGCATTCTAGTGTTAAACAGTCATTTATTTTTAAAAAATCGGCGGTAATAAAGTTCCTCAGAAACAATCAGTGTCTGATAATAAATATATAATGTATATTAATTACACTGCACAACAAAATCAAATTTTTTTCAAAATAACAAGGTTCTGACATCGGATTCTGGTAGAGGGGACCAAAAAAAAATATACGTGTATCGGCGTTTTGAAATTTTACATCTGAATTTTTTTTTAGGGGGGGTCAAAGTTTTCCCCCTTTTGCACATTCTTATGGTGAATCGGCATACGAAAACCATGTAACCTTACATTTTAAGTATATGATGGGTTCAGTAATTTAATGTAAAATACTACGAAGAATATTTTTGTGGAGCATTTTAACCCTGTAGCTACTATTTTTATGGGTCAATTTGACCCTTTTTTTTCTAAAATACCAAAAATGTCCTCTAAAACAGGACTTTTTAAGGAAAAAATGTACCACGAAAATATTCGCCATAAAATTCTACTATAGGTCTCTGAATACATCAAATCTCAGAAATTAACTTTAACGCCAGAATCAAGCCAAAACTGAAAATGTGTTTAAGTGTTTATTTCGTACTTATTCAAAACTTCATTTTTGAGGGTTAGTGTGCATGGGAAAAATGTTGAAAGCAAATATATCTTTTAGGTCTTTTCAGATTTGGCTTAATTCTGGCGTTGAAATTAATTTCTGAGCTTTGATGTATTCAGAGACCTATAGTAGAATTTTATGGCAAATATTTTCGTGGTACATTTTGTGCTTAAAAAGTCCTGTTTTACAAGACATTTTTGGCATTTTAGAAAAAAAGGGTCAAATTGACCCATACAAATAGGAGCTACAGGGTTAAAATTCTCCACAAAAATGTTCTTCGTAGTATTTTACATCAAATTGGTTAACACATCCTATATATAAAATGTGATGTTACATGGTTTTCGTATGCCGATTCACCATAAGAATGTGCAAAAAGGGGAGAACTTTTGACTTTGAATTCAGACGTAAACTTTCAAAACGCCGATACACGCATATTTTTTTTGGCCCCCTCTACCAGAATCTGTTGTCAGAACCTTGTTATTTTTTTTGGGTTGTACAGTGTTATTTGCCTCTTAAAGGTAAAACTGTCTTCTATCATTACAGATCCTTTTGGGTTCACTGTGGTTGGTTAGTTTCACTAAAATATCGTTCTTCTTCTTTTTTTATATTCTGAAAAAAAAACTCATTCATATTCTTTTCATTGCCCTTTTTCTGGGCTCATTGCTAACGGTCGCATTCCTTAAAATTACTGAAATTTCTAAAAATATATGAAAACTGTCTCTTACAGTCTGTTGATTTGTTTGCCCAATAAAACAAATTCTTAACAGCTAAAAAAATAAGCATGCACACATAAGGACACACACACACACACACACACATACACGGCAGAAAATACATTTTCTTCATCCAACTCAATCAAATCTACCACACCAATACAACAACAACAACTAAAGCACAATCAAGTAAACCGCCAGTCGTGCGACTGGCTGTCGGTGGCCCACGCCCGCTGTCCACTTACCGTCTTCCAGGGTGCGCGCACGCTTCGCATTCGACGGTTTGCCTACGACGCTCTTGTAAAATGGCACAAGAAAAAACTCGTACGCGCTCGCCTTGTCCAGACCGTTGACGGTGCACGCGGTCGCGCCGCCGCCGGCATTCAGCACAGTCATCATTTTGTACTCGACCGAGTGCAGCTGGCGCGCATAAATGTAGAAGCCCTCGATGTACTGGCCGCTGTCGATGTCCCACGCCAGGCGCACCGTTGTTGCGTCGGTTGCATTCGCTTCGAGCAGTTCGACAATGTCGTTCGTCTGCAGCAGCGTTTCCGCCTCGCCGAGCAGCACATCCGTTGCCGGCGAACTGCCACCGGCAGCGCCGGCATTCGAGCCACCGATGCCAGCGCCCACCAATTTGCCGGCCGTAATTGGCTCCGAAATGGCGCTGGGCGGCGAGAAGCCGTGCGCGTTCTCGGCGCGCACAATGAACATGTAGGCAGCGCCATTTGTCAGGCTGTCGACGGTGAAAATGGGCTCGCTGAGTCGCGACGCAATCGGAATCCAGGTCTTGCTCCTGTTGGTCGAGTACATCTCGACCAGGTAGCCGAGCAGCGGCGAGGCGCCCGCCTTGTCGCTGGTCGGCCACACTATGGTCAGCGTGCTGGCCGATGCGTTGAGAATGGTGGGCTGGCCGGGCGCGCTGGGGCACTTGGACTGCTCGGGCGCGCGATAGAATTTGATGTTGGGATTGGTGGGCACCTCGATGCGCAGGTAGCCGCTCCAGGTGGACTTGCCGGTGCGGCTGCTCGCCACGCACGTGTAGAGGCCCTGGTCCTCCTTGCGATCTAGATCCGAAATGACAAGATCGCCGGCGGCGGTAATGTTCACCTTGGCGCTCGGATGCACCGGAATGCCGTCGCGATACCACGAGATCGTTGGATTCGGCAGACCGATGGCCTTGCACTGCAGCATGGCCAGCGACTTGACGGGCAGCGTCTGATTGACGGGGCCGGCAATGATGATGGGCGGCGGTCGGTCCTCCTGCGAGTCGAGTGTGATCTGGGCGCGCGCCGTAATGGTGGCCACCTCGTTCATGGCATTGCACACCACGACCAGATCGCGGTCGCCGCGCTGGAAGTTGGTCAGCGTCAGTATGGAGTGGCCCTCCTCGGTGTTGATGCTGTGAAAGCGATCGAGCGGCGGCGCGCCCGGAAAGATGATGGTGCGATTGTTCTTGATGGTCCAGAAGAGCGTTGGACGCGGGTTGCCGGTGGCGCGGCACTCGAACGAGGTGTCGGCGCCCAATTCGACGGATTTGCTGGTGGGACGTTGTATGAACTTCGGGGGAGCTACAGTGTGTTGGTGACGGGGTGGTGGCCGACAAATGATTGTTTTCATTGATTGATGGATTGATTGAATGGGTTAATTGAAGGGAGTACAAAAACAAAACCAAAGAATTGGTGCCAAGGTTAGCTACAAGTTGGCTAGCAATTGATTTGTGAATATTGGAAAAGTTGTAAACAAAACTCACCATAGACTGTCAAGGTGCCCATGGCGGAAATGGCGCCTACGACATTGTCAGCCTCGCAGCTGTATTCGCCCTCATCAGCAACGGTGACGCGTTCCAAGCGCAGACTGCGGTCCTCCAGAACACTAACGCGGTCTGCGAGAGACCAATGAGAGAGAGAAAGAAAAGTTTACATTGCATTTCATTTGTTGTTTGTATATTGCATACATTTTAAATATAATTTAGAAATTTTTTTTTTTACTCTCTGCAACACTCACCTAACGGCATATTGCCGCCCGATGCCGTGCGCAGCCATAAAACATCCGGCATTGGATCGCCGCCAACGCGGCACGGAAACGTCACCGACGAACCCTCCAGCACTGTCTGATCATGCGGACCGCGTATAATAAATGGCTTGACTGCAACCAAACAACAACGACAACACATGTAATGAAAATTAAGTGGCACCATATGGTTTGTTGTTGGTCTATGCGGTGGTTTTATGTTGTTGCGGCAACATCCTCGAATTCAATGTGACACTTTGATTTGACTCAATTTAGCTGCCAAACCACTTTTATCGTTTTCGGGTTTGCCATATTGGCTCCCCCTCCCCCCGAATACTCACCGTGCACCTTGAGCGTGGCCAGCGTGGACTCACGTACGCCGACCGGATTCTTGGCAATGCACTGGTACTGACCCTCGTCACTTTGACGTGCATCCTGAATGGCCAAATTGCCGCCGTCGACGATGCGCATTCGCTTCGAGCCGTCCAAATCCAATTTCTGGCCACCTTTCTTCCACGTCACCGTCGGCTCGGGTATGCCGCGCGGTGCGGCACATTCCAGCAGCGCCGTGTCGCCCTGGGCGATGCGTGTGTTCTGCGGCTCCAGACGGAATTCATCGCGCAGCACTGCGTAGGTGAGAGCGGCGCACCGGAAAAGAGCACAACATGAAAAATCGACTATGAGCTGTGGCCTGAAGGATTATAAATAAATGAATTTGTGGCAGCACAGAACAAAAAAAAAACGACAAAAACAACACCAAATATTTTATGTATGGCCAAAATTTGGCGGTGGCATTTGTGTGGCAGCCGAATGGGCAGCAACGCACGACTGGACAATGGAGAGTTGTAATTTCAAGGATTAGTAGCTATGAAGAATGCACCAATAAATCTTCGGGTTTTTTTTACGTTTGCCGGTTGAGTAAACTTTTCGAAAAAAATACGAGTAATACGGAGTAAAGTGGGTTCCTTTAAGTGGAGGTCGAGCGAGTTTTTCATTGATGCGGAAAATGCAAATTTTCAAATTAAACTTCGAGTGTATTATTAGAAAATACGTGGAGAATGCAAAATGACATTCGGGCGTTGTCCAAAAAAAGTTGGTAAGACTTGTGTCACTGGAATAAAAGCAACATTTTGCGGTTGGTTTGGATACGCAATAAACAAAAATGCGCGACAAAAATCCAAAAATTTCAAAACATACGAAAAAATCGATAAACTCGTCAAACTGCGTTTTTAATTTTTCTCTCTGACGTCAGGATTTTTTTTAAAAGGATTTTGAAAATTCAAGGACATGTTTATTTCCAAAAAATATTTAAAAAATTGCGCGCAATATATAATAACAATATGGGTATCAAATGAAAGAACAAAATCATTAGAATCTTAGAAAATTTAATATTTTGGTGCAAAAGGACGAAGAGGTATTGAAAATGTCCTTTTAAAATTTTATCCTTGAATATCCTTGCAAATTTCCAATAGTTTTTTTTGAAAAAAATATATCTTAAGGACTAATATGTACACTACCACCTCCTCGAATTTCGTCTTTCTAACTTTATTAGTTTAGGATATACAAAATTTAATACAAGAGTACCAAGAAATAAGAAATTAACAGTGATCTACCAACTGAGTACATCTTTGATTTACCAGAAATGAGTGGTGAGTATCAAGAATGAAATAAGCTGTGATCTTGCAGTATGCTAGATTCATTATTGCTTTATTCAATTCATAATTTAAAACCGACAAAAGACTGTCGCTTTTTTGTAGCCACACTGCTGTTTACTGGGTCTTCCACCAGAATTCCCCGTAGAGCGCTTCCCAGACAGTTCTTCTTGACATGAAATACATTTAAGAATCATTGCAATAGCTCGCTTAACCCTTTCGCTACAGGTTTTTCCTGGCCAAAGTTAAAATTTTAAATTTTACGTCTTAGGCTTCTACGTTGTTATATCGGGTGTTTTTTTTAGAGGTATAGAACTTCGAATTAAAATAAAACACAAGAAAATCATTTTAATGTCCATCAATTTGGCTTTATTGGAAGGATAATTTTATGCCATTAATGTTTAAATATGATTTCGGGCACGTGGCCGCCGCGGCTGGCTCGAATAAAGCCAATTCTACAGGTCCAATTTTCAACCACTTTTTCGAGCATTTGGGGCCGTATGTCGGCAATAACGCCACGAATGTTGGCTTCCAAGTAACCTAACGTTTCTGGTTTGTTGGCGTAGACGAGCGACTTCACATATCCCCAAAGAAAATAATCCAATGGTGTCAAATCACACGATCTTGGTGGCCAATTGACAGGTCCATTCCGCGAAATTATGCGATCATCGAATGTTTCCTTCAATAAATCGATTGTGACGTGCGCTGTGTGGCATGTAGCGCCGTCTTGTTGGAACCACAACTCATCCACATTTATGCCATCCAATTCGGGAACAAAATAGTCGGTTATCATGGCTCTATACCGGTCTCCATTAACGGTAACTGACTCCTCTTCTGACTGGGTCCTCTTCAACATTTTGCTCTACAGCGGCAATTGTTTCTTCGGTGCGCACTGTTCGACGTCTCTGCGGATGCGTATTATCACATAGAGTAAACGTAGTGCGAAAACGACCCATGGTTAACCGAATGAATTGCTCTGATGGACGATTATGTCGACCATAAAATGGACGGAGCTTGCGGTAAACTTTGCGAACTGAACCATTATTTTCGAAATAAATTTGCACGATTTGAAAGCGTTGTTCTTTTGTCAACCTGTTCATGATGAAATGGCAAACCAAACTGAACATAAATGACATTAGAGTTGCCAGATTTGACCACAAAATGCCAGTTTTATCTCTATTCGAAAAACAAACCTCTAAAAAAAACACCCTATATTAGCAACATTCCATAAGACATTTTTTAATTTTTATATCCGGACCCTGTATTTAAGAGTGTTTTCTATGTGAGCAACCACATCGTTGTGGCTGTACATAATAATTACTAAAACTTTAAACTTTTTACGCATAACAAAAATTTGAATATTTCTTCATTTACTTAAGCCAAAATTAAAAAAAGTATCTAAATTGAAAGAAAACATCAAATTAAAAAGTTCTCTAATTTTGTCTGCTTCTTCTTCCTTTACTATGTCAAGATAAACTATTAAAAAAACGTGTATACTTCTCTTCTTTAAACTTAAAGATTCAGTTTATTAATTTCGTATTTTTCCTAAAACTTCAAACTATTCTAAAGAACAACAAAAAAATGTATCCTTGCAACCATAGAGGATGCAGACGTCCACAAAATAGCATGTTCCCATATGGCAACAAAATAGCGAAACGGTTAACACAATTCAACCAAACATATCTAAATGCAACTTAACCTAAAAAAAATAATTTTTTTTTATAAAACTCCTGAATCATTTTTCTCAATCGTGCGACCAAGTGGACAGAAGTTCGCGTTTAAAAAGCGCTATTGCAATGAGACATGGGTCCTTAAATTCACTACGGATGCTGTGCGCAAAGCGAAATTAACGTCAACAACTCTAATGAAGATGCCAAGTCGGACAGTTGAAAAGGCGAATTGTGAAAAGAAAAATCACAGCGAAATGCAATTAAAGCAAATCTCTGCGCAATGTCCAGTGCACAGCGCACCAAAGTCGGCGGAAAACAATTAATCAAATCGCACAGAAAACTGCCGAGCACACACAAACACACACACAAGGAAACTGCCGTGCTCACACACACAAACACACAAACAAAGGACATGGCGCGGCAATGAGCTGACGCCCGGCCACAATCCCAATTGAAATCGTTAATTAATGTCAGCAAAAGTTGCGCAAAACAATTTAAAAGAAAAGTTCAAGAGGTTAAAAGCTAAAATAATTACAACTTCAACTTCAGCTCCAACCTCAAACTTTAGACATTTTCCAATTACGGTAATTGGATGCAACAAATGAGCAAATGCTGTTCAGTTCGTGCTCTAAATCACACGAATGCACACTACAAAATTCATTAAGATCATAGAAACACACACCGACAGACATCTACACATACACACACACATACATATATATATATATATAGTAGACAGAGCCATATAGACGATAGCGTTTTAAAAGTTTCCAACATTATCATTATGCAGCTTAATTGCTGCGCATAGAAAACACTTCAATCGGCTGACTATCACGGGTAGACAAACCCCCCTCCCCCCTTCCCGCGCCAACACGCACTATTTATATTATATGCAAAGGGTATGTGTTATGTGTTTGTATGTGTGTGTGTGTGTAGGACTATTTGCGCTTAGCAAAACTATCTGCCGATAGAGCAGAGAGTTCAAATGCTTCCTGTCAACTTGAATGAATGTCGACTACGCACCAACGTGCCACACAGACAGACAGCGGCAACGACACCAGCGCCGGCGCACAGATAAAAAGGCAAACGACTGAGGCAGTGGCAGACAGTTGCTTAGCTTGTTGTCGGTTTGTAGGTTTGTGCCGATGTGTTCGTCTTGTTGGTTGGCTGTCTGACTGTCGTTCTGGAAGGCTGTGCGGCAACTTGACGCTGACACTTTTTCATATTGCGATTGCCAAGTGAAAGTATGCTGCAATGGAGCGCTGAACACATACATCCAGTAGACAATTTATATGTATGTAGGTAGGTGTTTGTGTGCGGTTGTTTGTGTGTGTGTGAGTATGGAAGTGCGATGATTAAATTTTTACACCAGAAAAATCAATTACAATAATGTCTGTCTGAGGGGCAGTTGAACGGCAATAATAATAACAACAACAACATCAACAATAATAACAAAAGCAAAAACAAGGACTTGCAATGAAAGTGCCAAGTGCAGAGCTGAGCAGGAGCCACCTGACTACAGAGGACAGCCAACAGTGCCGTCGTCCATTATTGAAGCAGCAAACGCGTTGCGCCACTTTTGATTTCACTCAACCACTCACACCGTCTGCCCGCCGCCCAGCTCCGCTCCCCCTGTGCTGCTGCTGCTGCTGCTACACATAAATGAAATTGAACTAGACGCATTCAATAAAGACTGAAATGGCATGGAAAAAATCGCCCAGCAGCGCCAAGTATTCGAGTTGTCTGGCTGGCTGAATTGTTGTCGTTGTCGGCGATAATTCAGGCAACGATAATGTGAAGCTGTGCTGTTGCCGGTCAGTATTTGTAGCTTTTAGAAAAATTAATTGAAGTTTGTGTCGTACAGAGTTGAAAAAGCCAAAGTTTTTGCTTTCGTTTTCTTGCTTTTGTCATTTGACAATGAATTGAATGAAAAGTTTTCGCCGGGATTTGTGGCAGGGGATTTGCAGTGGTTTGTTTTTGCTTTGCAGACCATAAGGTTTTAATGCTGACTATCTGCTTGACCGTCTGTCAAAAGACGAGGGGGGAGGGGCAATGAATGGTAGAGCGAAAGCAGCAGAAAGTGTCACTAATTTTGGGGACAAAAAAACAAAGTTTTTAGTACGAAAGTTGAAAGTGAATGAAGGGAAAACAAGTGAAGGCGTGTTAAAAAATTTAATTTGGGCAAGTTTAAAGTTATGTCTCGACTGTGTGGAGAAATTTATGTGTGAAGGAAACTTTAAGATTAAAATAAAGAAATATTTTGCAGTTTTCTAATAGAATTCTATGTTGAAGTATGCTATATAAATCATAAACTGAATTTAGAGCGCAAAAATTTGAAACGAACGTTTTTTTGAGATTTTGTTTTTCTATTTCCGGTACAAAATTAAACCTTACAAAATTCTGCCAAAATATTTTCTTATACAAAATTGTCTGAATTTTTGAAATTTGCAATTAAAATTCCATAAAAAATGCAAATTGAAAATATTATTTTTAATTATTTAACAAAAGACATGATTTTTCACTGGAAACATTGTTTCTTTATCTGAAATTGTAAAAAAAGAAAAGGGAGCTAACAGTTTTTGAAGACAATAAGTGAGGAATGTAAGAATTTCGTAATTTTGAGAATTGAGTTTGTGCAAAAAAAAAAATTGGGCAACTTAATAAATCAGTATAAATAATTTTTGGGCACCCAATAATTCATTGTCCCCTTAATTTGAGAGATCTTATTTGTTATCGAATTGTGAGAGGAATTGATACTGAAAGTAGTAAGTATTCTATTTATATATTTGATATTGAACTGCACTTGAACGAATTTGTCTGTCTGGCATTCGGAGCGTATGAGTAACTATACGCATTTGTCAAAGAAGAATCAGTGGTAACGTGGACGTTGAGGCGAGCGGACGAGCCGCAGCCGCGATAGCATAAAATCAATCAATCCTTTTAAATTGTAATTGTACTTTGCTCAAGAATAAACCGTTTCCTGGAGACTAAACCATCGAGTCGGTGATCTTTGACACTTTTAACACACATTTGCTAAGAGTCTTGCAAGCTGAGCGTATGAGAAACTTTAAATTTTTAACATAAATTTTTGAAGAGTCAAGCATTCGGAGCGTATGAGTAACTTTTAATTTTTAACACATTAACATTTAACACATTTTTAACACATTTTTTAAAAATGTGTGGCATGCTGAGCGTATGAACAACTTTACACTTTTACTATAAATTGTTGAATTTTTTCAGCAACTCTTTTCGGTACAAAGTTAAACCTTAAAAATTTTTGTCGAAATATGTTCTTATACAAAAATTTGGCAACTAAATAATTCTGTATAAATAATATTTGGCTAACCAATAATTCATTGTCCCCTTAATTTGAGAAATCTTAGAAAACTTATTTCTAATCGAATTGTGAGCGGAATTGATACTGAAAGTAGTAAGTTTTCTATTTTTATATTGAACTGCATTTGAACGAATTTGTCTGTCTGGCATTCAGAGCGTATGAGTAACTTTGAATTTTTAACACAAATTTTTTAAAACTCTGGCATGCGGAGCGTATGAACAACTTTAGACTTTTAACATAAAATTTTAAAGTCAGCATTCGGAGTGTATGAGTAAATTTACATTTTTAACACACATTTGTTAAGAGTCTGGCATTCGGAGCGTATGAGCTACTTTACACATTTTTGAAAACTCTGGCATTCGGAGCGTATGCGTAACTTTACACTTTTAACACACATTTGTTAAGAGTCTGGCATTCAGAGCGTATGAGTAACTTTTCATTTTTCACACCTTTTTGAAGTCTGGCATGCGGAGCGTATGAGAAACTTTAAACTTTTAGCAGAGCACATCCTTAGCTATCTAGCGGATCTAGAAAATAATACCCCCAGTTCATCCAGTTCAACCATCAAATTGTTCTCATCTATGGGAAGTGCACAGACACAGTCACCCCCGTGGCAACAAAAAGGGCCACATGACCATAGTGATGTCCTAGAAGCGAACACTTGACCTACTATACGTACCTGCCCAACACTTTTTAGCTTACATTTTTAAAGATTTAACGTTTAAGCGGAACATTAATCTATTTTTATTGTAACCAAAGATTTAGAATTCACACAATTCTCAAGACTTAATTTTTTTTTATTTGATTTCAATGAAATTTGCCTCTCTTATGCAGAGCGAAAAATATTAATTCCAAATTTTAAATCCCTTTAAGATGAATTTGTTTTTTATTATTGTGCAACGATTTTAATAAAATTGTGCAAATTTGTGAATTACATTTCAGCGCTCAGCGTGATTTATGAATGCCAACTGTAATGTTTTCGAGCTCGTGTACATGTCAGGCTCGTCTTTTGTCTGCCTCTTTCGCCGCTGCACCTCAAACTGGCTGCTCCTTTTAACGATATGCACTCGGTTGGCTGTGCATTGTGGCATGCGGTGGCCGGAATTTTTTTGCGTTCATTGTCGCTTTCACAAATTTTGCAAAAGAAAATTAAAACATAAAATGGATATGAAAACAGCGCAAAAAGATAAGACTTGCTTTAACCCTCTCTCTCTGTCTCTTTCACTGACTTTTTTTGCACAACACTCTGCCAGGCTGTGGTCAGTTTTGCAAGTCTGTCTTACCTTTTGGTCATTTTCTGCAAAATTTTTTGCTTGGCCACTGTCCGTGAGTGAGTGAGTGCCGGTTGTCCGTTTTTGAGGTTGTTTTTTTTTCTTCTCTGTCGAACTCAGTTCATTTGTCTTCCGCGCAACATACACACACACTCACACATAAGTTTCGCTTGGACTTGGACCGGCAGACAGACGACAGGCACAAGTGAAATAAATCAAGTTTTGTTAAGCTCGTCGCCGAAAGGATGGAAGGTTGGGTGCACTCGGAGCAGGGTGCGGTCGTATGCACTGTCCGGCAGTCAGACAGTGGACACAGCGCTTGATTGCTGCTTTTTTCTCTTCACATTTGCTAGCATTTTTTTTTATAATTTCCTATGCTTTTTTTAGGTTGTTTTTTGCTATTTTGCGTTCGGTCTGTTCGTTTTGGGATTTTCTCTTTTGTCGTGGGTCTACTTCTGCTGCTGAGCTTTTTTGCGGATACCTCGTAATGGGTTTGATTTTTATTTGGGCGTACCACACTTGTGGGTGGGCAGAAGGGCGGTTTTTCGTTGAAGTATTTCGAAATTAAATTAGATTTATGCAATTATGGAAATTAAATGTGTGCGGCAGCAGCTACGAGCAATTTCGTTATGGCGTGATTTATTGTGTTAGGTGCGAAAAATTGTTGGTTGTTCAGATATGGAATATATGAATTTTATTGGCTTCAAGGCGAATTTGTTGTTGTTGTTTAGGAGAAACATGTATTGTAAAAGTTATTCTAAAAGAAAGAAGGACTTTAATCTATGATCGTGTTCCACAGATGGTTTCAACACCAAAATGACGGACCAAAAAATCGCCATAAATGCACTTTTGTTCCTCAAATGGAATTCAATATGGAATTATGCTACAAAATAGTGCTGAATATTTTTTAAGAATATTTTTCATACCTTTTTTTAATTTGGCTTCACAAAATAGCCAAAGAAACGTACAATTTTCTTTCGTCAATCAATGCAAAACAAAAATAGTGTTGAAAATTTTCTATGAATATTTTTCACAATTTTTTTAATTAAGTTTAACAAAATAGTCAAACACACGTACAATTTTTTGTGGAAAGTAGTACAAAGTAATTTTTAAAAATCTCAATGGAGTCATGTTGACTTTCTGACGCATTCTTATGGTTAATTTTCCACTTAACCCCTTAAAAACAAAAAAAAAAAACTGAGGGTCCATGGATGCCTAAACTTTTCTAGTTCGACACATATCTTGAACATTTCGTTACACAACTATTGAAGAAAAATTTAAAATTGATTATATTTTTTTTAAATAACTAGCTTTTAACTTTTTTAATTTGAATTTTATGAAACTTGAAAAATTTACACAACTCTAATTGAAAAACCATTTTTGCCACATTGTTTGACTTTCGTTTTTTTACCGAAAATTGTCGCTGAAATGGATCTTAAAAAAATCTTCATGCAATCTTTCAGACAATTCCTATTTAAAAAAATTTTGGCCAAAAAGTCAAACATTCAGATGCATACTGAAAAGTTGCGATGAAAAACTCTACTTAAAAAAAATTGTGTTCAATCTTTGAGACAACTCTACATTGAAAAATATTTTAGCCGCATTGTTCAACTTTCAGATTTGTACCGAAGAGTGTCGCTAAATAAATCTTTAAACAAGTTTGTTCAATTTTTCAGACAACTCTGTATTGAAAAACATTTTAGCCGCATGGTTTGATTTTCAGATTTGTACTGAGCAGTGTCGCTGAAAAAAAATAAAAAAAAAGTTCGTTCAATCTTTCAGACAAGTTCAGACAATTCTACTTGGAAAAACATTTGGCCTGAATTGTTTGACTTTCAATTTTGTACCGAAAAGTGTCGCTGAAAAAAAACCAAAAAACAAGTTCCTTCTATCGTTTCAAATTGGGATCAAAACCCGAATTGGTGCAATAAATTTTAAATAAATAAATGAAATTTAAAGTGTGCACAAAATTATTGATGCCATCTTAAAGAATATGCAATTTTTTCAATCCTGGTTAAGAAATTCTTGTTGTTGGTGTATTGATTTTCTTTCTTGCTGTACGCTGACAAAAATTACTATTTTTTCTTGTTGGTTTGCGTTAAGTGAATTTTCAGCTATACTCGAGGCCAGATTTTAATACAACACTTCAACTTTAGGTATTTTGAAACCTAATTACTACTAAAGACCATTCGGAAAAAAGGGTTCTTCATTTATACTGTTAGCATAAGTCTTAATAAAGGCATCAAATTTTCAAATTAATTGCATGTTTTCGTACTTTGGGCTCACGGTGCGTTCGTTAGAACGTTCCGGAGTACTTTGAGTTGTTCGAACTTCAATTGGAACCACTTACTACTATTACTTAAGACTAACTTTTAAGCATTGCCAACCCCGCCGATACGTCAAATTTTGAGCATAACAAAGTGGCGCATATTGGATTTAATTTTGGCGGAGTTTCAAACTTTTGAGCGCAATGCCATTCGAAACAATATTTCTGTGTATAAGTTTTGCAACAAACCAATATTTGCGAGGTTTGAACCCTTAAACCCTCCTTGTGTACGCCACTGACGTCACCTATAAATCAAAAACATGTTTTGTGCACAAAAAATCGAATCTAAGTTCAATGTAATCGCATTTCAAAACACAAAAAGCCCCAAAATTTATCCACACAAAGCGAAGTAAGGACCAAAAGTCAATAAAAAATCAATCGGAAATTTCTTAGCTACTTGCTTTTCTGATCTAAGGTGAAAGTTCAATATTTAATGCATACTTTCGAAAAGTTAAATATGTTAAAACACTTGCACGCTTCGAAACGAATATCAATCATTTTGCCATTTAAATGATTTCAATTATTTGTACATTAATTCACTTAACAGTTTCAGTCATTCAAATACGCCGACAAATGATCCAGTTGGCATTTCAAGGTAAAATTAATAACGTTTTTGTTTAGTATTTGTTTTCATATTTACAGCAACAACAACAAAAACAAAAACAACAACAATAAAAGTGGCACAACACCAAACCAATAAAGTCTGCTGGCAATCGAGAAAATTTTATTGAATTGTTTCCTTTTCTGCGTATTTTCCATTTAATTTCATTTCATTTCACTTCATTTATTTATTTTTGTTTTGGGTTTTGCGTATCGCCTGCACGTTACGCTCCCCTGCACAATTTTCTCCATTTCCATTTGCAATTTCCAATTTTCGAACTTCCGGCGCGTTCAACTTTGGCATTTCGATTCGCATTCGCCGCATGCCACACACACACAACAAAAATCGACGGCTAACCGCACTTAACTTTTGCCGCAGCGCCTTTGCAAAAATTCACACGACGACGACGACGACAACGACGATGGCGACGACGTCATAACGCGCCGTTTGTGTCAACACCTGACACGGCGTCGAATGCGCCGAACAAAGCGCCGCCAACTGGCAGCCGCCTAAGCTACTTTTGTCGTCAATACTTTTAAAGCCGATTGCTGCCAATGGCACCGAAAACCAACAACAACAACAAACCCCACTTTTTTGTGCTTTTTTTTAGCTACACACAGCACTGCGGCCAAGTTGACTGTTGAGGCGACGGCTGTGGCTGGCGTTGTTCCTGCGTCGCGTCGCTCAGGCAGAAACAATATTGACGCGTCATGGCCACAACGCCCGCCATATCACTTTCCCGTGCAAATTTTTATATTTCCTCGAACGCAAATCACCGCTGCCACGCAGCGCAATGTGCGCCTACCAACAGCGGCCTCCTACTTCAGCTACTCCTCCTACTGCAGCTGCTCCTCCTTCTCCGCTCCTCCTCATGCTTACCGTCGTCCTTGGCGTCAGCGTCATTTTGCGTAATTTCCCGCTTAAATTTGCTTAAAGTAGTTTCGGTGATTTGGGCCGCAACGCCATCAACAGCTGTGGCGGCAGGTATTTTCGCTCGCTGTCTGACTGACTGACTGGCACTCCCGTTGTTGCCCGCCACGCATTTTTCACCTTATCCGGTTTTTCCATTTCGTTGCCGCTATCGTCGCTGTTGTCGCTGTCGTCGTGCCGCATTGCTGCTGTTGATTTTGATTAATTTATTGATTGTTGGCGTGTTGGCCCCAGTTGCCGTAACAATTTTCGCCGCCACCATTTGGCTTTGATTTTTCGCCTTTGCCCGCTGCTCGTGTGGCCGTTTTCTAAGGCGGGACGGCTTTTTAATCAATTTTACGTACACATTTTTGCCATTTCCGTTTCAACGCTTGGCCGCCGTTGGCAATGTTTCCATACAAATGTTGGCCACTTCCCGAGCGCGCGCTGCCAGTCGGTGATTTTGATTTATTGTGATTTATGTGCGCGTTTTGATGAAATTTATGTTTTTGACATTAATATTCATTAGTATCGATTTATTTGTGTTGGCAGCGACGCTGCGGGGCTGCTGCTGACCTACGATATGGCAGTTTTTTTTTTGAGAGCTGCCTCCGGAAATCGTTTTGAAAGGTGTTGACATCTATTTTTTTTTAGTTTTTGTTGTTGTCATTAGATACTCAGAGATTGTGGCATTCGCTCTAAGGGCATTAAATGATTAAATTAAAAAATCTGGACACTAATGTTTTGACCGACTTACGACTCAAGTAGCTTCATTCGATTTTTCAATGTGGCAATTATAAAAAATTATTTAAAATCAATAAAACATATTGGATTCAAATTAGTTAGCGTTTTTGAAAGTGCCATGATTTGAACAAACTACTATCATTACCATTATTTAGATTTTTTGCGGGTAAGCTTTGAAAACATTAGAAAATGTGCTCTGCTTCTGCTCAACCAAATCAAGAAAACGCTTGGAAATGTTGATATGAAGTTGATGAGCGTTTGCTGAAGTTGGCGAAAAGCAATCGCATTCTCACGGATTATTACTACAACTTATAATCCGATCCCCATCTGGCATTGCTAAGGACCCAATAAGGGTTCAGCCAGTTAGACCAGCCAGTATGTTAGATTATATAGTTTTAATATGGTTTTTGTTGCGTGAGACGTGAGACTTTTAATATTTTTAAAAGCCAATGTAAATAAAGTATAAAGTAGTACACTACTTTACTAAAAATATCCCTAAAATATGTTTACCTCTATTTTGTAAAAAAATCTCATATGGGCTTTTAAGGAAGGACTCTGTGTCAATTTTTCTCTTTTTTTTGTATAGGTGTTAGATTTCTCACATTTAAACTTGCAAAGCCACTTTATTTTCAAAATGGTTTCCATTTTACCAAACAATTTTAAAATTTGACAATGAAGGAACATTTAATCAAACACAATCAACATGGAATGGTGAAAATTTGTGGGAAAACAAATATGTGCGCTCACGACGAGTTTTATTTGAGGAATAATAAAATGTATGAAGTTAACTTTCAAACATATAAATTCAATTTCAAAGGATAACTGAACAATATATATGTATGTATAGTGAAAATATATACGATATTTTTGTTATCTTAACGGATTCTCTGGTCTAAACTGGATTGCCTCGAGTTAAGAATGATGAATATTTCAAGCATTGGCGCAGTGTGTTTGCGGGGTCAAATCTCCTCAAATATCTGTTTATTACAAAAATTGTGGTTTGCAAATATGAGTTCAAATAGTATTGAGCTCAAAAGTTGTATGAAGAATTTACCCAAAATGAAATTCTGTGTGTGCTACTGAAATCTGCGGTGCCCCAGGAAGGGATTCAAAAGTGTGGCCCACACTCCTTTCTAACCTAAAATAGCTAATTAGACCATCTTTTCTAATCTCTAAGAACATATTTGCATGCCTAAGACTAGAAAAATTTATATGAAAGTATTGAAATATTATATATTTAAATGAGCTCTGCTATGAAAGCCGTGGAATAACAGCGACTAGAAGAGATTGCCAGCAGAGATTTTAATATATGATCTAATTTGTTGTTTCGAGTTGTTCGCAATCATCTATTGTAAACTCATCTATTGCGGAATAAGTTCATGAAAAGGACAATAGGAAGGATCCATAGACAATTACACTTGAAAGTGTATAATGATTGAACTTACAAGATCAATTCATTGAAATCGAATGGCAAATATCGCATATCAAATGTCTTTTTAAATCTTTTGAATGGCTTACTAAGAGTTAATTTCCGGTATTAATTAATTTTTGAGGTTATTATGAGGACAGACATGCAACTAGTAGACAGATTAGTAGTAGAACGTCAACGCATCATTCGGTCCATTAGATGAGGAAGTAAATTGGGTTTTTGTGTTCTGTTTACTTATTTTTAAGAAAGTGGTTCATACTTATCCCTTTCGACCACGACTTTTACCTTTGTCTCGATATTACTTTTTGGTATTTAAATCATGAAAAACTCTCCTAAGTATGCACACGACATTTGAAGTCGCCACGCCTCTTTGTTAGAGTTCTAGAGCTAGTTTACTTTCGAACAATTTTAGCTTAAAACGGGTTAAATAAATTTTCTATCAATATTTTTTTATTACAGAAAAATTATATAATATTTATGGAAAAATACAAAATTATCACTTTTTGCTTTTATTTAATAATTTGTAAAGAAACAGGGTTTTGATCAAACGCACCCAATTCGTAGACTTCAATTAGAACACAAACTTTCCCTGATATCGCTGCTAATGATTGGAAATTATTTTGGGAATAACGGTAAAATTTTTGTAATTTGCTTTGAATTCACTTCTAAAAATATTAATTTGTTGGTGCCTACTTAAATTAAACCCATAAATCAATCTTAGTTTTTGCTATAAGACGACAAATAGGTGAAGTTGCTCTAAGGCAACTTTTGCGTCGAAAGGGTGAACACAGTAATGCTAAATATTCTGTGGCCCTGTTCAAAACTTGAAGAAGTGACAACTCCATTAGTCTAGATATAAGTTGCTAGAATGTCTTACGTCCTTTTTTGACGGGTTGAAACTCGAAGTAAGAATCCATTGCACACTCGTACCTCGACGGTCAAAACTTGCCAGGAATTTGCCAGAAAAGGCCTCTTAATCTCACCTAAAAAAGTATTAGTCATCCTGAAGTGTTACTTTGTTTAATATTCTTTAACTTTAAGCATCGTACAACTCCTAGCTGTGCTCAATTTATGATCAAACTACCCAAAATTGGGCAACCTTACGCTGTCAGTGAAATGCAAAACAAAGTGGCTATGAAATTTTCCACAAGTATGAAACCTTTAAATGTGGGCTAATTTGCATTTGAAGCATGCAAAAATAAATTAGAATTGTGCACTCCTTCCAGCAAGTAAGAAAGTATCGACCTTGTTGATAACCAATTCACTGCATGTACTTGTCAACCGCAAATTTGTGCCCAATTGAACCAAAGCTTGCTGCCAATAAAGCTGCCTACATAAAATATTAAAAGCAAACGAAATGCTGAAAAAAAAACCAGCAACCCATAATAAAAATTGCCACCTATATTTTGTGTTGAGTTCAATGGCAGAGCGCCATTAAAATTTCACCCACTTTCACCGAATCGCACTGCTTTCTTTGGCATTTTCACAAGTTTGCTTACAACGTTGGCACTGCAGCCGCCACAACGTTGGCTAAAACTGACAGAACAAAATTGACGTGCTTTGCGTGATTTTCATGCAAATATTGAGAGGAGAAAATATCGCAGAGCCAGGTAAGTATTTGCCGGGCGAGCGGTGCCGCAACGCGTGCGCGGCTAAAAGGAGTAAAAATATTGCTGGAAATTAGCTCCATATTCAATAAGGTAAGCGTGCAGTGTGTGCACGACTGACGCAGCGTCGGCGTGGCAAAGCGTCGGTGGGTGCCGCAGGCGGCAGGTATATCGCATGACAGGCAACAGCACCCACGAGTGCTCGGGCGGGCGCATTCATGTGTGAAACGGGAAAGCGCAACAACGGCAAATGTGTGTGTGTGTGTGTGCCTGTGTTCGTGTGTGTGCGAGGGTAGTTCAGCACAGCGCAAGCTTGCAGGAATTGTGTAATATCGCCCGGCAACTTTGCATAAATTTAATGTTACCTTGTGTCATTGTAGCAAAAGAACAGATAAGACGACGCGCTGCAAGTGTTTGTGTTTGCTTAGTGAGGGAGGCGTAGCGGCAATGCAGGAGCGGAGGAGGAGCTCATGTTTGCATAGCCATGCCAAACAGGTTGACTTCTTTCGTTCTAGATTCCTTTTTTCTCGGTTTATTTTAACCCTTTGCGGCGCATAGCATAGCATTTGCCTGGAAATGTCAGCTTCGTGCGCGAAATGAAAATTGTTTGCTTCGACTTACCGGCAACTTGCAACGTCGCATTGCGACTACGCGCCACTCCCAGCTCGTTTTTCGCCTCACACCAGTAGATGCCAGCATCCGTTTCGCGTCTTGAATTTACAACCTAAAATGAAGTAGAAGAACAGAAGGCAGAGGTGAGGCAGAGAACTAAATAAATTTTATTAAAATAAATTTTTTTTATGTTATTTAATGTTGCACATATGGTTGGTTTATATGGTAAGAAAAAATGCGAAGAAAATAACTAAAATTAAATAAATTTGTAAGAGATAATTTGAAGCTGAACGGAAAACCAATTTAAGAAATATTGTATGTTTATATGGTAAGAAAAAATGTCAAGAAAATATCTAAAATAAAAAAATGTAGCACATAATTTGAAGATGAACGAGAAACAAATTTGAGAAGTATTGAGACCAAAGACCTAAAATAATTATTATCCATATTTTTGGGAATGAAAAAATTGCCCTAATTTAAGAAATTTCTGTATTATTATTGTTTTATAATAATTATTTCCAATAAGAAATTTTTTACGTCGGCTATAACTATTATCATGTAATAAATATTTTTGAGTTGAGTTAACTGTTATAAGTAACAAGTATATTTTTCGTTGTCAATAATTATTATTTTGGGATTTATGTTTTTTACATTGCTTCATAACTTTTATTTATGACTTTTTTTATTTACGCTACCGATAACTATTATTTTGAGAAACTTTTTTTTTACGTTGCTTCATAACTTTTATTTATGATTTTTATTTATTTACGTTACCGATAACTATTATTTGAAAGAAAATTTTTTTTTATTTATTTAAACAAAAAAAAATCCCAAAATAATAATTATCCAGAATGAAAAAAATATTTATTTCTCATAACAGTTATTATGCAACGTAAAAATTAATTGTCACAAATAATAATTATAATCAACAAATAAAATTTATGTTGCATTGTAATAGATACATTGCAATTATTTTCTTAAAAAACTTATTATAGTTAAGTCCCTGATTGAGATATATAAAAAAATGTCACCTTACCCCTTGCGACCCAGTGAAATTTTTTTGCTCGACGAGTTTAATCAGGAAAATGTTACACAATTTCAATTCAATTGTATTAAATTTTTTAATTTTTTAATTTTTTACACAATAACGGGAAAACGATTGGCGAACGACATTTGTTCGAATGTCGAATGACATAAATTAAAAATTGCTTGTAAATTCAAAATTTACGCTATAGTGTTTTTAACCCCTCTGTTACCCTAGGAAAAACTCGCACATTTGACCCTTGGGTCATAAAATGACCCCGATTTATTTCTTTGTATTTTGTTAAAAAAAGTTAAGACAATGTGATTTTAACAATTAGTTATTACTTTTAATATTGAAAAGCGACTATTTGGCCTTACTGGAGTCAAATATGTTCAACATGGAGACCATGTCCAGGTTTTTGATATTCTTCTCGGGCACTTTAATTCTTGCGATTTCTTCAGAAGTTAAAACTATATCGCAACTAATTTTTGGACAATTATGTTATATATACATAACAGATAATAATCATTAATTGTTAATCGCCCAAAAATAAATGATTTCGCAAGAAAGCCTGTTCCCGTGGCCCACCAAAAATTACTCAGTTTAGAAGTTTAATTTATAAAAGTATGCCAAAATATTAAAGTTATACTAGATATTGATACCAATGAACCAATACAAATTATAATACAAGGTGCGTCCCAAAGTAAACAGGACTTTTGCAATAGGGACGTTTCTGGTGGCGCCATCTATGTGTGAGGACATGCGTTGGAAAGGTACATCTTTCATTCACATACTGTCTAAATTTCATGACATTTGGTCTAGTAGGCGCCGAAATATCCCGCTCAATGTGACAGTATGTTTTTAACTTTGGTACGAGAATGTCGATCGAACAAAGAGCTAATATTAAGTTCTGTTTTAAACTTGGTAAAACTTTTACCGAAACGTTTAAATTGTTAAAGCAAGTTTATGGTGATGATTGTTTATCCCGTGGCCGTGTTAATGAGTGGTTGAATCGATTCAAGAATGGTCGTGAAGACTTGAATGACGACGAACACGTCGGCCAGTCGAAATTTGTGATTACTGACGATGCCATCAAAACTGTGCGTGATTTTATCAAAATGCAGCCAAAATCATCATTGGAATTGATGGAAATGGAATTGAACATCTCCAAAACATCAATTGATCGCATTTTAACCGAACATTTGGGTCTCCGTAAAGTGTGTTCTCGCTTCATTCCGCACACTTTAACCGACGACCAAAAAGCGTAGAGAATTGAGCACGCAAAAGGCATCGTTCGGGAAGCCAGACGTGATCCAAATTTCTTGTTCAACATCGTAACCGGTGACGAAACGTGGTGCTTTCAATATGATCCCGAAACAAAGCGTCAAAGTGCCGAATGGAAGCACCCAGATGAGCCAAATCCGAAAAAAACCCGCCGTGAGAAGTCAAAAATCAAAACTCATCTCATTTGTTTCTACGATTCAAAGGGAATAATTCATCGAGAGTTTGTTCCACCGGGAAAAACAATTAACGCTTTGTTTTATGTTGAAGTTTTGAAGCGTTTGGTGCATCGCATTCGTCGTATTCGGCCAGAATATCGCGAGGAAGGAAGTTGGCGTTTATTGCATGATAATGCACCGGCTCACAGAGCCCTAGTTACGACCGATTATTTGACCAAAAATCGAATTTTTACCATCAATCATTCACCGTATTCGCCTGATATGGCTCCCTGTGACTTCTACTTATTCGGTCAGTTGCATTTGCCGATGAAAGGAAACCGTTATAAGGACGTTGAGGACATCCAAAAGGCTTGTACCAACATTCTGAAGGCGATGCCGGCCGATGACCTAAAACACTCATTCCAAATGCTTTTGGACCGTGCAAAACGTTGTATCGAAGCAGAAGGAGAGTATTTTGAATAAATAAAAAGAATTATACAAAATAATCATCCGTTTTCTTTATTTTATAAAAGTCCTGATTACTTTGGGTTGCACCTTGTATATACAAGTATTAATTAAGATTATTCGATTTCCCGAAGAAAAAAATGAATATATTCGGCTGACCCAGATTGCGCCCCATCGTTTCCTTTCACTGAGTATCTTCTTCTTTAGTGAAGGTACTGCTGAGGATAACTCACACGATTATATTATTGGCTTCCTTTCTTTTCGCAAAATTGAAGCCCAGGAAGTAAGTTTTCCAATTCTTTATAGAATAAACGGCGTTACGTTATCATTCCATGGATGAATTTCACTTCACAAATGCAATCATGCCGCAAGGAATAATAGAGTTGCAGCCACGAGTAAATTGTGTGTTTGTCGCTGACACGAATATGTTCCAGAAATTTAATCTAGCTTGTTCACACTCCTTTTGGAATTTTTTAGAAATTTATTACTTACTAGAATTCGTACTAGTTATATGTACTATTTATATTGGGCACGGCAGCCGCCGTGGCTCAGTTGGTTAGTGCGTTGGACCGCGAGTCGCAGGCAGCAACCTCAGGTTCAAATACTGCCTGTAATAACACCTAAAAAAAAAAAAAAAATAACGGGAAAACTCGTTTTCTCTTTCGGTGGCTGTCCTCTCAGCTGGAAATGGCAAACCTCTGAGAGTAAAAATTGCTTATGAAAAAGCTCCCAACCTGCCGTTCGGAACCGGCATAAAACTGTAGGTCCCTTCAACCCGCGTACAAATTCACACGCACAACACGGGTAGTTGCGGGAAGCTAGGCCTTAGTCTCGCGTAAGCGGGCTGTCGTGCCAGTCAATTATAAAAATTATTATTTATATTGAAAGCTTCAATCAAGATTTCATACCAGCAAACATAAAGTTTTCGTACTATTGGGTTTCGATCCCTTGAAACCTAAAAGCTTTTGTAGTGCTCATTGCGATGTGTGGGCCAAGCTACGCCCTTTATTAAATGCCCTTTTCTCCTTCCTCCCATTTCCCCTGTCGAAAAACATGACCCAATAGTAAGTTCGATCTGAGTGTCATTGATGTGCGACTTATAGTTCCAAAGTTAAATACAAAATTTGGATCGTTAAAAAAAGTGCCACGCCCATTTTAAACGCCCATGAAATATTTCCAGTGGAACAATATGTCTACATGGGGACACTACACGAAATTGCAATGCTGTATGACTCATAATATCGATTTTACTCCATAGTAGAAAGGGTGGTATAGCTAGTGCCACGCCCTCTTACCAACACAAAACAAAACAAAAATGCCAGAAACATTTATCCACGACACTTTGAAACCAAATCTAATAAAATTCACAACGCATCGACCAATTTCTTGCGTTCAGTACTATGGGTCATAAAATGACCCTAAGGTCAAATTTGTATAGTTGCTCATTTGCACGAAAACCAGTGTTGCAAATAAAATGAAATTTAGCGTATATTCAAATGGCAAAAAATTAGTCACTGAGTCCAAAGGAAAACAATTCTTTACCAGAAATAAGAAAGTTACGGCTCTTTAAAGTCAAATTTTACTCGAAAATGACCCTAAGGTAACAGAAGTGTTAAAGTTAGATCGCAAAATTGTGTATGCTGGGTCGCAAAGGGCTAAATTCGACAACGCCTTATACCAGGAAAAGTAATTTGTTCACCCTGCAACCAATGAATCAAAAACTTATAATACAAGATTTTAATCTTGAGTCCTAAATGTTAAGACAAAATAATTCAAAATCAGAAAAATGCCATAAGTTAGGCACTAAAAACTCACACAGCAGCCTAAATGTATGCTACAATAAATCATGCATTGTTTTTAAATCCCACAGTTAACTTGGTAGCTCGCAATGCCTTCTATATACTGCATACTTTTAGGCTACTGTGAGCCAAACATCACTTTCATCGACACAGAAAATCACTCGCTGCTGCAGTGGCACTGTTCCGACAATACATTAAGCTTAACGTGTTATTGATGGGCGTGTCCGTATGGCACACACAACAAATTATTGCAAATCAAGTTTTAATGTGTGGCAATTTTTTATATTTTCCATTACACCCAACCAACTAACCCGCACCCAACCTTCCCCTCACCAAGCACTCAACGCCACTGCTTTTCATTCCTTCACCTCTATTCGGTTATTGTTGAATGTTTACGCTGTCGGAAATTTGCATTTTATATAAAAGTAGCAAAGTATACACACACATGTACACATGTCGTTGTTGTTGTTGCGCTTTCACTTTTCTCACTGCCACTCCCCAGTATGCACATATGTATGTGCAATGTTGTTGTTATTGTATCAGCTATTTTTCATATTGTTTTGTGTGCCGTTGCTGCAGCATGACTGATGTGAATTTTTAATAGCATACATTTAGGTGTTTTACATTTTGATGAATTGCATTATTGAAAGGATTTTGTATTGGTTTGGTGTATATTTGTTGTTGTTGTTAATGGCTGTCTGCAGTATTGTATATGGATTTGTGCGTTTTATGGGCCATTGAAGATGATGAAATTTCTGACAGTAATAGCTCCAATACATCATTGGCCGTTATTTATGGGGATTTTGTGCGTTATGAAAGGAAAGCAACGAAGGCGAAACACAAATGGATTGGATAAAGAAACATTTTTTGGAAGTGTTGGTGGCAATTTGATCAAATTCATAGGTGTAATTCTTCAAAGTGTGGTTAAGTGTTGGTTATTCGAAAGCAATTTGTATGAAAATTTATTGGATTGATTGTTATTCTCAGCTTAAAGTTGTGTTACTATGGATATTCTTTTTCATGGAGGTTGAAAAAAATCACATTGTTGCAGTTTTTTGCATGAAAATAACAACGTTTACCTTGCTGGGATTATCAATTTAGCTCAAAAAGCCTAAATAACAGAAGAATGTTTTAGAATTTTTTTCTAAATAGTCAACAATATTATAAGGTACTTCGATCTGGCGAGCAAAGAAGTTGAGAATATTTTTCTCCCTCTAAAAATCGTTTTCTTTTTTCAACAATTGCTATATGCATTAACTCGTTGTCGTTGTCAGGACTTAGACTAGAGACAAAATTTCTAGAATATTTTTTAATACTTTGTAGTCACTTCTAATGTCTATTGAAACACCTCTGAAAGCCCGAATTTTTATTAATTATCTCAAAATATACTTAAAATCTGGAAATTCTACCTTAAATCCAAGAAACTTAAAGATGATGGTAGGCCTTCAAAATAGCTTATGGTATAGATTTTTCTAGCCTTTTAACTCTATTAGACTAGAGACCTTAACAACTGACAGAGGATTTTAAGGATGTAGTCAATTTCTGAAGAAATAAGATTATAGATTCCTAAACTGCAGTAAAAGTCTAAAAATATGAAAGCTAAAGTTCTTCTAAAATTACATATTTTTGATAATGGATGCTGTTCACTGGAGTATCATCTCAATAAAATGGGAATTTTTATAAAATTAGCTATGCATTCAAGAACCTCGGTGCACCCTCGATAGCCTAGGCTAGGATAGCCTAGGCTCGATTGCTAGGACAGAAGTAGTTGAAAGGGAATGATGAGCCTTTTGAATAGTTTATGAGATATTTTATCAAAGGCTCTGAAGAAATTATGACTAGAAAGAGCCAAAGACTGAAGTCGTAGCTACGACAGAAGTCATTGAAAGGGAAAGATGAAAATTTTAGATAGTTAATGGAATATTTTATCGAAGGCCCTGAAGAGATTATTACAAGAAAGAACCACAAAGTGAAGCCACAGTTACGACAGGAGTCATTCAAAGGAAAAGATGAGTCTTTTGAATGGTATATGGGATAGTTTGTCGAATGTTTTCGAGAAATTAATAACAGAATGAACCACAAAGTGAAGCCACAGTTACGACAAAAGCCATTGAAAGTAAAAGATGAGCCTTTTAAATGATCTTATAGAACATTTTATCGAAGGCTTTGAAGAAATTATTACCAGAATGAACCACAGAATGAAGCCACATCTACGAAAGAAGTAATTTAAACGAAAAGATGAGTCTTTTGAATGGTATATGGGATAGTTTATCGAAGGCTCTGAAGATATTTTTAATAGAAAAATCCACAAAGTAAAGCCACAGCTGCGACAGAAGTCGTTCAAAGGGGAAAATTAATCTTTTAAATGATATTATGGAACATTGTATCAAAGGTTTTGAAGAAATAATTACTGTAAAGAACAAAAGAATGAAGCCACAGCTACCACTGAAGTCATGGAAAGGAAAAGATAAGCTTTTTGAATAGTTTATGAAATTTTTTATCAAAGGCTCTGAAGAAATTATTACTGGAAGAAGCCACAGTTGCGACAGAATTCGTTGAAAGGGAAAGGTGAGCCTTTTGAATGGTCTGTGTGATATTTTATTGAAGACTTTGAAATAATTTATTATTTATTATTTGAAATTATTTATTATTAATTAGTAGGAATATAATTATATAATTATTAGAAGGAACCACAGAGTGAAACCACGGCTACGACAGAACTCATTTAAAGGCAAGTTTGAGTCTTTTAAAGTACTTCATGAAACACTTTGAATAAATTCTTATTAGAAAGAACGACAGAAAGATATTTGTATAATAAATTCATAAACTAATCACATGGAATTGAACTGCTGGATTGCATTTAAAATGACAAATGACAAATTCATTAATAATTTAGTGGGAAAAGTGTGCAATGTCAATGCTCCCACAAATGCTTAATTAGTAATTCTCACTTTATTGACATTGCTCAAACAAAATTGTCATAATTGTTGTAATTAATTGTAAGTTATTCATACGTTTCGAGGCGCACCTGCGACGGTTTGAACGTTCTTTCGTCGATTGTAATTAAATGTCAGTTCACTGCCAAACTTGCGGAGGCATAAAAACTTTAAATTATTTATTTGCGTTGAGCACCAACTGACATAATGCGCTCAACAAGCAGCGATTTTTCGCTTGACAGCACCTCTCAAAAGGCTGCTTTCAGCATACTTCACACATGCACACTCACACCCACTCATAAGTAATGCTTTAAGTTGGCTTCCTTCCTGCCGCAACGAACTTGACGACGAATTTCACTCGAATTGCGCAAAACTCAATTTAAAATATAACGAGCAACACTTATGCAAATAAGCCCACACACACGAACACACAAGTACGCCGACACACATACAAATATAAACAGTGGCCACACACACTCACACACACACACATACGAGTTGAGATGCTGGTGTGTGCGCTGGAAGACGTGCAGCGAGTGCGGACCGAATTGACGCAATCAAGACGAACAATTCCATATTGTCTTGTTACCAAACAAATACACACAAATGTATTAAATCAAGTATAACATAAAAGGATAATGCACACACACACCGAAGAAGACGACAGCGCAGCCACACAACAACCATATTGACAACAGTCGAGCAACAACAAGGCCACAACAATAGCAACAAAAGCAATAAAGGAAATGTAATGATACAAGTCCCAAACAAGTTGTTAAGTTTAAATGCCAAAAAGTATGCTACCGAAAACCCTAACCTGCAATAACCCCACAACGAAAGCAGTTCACTCTCTCAATGCCGCACGAATCCCAATGTGCGGCGCTTTAAAGTTTTCATACATGTGTGCCTGCTTGTGTGTGTGTGTGTTTCTGTGTGTGTGGAAACTACTTGGATGACATGAAATATGGCTGGGTGAGTGAAAGGATTCTACGCTGCTGAAGCGGCACAGGCAGTCGCGTTGCCACATTTAAATACACAAACTCCCACAAACTGCGCTCTGCCAAATTGTCTATACGTGTGCATGTTAGTGAGTACGTGTGTGTGTGTGTGTGTGTATTTGAGGTGGCTTGTGCGCCGCGCCGTCTGGCATATGCGGCAGTGAAGATGGAATTACACATGTACCATGCGATATTTCATTTCAGTTGGAAGAAAATTGTGGTTGCGGTGTTTTTGAAGTTGCCACAAATTGCGTATACGCGGCAGTATGAACGGGGGGGAGAGAAGGTAGAGGGTCGCTTGGGTGGCGCGGGCAGTTTCGTATCAAAGGTAAAAACGCGAAACGCACGCAAGCGCATCCAAGTATGTGAAATGCGAAATTAAGTCGATAAATTATGTTGATGGCAGCAAAAGTTGGGGGGCGCTGCAACTTGTTCGTACTTCTTGTTTTTATCTCGATGCTTTTTTTGACAATTTTTTTTCGTTTTAATTTTTAAGTATACGATTATTGCATTAAGATTGTATGGATTAAAATGCTTCGACTATGAATTAGACTGTGTAAGTTTAATGTTAGAGTTGGGCTTAGAGAGCTCACATATGTCAGGTTTGGCCTAACAAGTTGTGTTAATAACAAGTTTTTACATCTTTTATGCGAATGTTCTGTATTGAGTTGAAAGAAATTTTTTCAGTTCGGTTTGGTGATAATATAAAAGCTGCCAAACTAATCGCCAAAGTGACATTAAAAGCATTGAAAAGTCAGCTTTATTAGACAAAGGACATGTTCCTCCTCATGAACCCACAGTTAGTATAGAAGTCATTGAAAGGGAAGATGAGCATCTAAAATTATTTTATGGAATATTGAATCGAAGTTTCTGAAGAAATTAATACAAAAAAGAAACACAGAATGAAACTGCAGCTATGTTTTTGAAATCATAGAGGCCACAGAGTAAGGCCATAGCTACGACAGAGGTTATTGAAAGGGAAAAATGAGCATCTTAAATTATCTTATGTTCATTTTATCGAAGACTTGAAACAACTTATTACTAGAAAGAACCGCAAAATGAAGCAACAGCGACGACAGAAGTCGTTGAAATGGGAATTTGAACATTTTGAATGATTTTATGGAACATTTTATCAAAGTCTTTGACAAAATTATTATAGTAAATGCAGCCAAACTGATCATTGAGCATTGAAAAGACAGCTAAAGTAGACAAAGGACGTGTAATTCATAAGAATTCATAGAAAGGGAAAGATAAGCATCTCAAACTATCTTATGGAATATTGAATCGAAGGCTCTGAAGAAATTATTATACAAAGAAACACAGAATGTAGCAACAGCTACGACGGCAGTCGGTGAAATGGAAATTCGAGTCCTTTAACCCTTTCCGGTCAATTTCCGCATTTCTTGAGATACAAATTTTTCTTTAAAAATATTGACTCTCATTGAACATTTTATAAAAATAAAAAAAATCATTTAGGTTGAGAATTACAGCTCAATCAATTTTGTACGATATATCGTACAATGGTCCGCAAAGGAGTAAAAATGCATTGCATGCAATGCATTTTTGTTTTTTTTTTTAAGTTTTATGAACAATTCATTGATATTTTTGATAGAAAAAAAAAAAAACAAAAAATCAAAACGTGATTTCATTTTAATCGAAACTTATATAAATTATATATATAAACAATTGTGTGGCATTTATGCGGCCATATATTACCGTTGTTGTTGTTGTAAAGCTCTTTTCCCCTCAATAAAATACAGAATCAATTAAAATTCGTATAACTTTACAGAAAGATACTGAATATAGCCGATTCTTATTATCGTGGTGGGAGTGGCAAGTACTCATGTCTAACATAACATAATCTGTGTCTGCCCAGTGAAACACAAAATTGTCTAGTAATTGTTATTTCTTAATAGAAATTTGCCGAGTAGTTGAAGTTTATTAGTCACATGGTTTACAGATGGGCGTGGCAGGCATACAAACGCGAAAATTCTTTTCCCAGATCCATAACTTAAGAAAAATGCAAACATCACTTGCAACCGTTGCCTTCCATTTGTACGATATATCGTACAAAGCTTTGCAACCCTTCTGGTCATTTGTACGATATATCGTACAATTTTTTTAAAAGCTAGGGGAAAATATTTAGACGCAAAAAATAAATTTTGAAAGTTCTATAAATCAACTGAGATTCAAACTTTGAAATTGTTTCGTTTTTTGGTACAAAAAAGTATTACATGTTTAAAAATTCCTCCGCAGAAGTCCAATCATTTAAAATTCTTGCAAAAAGCTGCTTACAAAAGGCACTCATACTGTGTAGCCACGGCTATAATCATTTATATTTTTAAACAGAATGATACAACACAGCCTCCTTAATAAGAATTAAAAAGCCGTTCCATTAAAAATGTCTTCGCTGTTAAATAAAAAAATTGTACGATATATCCCAAAGGGTTAAATTATCTGGTGGAACATTTGATGCTGGCTGGAGTTGCAATGTCTTATTTAGTCTTTAGTCATTTATTAAGTTTCAGCTATGGCAGTGTTCAATAGAATGGAGACCTAACCACTGAATGTGACTGTAGACTATCCAATGCCTTGGACTATCTTTTTTATTTACATCATTTTGACCGAATTGTATAAAATTCGGCAGGTTATTCTTTGTCTGAACTTGAATTTCTGATGTGACACATAAATTACTTGAAATCATTTAGTCACAAATATTAATGCTTTCAATGAAATTTTTGATTGCTATGTTCTATAAATCATAATGAAAATTCTACAATATCTCTTTTGAAACCTGGTTTTCAATTTGGTTTGCTTTTTCGAACTTGGAAAAAGCAAAGCAACTGACAATCAGTCTGCAACTGTTGAAGCTATGATATTGCTTTTTGGTTCTTATATGGTCGGTCTTACAACAACATTCCTTAGAAGTATTTTATAAGCGTCTCATTTATTCATTGTTCACTATTCGTCAGGCAATGATGCCCAATTGAAAGCTAATTTCTAAATATTTCTGGCTTTTCTTAATCAGCTTTTCAATTTAAAGTGTCTAAATTTTAAATTTTAATCAAATATATTTGTTAGTTTTTGGGAAGATCCGACGGTTAGGTTTATTGTGAATTAAAGTCTATTCGAGTCATTTCGTTTCGAAAATATATAATTTAAATATTCTTCACAGATTTGTTTACGTGACTTGTTTCAAAAGCTTTGATTTTGTATGACTTGGCTTGTATGATTTGGCTTAATTCTGGCGTTGAAATTAATTTCTGAGCTTTGATGTATTCAGAGACCTATAGTAGAATTTTATGGCAAATATTTTCGTGGTACATTTTGTGCTTAAAAAGTCCTGTTTTACAAGACATTTTTGGCATTTTAGAAAAAAAGGGTCAAATTGACCCATAAAAATAGTAGCTACAGGGTTAAAATGCTCCACGAAAATATTCTTTGTAGTATTTGACATCAAATTGCTGAACCCATCATATACCTAAAATGTAAGGTTACATGGTTTTCGTATGCCGATTCACCATAAGAATGTGCAAAAGGGGGAAAACTTTGACCCCCCTAAAAAAAAATCAGATGTAAACTTTCAAAACGCCGATACACGTATATTTTTTTTGGTCCCCTCTACCAGAATTCGTTGTCAGAACCTTGTTATTTTTTTTTTGTGTTGTGCAGTGTAATTATTTGAATAATGTTGCTCAACTGGCCAATTGGTGAATTATTGTTGGTTTGTTGTCATCTACCAACGATTTAATGTATTTCCAGAGAAAAAGTTTGAGGGCTTTGATTGTAATTGCACGAACTTGGCATTCAATTCACATAGCTTCTTCAGGAATTTGTGCATTCTGTGAATTTTTATTGCAACAAACTTAATGTAACAACCGATGTCTGATACCTTGTTTAGTCTCGTTGGAATCACTTGTTGTCTAATCTTCATGTCAGCCAATTGAGGCCAAAAAAGTCAGTCATATTTGATTGCAAGTCACTGACTGGACAACCACGGTTTGGAAGATGTGTGAATTAATGATGCCGTCTAACAAAAACCGATAGTAAATTGTCAACTTCTCAGTATGCAATGGCGACTCTTAAAACTGTTGTAGACTACTTTCTCTCATAATGTGTCAATTTTTTATTTGATCACGAAACTGTTCAACCAATAAAGTGCTTTATCACTAAATATTATATTTTCATGAAAATTTGACCAATAGAAGCCAACTTTGAAAAATAAACTTAAACAAATGATGGCCGAATTGTGACTACTTATGAAAGAATAGTAATATTGAAGACAGTTTTTTCCACCCAAAGCGTCAAAGCAAAGTCAGTCAAAGCAAAGTCAGTCATAGCTCTGTATTCTCTAATTCTTCTCTCTATTCTCCTTTTTTTTGTCATTGAAGCTACATCAAACTTTTCGTTATCACAATTTGGCAGCGCTTAACGATTTTTGTTCAATATGCCAAAGCGTCTAAATGTATTATGCCGAGATTACAAAGACAACCGTATATATATAAAAATTTATATTGATATGGCAACACAAACATTTGACATCAAATCCGCTAAAGCTGTGCGTGCTTATGGCATTTTAGGTGCTTCCCCCTTTGACGTTGGTTACAAAATTTTGGCCAACATGCCAAAGCGACAAAACAATTCGCACGGCAAAAGAAAATTCAACGAAATAAAACGAAAACTGGCAAACAGACAAAGCTGCCAATAACTGTAAAAACAAAAGAGCGAAAACAATGCGCTAACAAATAATGTAGGAAAAAAATACAACTAAAAAAGGGAAAATGTGAAATGAGATTTTGGCACCAAAATTCAAAAACTGCTGCAGCTAAAGCGTTCGCAATAAAATTGTCGTTGGCACGTTCGGTGCGTGAGAGCGCATTTAATTTGCCATATTTTTGTGGAAAATTGCTCACGACTTGCTAACAATGTTGCCCTATAATTTTAAATGCCATATGTGAGTTGATAGAAATGAAAGCAAAAACAAAACCAAATATAGAAACAACAACAACAGCAGCAACCAGACTTAAGGCACAGAATGTGGCATGAAAAAAACGAAGAACAGAAGATGCTGCAAAGTGACAAAAAAGCAGCAAAAGAAGTGAGCGAAGTTGCTTGGGCAGAAAATGTCATTTACGTGCGTAGAGTCGGTTGTGTGTGTATGTGTGAGTGTGTGTGTGTTGGTGTTTATGTGGTGGCAGTTATGCGCTGGTATTTTTATGCCGTGTGTGTGTGTGTGTGTGTTATGTTTGTACGAGCACATTCTATTTAACATATTTCATTCGCTGTTTGCTGTGCTTGTTGTTGTTGCATTTGTATTTGCCTTTTACAGCTGTAAGCGTTTGAAAGGCGCCGCATGTTTGAGTGTGTGGGTTTGTGTGTGTATGTATTTAGCTGCATCTCAACGGGGGTTGTGATTAATTTAAACTTTTAAATATTTAAAATATGCGCACACATCGTAACGCATTGACTTGATGGGGTTGAGTTTTGTTGTTGTTGTTGTTGTTGTTACAATACATTTTTTAATTTCGCTGGTGCTGTTCTCGTTGTTGTTATTGCTATACATTATTTGATATGCGCGAGCGCACCGCTTGCGCTTTCACTTCAACAACATTCATTGCATACTTTCGGGCGCACTTTTACGTTGACGCAATTCGTACGACTCGCGCCGTTTGTATTGCACGCTGGCGTTAAGCTGCCATGTTATTTTTGTCACTTTTGCGGTTCAAGTTGTTGTTGGTGCTGCTACTGTTGTTGTTATTACT
The DNA here is from genome assembly GCA_963668005.1 of Melieria crassipennis. Lineage (NCBI taxonomy): Eukaryota > Metazoa > Arthropoda > Insecta > Diptera > Ulidiidae > Melieria > Melieria crassipennis. The sequence goes on from OY764961.1 coordinate 21,789,701, forward strand.
GTTGTGGTTGGTTCATGTCGCTGGTTGTTGTTGTTGTTTGCGGTAATGGGTAGGCAGCGGCGGCGCGCATTTATAAATGCTGCCACACACTTATATTTATATGCCTTTGGCAAATGTTTATATGTGTGTATGTGTGTGTGTGTGTGTGTGCTTTTTACATTTTCGGTTTGTTAATAATTGCATGACACATCGTTAAGCCACGTTAATGGAGTTGGCTGTTCGTACAAGTGACTTTACGTGCTTTATGTGCGCTTGCCATTTCCGGCCGCCACCGTCGCCGCTATTGAAGGCGGAAACTGGCGGGTAGGTGCGTGCAGTGAAGTGAAGTGGAGCGGCTTGAGCCGGAATCAAATATAAATTAAATTTAATTATTTAAATACCACTGCCTCCGTTGTCGTTGCTGTTTAGCACATTTGTGTGTGTGTATGTGTGTGTGTGTGGGTGCCGTTTGCCGCACAGCGGAAGCGACCGCTTCAATTTATTTGCTCGCAATGCATAAGTTGGCATTATGTGGTTCAGTTTAGCGCACAACACAACAACAAAAAAAAATTGAATATCTTTTTAGTGGTAATTAGTTGCGGCTGCGTGCGGAAATTCATTCAATTTGCATGGAAAGCATTTAATTTGCATTTGTATTGTATGGACTTTTTTTAATGCAAAACAACAAACAAAAACAAAATAATAGAAAGTGTGCATTTTGCTTGCTAAATTTGCCAAACATTTTGAATATCTATACTTGAAATTTTCTTTGGGTACCACACGGCGTATGAGTGTTTGACATTTTGCTATTCATGGCATATTTAAATTTTGTTTAATCTTATTTATGTATCAGATTTGTGTTGGTATTTCATTCTGTAAAATTGGCAAAATGTCTTTCGCTTTGGCAAAACTCAATTTCTATGGCATCAGCTTAATTTGCACAGTGCATTGCGCTCGGAGAAAATCTCATTAAACGCAAATCAGTTACTCTTCATATAAAATACATTTAATTCTTTGCACTGCCATTCATGATGCTCAATGCGCGGCTGCTGTCTGCGTTGGCGTTGCTATATCATTTCAGTTTGCAGCGTCTGTCACCCCTCGGCGATGGCATGAAATTTTAAGTCGCCAGTCGTTGCGCTTTCCCTGTCATCCCGTTCACCTGACGTATTTACTTTTGCATACTAAATCCTCTTTAATGAGGTGATTTCAATAGCAACTGCAGACACACACACACACATACTTATATACGCATTGTATCAGGTATGTAGACTGTTGAGCAGAGGAATAAAAACAGACAGAAAGTGGCAACGGAAGCCGGCAAAAACCTTTTGCCTGCGTTGCACGTTGCCCATTCAACCAATAAAACGCAAGATGGCTTAAAAGCGAGATTTTGTTTATAAAGAGAAAACTTTTCGAATCAATATTTTTGCTTTTTGATGAATTGTCTTTTATACTAAATAAACATAAACAAATAAAAAATATGAATGAATTCAATATAAACAAAAATGAGCAAAATAACAAAATTATGATTACTGAAAAAATGCATTCAATAACACTGTACAACACAAAAACAAATAACAAGGTTCTGATAACGGATTCTGGTAGAGGGGGCAAAAAAAATATACGTGTAACAGCGTTTTGAAAATTTACATCTGAATTTTTTTTTAGGGGGGTCGAAGTTTTCCTCTTTTTGCACATTCTTATGGTGAATCGGCATACGAAAACCAAGTAACCTCACATTTTACGAATATGATGTGTTCAGCAATTTGATGTAAAATACTACAAAGAACATTTTTGTGGAGCATTTTAACCCTGTAGCTCCTATTTGTATGGGTCAATGTGACCCTTTTTTCTAAAATGCCAAAAAATGTCCTGTAAACCAGGATTTTTTAAGGACAAAATGTACCACGAAAATATTCCCCATAAAATTCTACTATAGATCTCTTTGTAGGAGATTTTAGTACCCATTTTGTTTAAGTACGAAATAAACACTTAAACACATTTTCAGTTTTGGCTTAACTCTGGCGTTCAAGTTAATTTCTGAGCTTTGATGTATTCATAGACCTATAGTAGAATTGTACGGCGAATATTTTCGTGGTACATTTTGTCCTTAAAAAGTCCTGTTTTACAGCACATTTTTGGCATTTTAGAAACAAAAGGGTCACATTGACCCATACAAATAGGAGCTACAGGGTTAAAATGCTCCACAAAAATGTTCTTTGAAGTATTTTACATCAAATTGCTGAGCACACCATATTCCTAAAATTTGAGGTTACATGGTTTTCGTATGCCGATTCACCATAAGAATGTGCAAAAAGGGGAAAACTTTGACCCCCCCTAAAAAAAATATGCAGACGTAAACTTTCAAAACGCCGATACACGTGTATTTTTTTTTGGTCCCCTCTACCAGAATCCGTTGTCAGAACCTTGTTATTTAAAAAAAATTTGATTTTGTTGTGCAGTGTAATTTAATGTACAATGTTGCCCTAAGTAAAGCAGTTACGCAGTATTTGTATAGGTTTTCCATTTCACAATCATTAAGCTAAAAGCTTTCAATTTCAACTGATTATTTTGTTTTCAGTTCAACTTGCAGCGAATGTAAAAACTCACAACAAACTGCATTTACTTTCAGAATAATAACAAACAAAATAACAACTAGAATTCGTAGTCAAATATTATACAACTTGGACGCGTTCTATAGTCAAACAATAACAAAACCAACATGAAAGCAACTAGAAATACAAGTAGAACGAGTGAGAGTGGAAATGGTATTTTATTTATTTGTTTGGCATTTTGCACGTACGAAAAGCCAAATGAATTTATTATGTCCTTAATGACTTAAACAGAATGAATGTAGGTACGAACGAGCTGCACAGAGCGAACACCGAGCACCACGGAGCGTATGAGCAATGTGAGTGGGCGATTGAGTGTGCGGGTGTGTGAGTGGTTGAAGCGCGGCGCCAAAGGACAATGGCATTAGTGCTCAATGGCTGGTGGGCTGGCTGGCTGAATCGTTGGCTGGCACTAACGTGGAAAATCGTTATATTGCAACAGTCATTTGTGATTGTGTGATTTTATGGCAACTGGTCGCGCACGCAGTGCACAACGGCTAAGCGGCCAACGTTTAATGGCATTTGTGCTGCCGTTTGGTTATTGTTATTGTTGCTGTTGCTAGTGTTGGCGTTGGTGTGGCAACTGCTGCCAGCGGAAAGGCTTTGAATCTGCGCTGAAAACATGTTTCCGTTTTAATTTAAAATAATCATAAATTTGCCATAATCATTGGGGAGTGATTGGAGCGACGCACAGTGTCACGATCCCATATAAGCCGTGGCCAAAAATACTTAGCGTTGTCCTATTTCAATGAAACTTGGTGAGATTGTTTTCGTGGTAGAAATTAAGAAATTCACAAAAAATCATTAAAATTGGACCACTGCCACGCCTACCTCCCATACGAAAGGAACTGTAATATTGAAATAACTTTCTAAATATTAGTGATAGAATTATGAAATTTTGTATTTGAGCTTAAAACATAAAAGCTCACACTAAAAATGGGCCATGCTCACTTTCAAAAGTATTCGTATTTTACTACAACTAAAACTGTATTTTTAGAAGGCTGTTTGCGATACTCGTTCCACGATGTAATTTTAATTGGTAAGCTTTCTAAAACCTTAAAGTGGGCGTGGCAGCTGGAGCATATATATATAAAGTGGCCAAAACTTTTTCTTTATGAATTCATGTTTAATTTTTTCAGCTTGTGATACCATATTTTGGTGTAAATATTTAAATTTTTAAAGTGGGCGTGGCATTCTGCTTACTTTTGATGATACGAACAATATGCCAACCTTGTCCTTTATACAGCTCATCATTTCAGCAGCTGCTTTGCCGCTACTTTCATTGAACGTCCGAAGCCATACTTTGAAAAAATCATAATTTTTTACTGCAGGTGCCACTGCACAATGTAAATGTTTAGGTGGGGACGCAAACGTTGCTTTTGTTCATGATTAACATCAACGCCCGTCTTATCTTTAAATAAATTTATAAGAAATTCAAGTTTTTTTGATCGCTTTCTGGCTTCAGCTTTACGCCACACTTCGAAGAAATCACGTATTTTTAGTGGAGGCGTCACTAGAAAAATTCGAATAACAACCAAATAAGCACCTATAAGCAAAAAATTACTGCGGATTATGTTAATACATACTTTTTTGAGTAATTTAGGGTTGAAACCAAAAAAGTGTTTTTGACGTTTTTTAAACTTTTTTTCCACCAAACTTTTGGTTCTTTGTTAGAAGCAAACCAAAAACGTAATTTTTCAATGTAACGGGATTTCACAGTTATTTCAAGTTCATTTCAAAATTCAAAAGTTTTATTTAATATATAGCATGAATGTATTAGTACATAAATTATATATTTATTTGATTTTTCATTCAGCATAAAGAATTACTAAGAATTATTATTTTTGTACATCAACTTTGAAGCTACATAAAAATGGAACGGAGTAGGATATTGAAAATCAAATAACGGATTTTTCTTAGTTGAAATATTATCTGTCGATTGTCATATTCAGTTTAGTCATTTTGTAACATTGATTTTTACCATTTTTGGCCACACTGCGCGACACTGTGCGACGCGTTAATGGTGGCGGGTGCAGTATATTCAAATACCCACACACACACACACACACACACAAAGATGTGGTAATAGATTGAAGGCTGCGTGCAGTATTGAAATTTTATGTACATTATGTATGGTGCAGGCTTAAAGTAAATAGAACGAAAGTGAACGTTTTGTGCGTGATCGAAAAGGCTTAAAGCTTGGCAACATTCCAACTGCCCCCTTGGGTGTAGGAAATAATGTGTATAATATTTTTTTTATATTTTTTTATTGCTCTCAAAAATCATTAAAAATGTTAATTGCATATTTGTTGTGCTTTTGTGTGGCAAATTGTAATGCAAATTTTTATAATTAATGCCGCAAAGAGTCAAATAAATTCCGTGCTATGCGGCGTATGAGTGACATATTTGTTTAATTGCTTTTGCTGCAACAACAAAGACGCGCGTGCGAGCATTACGTGAATTATAAATAAATGTCAACACTTTTCGCTGTGTGTGATGGGTATGAATGAACTGCTTTTTATCAGCAACTTCCATTTAAACATTTAAATACACATTAAAGGGATTTCGCCCAGAGCACAAAGCAACAACAGCTGACAAATACACTTGGCACACGCAAATACTTTAACACATGCCAACACAGACACACAGACACACGTTCACGTACAAGTTTGATTGTATGCGTGAAACTTGAGATACGCAGCTACGCAAGCAGTTGAGCGGTAACCAAGGATTCAGCCGCGTCTGCAACCGGAAGACTTAATGCAATGTGTAAATCATGAATCCTGCTGGGGGGCACGACGGCCAAGTTGCGGGGCAACATGCAACAAATAATACAGCGCTGGGTGGTCTCACACATACACACACACACAAACAGAGGCAAACTTTATGCCGCGCGCGTTTCACCAATTTCGCTCGGCACTCGACGCTACTTTTGACCCTACTTTGCTCGCTCGCAGTCAAGTGTGCGCCACCTTTATTTTCCTCGCTTGCTCCTGCTTCATTTTTCGCTTTCTGTCTGCTGGCTCCTCAGACGCCACGAATTTGCTGTGTCGAGTTTGCTACATAAAATATTGTCTAAGGCTATTCCGCTGCCACTTTGCGCGCGGCGTTTGCGTGTATGTCCGTCTGCATGTGAGTGTGTGTGTTTGTGTGTTTGAGTATTTGCTTCCTTGCGAACTTTGGCCGTGCACTTTATGGCAGCGCCGCAGGTCGCGTGTACAAAACCATGAATTTCCTGCTTCCTTCACTACGCTTAAATTTTTTTCAGTCAGTCTACGCTCGCCTATATACACTCACAAATGTATCTATATGTGTATTTATATGCATGTAAATTCATATGTATATTTGTGTGTGTGCATGTCAGCTTGTCTGTGCCGCTACTCCATCGACCGCTCTCCACTACCGAAAAGCATAATAACAGCGGAATAGCACATAAAGGCGCACATAAGCGGCGCACTTTATAACTTTCATTCTCGAAAAAATCAGTTTGAAGTGATTTAGTAGTTTTGGCATTTACGGGCGCATATGATTTAAGTTTATATATTTAGGTGTTTGCATATGTGAGGGTTTGGGTTTGGGTTTGGAAAAGCGAAAGTGTTGTGCAAATGCAGCAGAAGGAAAACTTTATTTATTTCTACTGCCAGGAAGTGCAATTTGAGGTTTTCTGATGTGCTGCCTTCAGGTGGCTGACGTATGAGTGGTCGCTAATGTTACTCATACCACATGGTGTGCAATCGTAAATGTTAGATACTCATACCACCTGGTGTGCGTTAGGCAATGTTACTCACACCACCTGATGTGCAAGGATTTCAATCTGATAATTTCACTAGCGAGCAAAACGAGTTATAAATCGATTGTATAGTTTTATTTGGCGTTATTTTCATAGCAAACTGTAGATAGATTTCAATGCGATTTTGTTTTTTTTAATGTTTCCACTATCACTGGGATCATGTGTTGCATATGATATTTTTGATTAGTCATATTTTACAGCCAAATTTTCACTGTTTAGAAAACACAGAACAATCATATGGATCACATTTGCTCCGCTGTTGTGAAAGTTTCATCTTGCCATATTGCAATAAAATAGTGAAAGTGTTTAGTGTTCTGCATTGTTCGAGCCAAAAAAAACTAAATTTTAGTCATAAAAACATGTGGTCTGGAAGAAAGTTCCGTTTAGCGTTTTTCCGGATGGTTGAGGTCAATTGCAAACAACTCAAGGAACACAACTCGCAGCAACTAAACGATGATTGGAAAGATAATGCTTCGAGAGTTATTTTTAGTTGAAATTGTTGCAATGCTTGGCGTTTGAAAAAGGAGAAAAGTATTAAAAAATAGTGAAATGTTTTCTTAATATCGGGTGTTTTTTTTAGAGGTATAGAATTCGAATTGAAATAAAACACAAGAAAATCGTTTTAATGTCCATCAATTTGGCTTTATTGGAAGGATAATTTTATGCCATTAATGTTTAAATATGATTTCGGGCATGTGGCCGCCGCGGCTGGCTCGAATAAAGCCAATTCTACAGGTCCAATTTTCAACCACTTTTTCGAGCATTTGGGGCCGTATGTCGGCAATAACGCCACGAATGTTGGCTTCCAAGTCCCCTAACGTTTCTGGTTTGTTGGCGTAAACGAGCGACTTCACATATCCCCAAAGAAAATAATCCAATGGTGTCAAATCACACAATCTTGGTGGCCAATTGACAGGTCCATTCCGCGAAATTATGCGCTCATCGAATGTTTCCTTCAATAAATCGATTGTGACGTGCGCTGTGTGGCATGTAGCGCCGTCTTGTTGGAACCACAACTCATCCACATTCATGCCATCCAATTCGGGAACAAAATAGTCGGTTATCATGGCTCTATACCGGTCTCCATTAACGGTAACTGACTCCTCTTCTGACTGGGTCCTCTTCAACATTTTGCTCTACAGCGGCAATTGTTTCTTCGGTGCGCACTGTTCGACGTCTCTGCGGATGCGTATTATCACATAGAGTAAACGTAGTGCGAAAACGACCCATGGTTAACCGAATTAATTGCTCTGATGGACGATTATGTCGACCATAAAATGGACGGAGCTTGCGGTAAACTTCGCGAACTGAACCATTATTTTCGAAATAAATTTGCACGATTTGCAAGCGTTGTTCTTTTGTCAACCTGTTCATGATGAAATGGCATACCAAACTGAACATAAATGACATTAGAGTTGCCAGATTTGACCACAAAATGCCAGTTTTATCTCTATTCGAAAAACAAACCTCTAAAAAAAACACCCTATACAATTACAATAGATGGATCAAACTGTGTACCTGCAACTCATCAAGGAAAACATGGCCAAAGTAAGACCTGAATAGGACGAATCAACTGCTTGGAAACTCCGTGGGGAATACCGCAAGACTCACTGCGGTTCTTATGGGTCATTGGCCCTTGGCCCTAAAAAGCCAGTATAAAAAATGAGGATATGGCACCAAAACGGCTAATTGTGCTAACTATTTAGCTTTGGTAGCAACCACTCAACCAAGTAACCAGGCTGACCAGAAAACAGAAACACAAAGCTAGATAAGAAAAAGAATTCAATGTTTACATTCTCCATGAGTTGGACGCAAAAAACATGACAGATTCAAATGACATCTTCTATGCGATACTGAAAGGCAATGAAATAGAATCATTTCTGAAACATGTCATAGCTGGCAATGAAAAATGTGTCACGTACAACAATCTAAAGTGTAAATGATTATTAATAAAGGATGCTGAGTGGTCACAAGTATTTGTGAAGGCAGAAGTGACGTCCAAAAAGGTGATGCTGTTTGTGTGTTGGGACTTGAAGGGAATCATTTACCATGAGCTACTTCCGAAAGCTACTTCTGGCTGTTGAGACGATTGATTCTCAACTCTAGCAGACAAATGGAGAGATTACGCCAGACAATTGTAAGAAAACTGCTCAATTTGAAGTTGAAAACCGCCTTGAGACAACACATTCTGGCCAACACTTAGAAAGAGGAATCCTTAGAAGGAATTAGAGTAGTTTCAAATCGAATATGTGAAAAAACTTGAATTAATTATTCAAGCTCTCATTGCCCGAAAGTGATGGCGAAGGTGAATATGAAATGGCTTTGGACCCAAAGTCAAGTTAGAAAAAATTTAAAAAATATATCTAGAAAAAATAAAAGTATACATTTCTATATTTCATTGTAAAGGGAACAATATGGTAACAAACTTATTGTACCTTAGTAATGGATTTTTTCGAGAAAGAAATCCGTTAAAAAAAAATTTTTATAAAAAAATACTTTTTTCGCATACAACTTTTTATTAGTACATTTAACGTATCTAATGTTGCACATCAGAAGAAATGTACACAAAAGACCTTTCGTTTGATACCCATATCGTGCAAATCAGTTGGAGATTAATTGAGTTTTTTAATAAAAAGTTTGAACTTTGACCCCAAGTTACGCCTTTTATGGGCGTTTCCCAGTCAAAGTTTCCCAGTCAATTATTTTCACGAGGGTTCGCTGTACTGCATTTATGCCTCGACGAAAAACTGGGGTTTTTGGGACATTTTTGTCGAAAACACAGTTTGAATGTATTTTTTTTGGATTGGTGTCTTAAGCAAATTTGTTGGTCGTTAAAATATCTACAAACTTACCGAAGACAGTAAAGCGATATTCGGAACGATTTAGGACCAATTAGCATTTAAACGTTCGAAGACTTAAGCGACGAACTCGACTGAAATGAGCAAAATTCAAAGTCGGATTTCTCTTAAACTAGAGCCAATCCAGCCAAACGTCTGGTGGATCTCAACTCAGTATACCTATAGAAAAGTCGCTCAGTAGGTCCCCCGCTTGTTACTTTTTTTGAGGGTAAATTTCACGCACAGTGTAATGAAGCATATTTGGTTTACAAAAATTTATTTTCATTGTACAATTTCAGCCTTGAAGATCTGAGTGAGTCAGAGAAGCGAAGACATGCCTACTTTGAATTTTTAATTTCAAACGCAGGCATTTTTTTAGGTAGAAAACAACACTTTCTACATATCCATGTGACTAAGAGTAGTCTGTATAAATTTAAAATATTTAGAAAAATTATTTAGATAAAATTATATTTCCACAGGACCCAATCTTCTTTCTATAGTCAACAAGTACAATAATTCGCTTAATTAATTTAAATTACTAAGATCTCAAAATGCCGTTCATTTGTGAGTAAAAATGAAGTTCAACCCTCTTTATTGCGTCGGTAATAATAACAACAACAACAACAACAACAGCATCAATGGCAACACAGACTGCATTGGCATTGGCCATAATGAAAGCGACAGCATCAAACGACAGCGCTCGCGCCGAAGCAGTCAACGTTCAATTAATTTGAACGTTGACTGCTTCTGCTTAAAAGCAATGAAAAAAAAAAAAACAGCAGCCGGCAGGACACAACAACAAAACGACATCTGGCAGCAGTGGCTGGCTATGCCAAGTACAAAGCAAATACAACGCACACAAACGCAGACATGGACAAACAAAATGCACTTTGCACAAAGGCGCAAGTGGCAGACAAATAAACAAACAGCAAACAGCGCTGGATAGATAGAACGATGGATAGATAAACAGACAGACAGACGAATAGATGCATGAATTCGCTGGCTGATTGTGGGCGGCGCACTGCGACTGTTCCATGCGACTTAACGTCGGCGAACTCATCTGCATTTCGCTTGAAATGCCTGCAATGCTGCTTGTTGCAGGTTTTAGCTGTTTACCTTCGCCTTAATGAAGTTGTTTTTTTCTTGAAATTTACGCATTTGCGGCGCAGAAAATGAGAAAAGACGACTGCGGGTATTAACAGCAACAAAAACAACAAGTAATTAGTAAGCAATGCGTTCAGCAGCTGTCGGCTTGGTATCAACAGAAAGAGTAACTTTAAGAGCTGAAATTAAAGAAAGAAAATGAAAATAAATAAATAGTTAATAAAAATAAATTGCAAGAAAAAATAATAAAAATACACAAAATAATAAAAAATAAAAATAAACTTTTAAAATAAAACAAACATTGAATTGAAAAACTGAAGTCGGAACCAACGAATAACCGAAGGTGAAAAACGTTCCAAGCAGAAATGGCCACAGAAGCTGCTTGAAAACAAATGTATGAAAATGAAAATAAATGAAAGCAGCAAAATTAAAATTGAAATAAACTGTGTCCTGTGCTGTTGTGGCAACACTGCCCCCTCCTGCGCGCTTATAATTACACTGCTCCAGGCGCATTTTTCACACAGCGTCCACCTTAAGTTCGCCGGCCTTGTGGCGCCCTTCATGCGCCCAACGAAACCAACTTCATTGGCGCATTCGCTTCGAAGCATCTTCATTCGGATAAACACTACACAGAAGGAAGATTGGATTGGGGCGAGCGAGAGGAAAAAAGCGTGTAAGGATAGCGGAAAAAATGCCAACTCACCTTGAGAAAAAACAATCCGCCTGCCGGCAGCGTAATCCTGTGTGATCCTGGCAGTATTTTCAGTGGCACGCCATCCTTGTACCACTGTATTGTGGGCGTTGGTGAGCCTTCCGCTTTGCAATTAAGTGTCGCCGGCTCATGCCGCGGCACGGTCGTGTCTATGGGATGCTCGACTATCCGCGGCGGATGCGAACCTGCAACGAAACGAAGCGAACAGCGTCGCATAAGTACACAAACGAATACAGTATGGAAGAAATGCTGGAGAGAACGTCGCGATGCAGCAAATACCGTCGCTGACAAGTAGCGCGCCGCATGAAATTCAAGATGCGTCAGCTAAAGCGTTGTGTTGCCGCCTGCGCCGCCTCGTCGGCCATGTGCAGCAAATTATAAACTTAATGCGAATTGCAAATGATGGCAATGCAAATGGGGCTCCACTTCGCTTTACCCACTGCAATTACGCGCAGCTGCAATTGCCGTCATCGCCATTTGCTCGCTGCTACGACCGCACGCGTATGTGTTTATTTATTTATTCGTATTACGCTTTCGTTGTCTTTACTCGGCAGTTTGTTAATTTAAAAATATTATTGAAAAAAAAAACACACTTAAAATTCCACTGCTTTAGGCATAATGAAGTGCAGGCGACGAGGCGCTCACTTTACAGGTGGCAAATGGCCCTGCGAAATATTTGCAGCTGGCCGCAATTTGCTGCAATTTTTGCACTTCTTCAATAAGGGAAATGCGAGCGTGCAGTATGTAAGCCGATTGTGGAAAATATTTTATTTATTTATTGAGTACCTACTTCAAGCAGAGCGTGTTGTGTGATTTTTGCGTATTGAAATATATTTTTAAGGCTGTCCATTGGGATTAATCGGCATCTCTTTGCAGTGCACAATAGTCACACAAATGGAGGTAATTCGAAGTATGGAGAATTGTCAACGTAAAATCTCAGTCAATCAAGTAAAACCTAAATTAATGCTTTTGACTCTGTTGAACACTTTCGATACTACTTTTTACGGGGAAATGAAAAAATTAAATTTCGAAAGCCATATAGAGCTCAGGAATCTATAAAATAGTGTGTTGAAAATTAGTTCCAAAACAACGATTAGGACATTAAACTTCAAGGCCACAAAAGCATGTAAAATGAAATCTTAAGATTGCAAAAAGTTTTCATTTAATTAATGAATTTGTAATATTTAATGAATTGTATTGTTTTGTGTTTATATGAATTTGTTAATTATTAAAATAATCTATAAATAAATCAATTAATCATAATCATAATCAATTAATTAATGAATTTGTAATATTTAATGAATGGTATTGTTTTCTATTTATACGAATTTGTTAATTATTAAATTAAGCAATAAATAAATCAATTAAGCTACTGATCAATTGACCAATCAAGTAAATAATTAGGAAATCAAATAATAAAATTACCAAGTTATCAATATGGTTGGATTCTTGATAATTAGTTAATTAAATGATTTGACAATTAACTACTCAATGAATTAACCAATCAATAAATATGCATTATCATCAATATGCAAACTCCCCAAGATGAAATCCTGTGTGCGCCACTGAACTAACCTATTATACAATTAATCAATGAAACAAGTCATCACTAAATCGATTGGTGATTATAAGATTTATAATTTATTTATAAGATTATAAATAATTAAAAACAATTATTTTATTTATTTTTTTACTTAACTAATTTATTATTTTTATTGATATAATTATTAAATAAAATTAATTGTTAATAATCATTTAAGTAATAAAGAATCAATTATTTAGTGAATAGTTACTTAATTTTCAAATTAATTTATTTTAAATTCGTTAATTTTTAAATTCATAACTAACTAATTATTTAATCAACTATTTTATTAATATATAATTCTGTCAATCAATTACCAATGAATCAATGAATCGATCAATTAAGCCACTTATCAACTAACCAATTAAATAATCTATAAGTAAATCATATAATAAAATAACCAAGTAATCAACAACCTAGTCAATTATTTTATTAATTGGTTAATTAATCATTTATTCAATTATTTAATCAATAAACTAAACTGTTATTCAACCAATCACTGAAACTAGTACTAAAGCTGATTTCATCAGTTAGTCAATTAAAAGAATTGTCAATTAATCACTCAATGAATTAATCAATCAGTAAAATAACTTACAACTCAATTAATCAATGAAACAATTAATCAATTAATCGCTAACCGAGTGATAAATCAACCAATTATTTGAATAAAATAATAACAAATAATAACAATAAAATCATTTAAATTAAATAGTTAAAATAAATTTTATTATGAATCAATTGTTCACTAAATAATTACTTAATTTTTAAATTCATAACTAACCAATTATGTAATTAATAATTAACCAACTATTTAATTAAACTATAATTCTGACAATCAATTATCAATTAATCAATTAATCGGTCTAATTGAACCACTTACAATTAACCAATCAAATAATTTACAAGTTAATCATATAATAAAATAACCAAGTAATAAATAATTAACCAGTTAGTACATCAATTAGTTAATTAATCACTCATTGGTTAATCATAACAATCAATAAACTAACCTGTTATTCAACCAATCATTAAATCAAGTACTAAAGTTCACTATATCAGTTAGTCAATTAAAATATTTATCAATTGAACTAATCAATCAGTAAACTAACTTATAATTCAAGTGATAAATCAACCAATAGTTTAAATAAGTATTTAATAAATTAAAATTGTAATAATCATTTGTACTAAAGTTCACTATATCAGTTAGTCAATTAAAAAATTTATCAATTCTTATCAGTTTTATCAGATTTATCAATCAACCAATAATTAAAAAAGTATTAAATAAATTAGAATTGTAATAATAATTTAATTAATTATGAATCAATAGCTAATTCTTTCTTAAATTAACCAATAATTTAATTACTAATTAACCATCTAATAAATTAGTCTATAATTCTGTAAATTAATTAGCGATGAATCAACTAATGCATCAGTACTACCTACTTACTTATCAATTAACCAATAAAATAATTAATAAGTAAATGAAGTAATTAAAAAACCAGGTAATCAATTTATTACCCATTAATATATCAATTATTTAACTAATAATTCAATAAATAAATCAAGCAATAAGCCAGCCTATTATTTACTAAGTCAATGAATCAAGCCAACAATAAGTCGATTAGAGAAAAATCAACCATTTCATTAAACATCAATAAACTATATTAACTTACTATTCCATCAATCAGTGAATCATGTACTAATGCAAACCATATTAATTAGTTATTGAAGCGAATTGTTAATTAGTCATTCAATGAAATAATCGCCAGCCTATTATTCACTTAGTCAACAAATCAAATCATCAATTGTCGATTAGCCAAGAGAAAAATCAACCTATCATTAAATAAAAATCAAAATTAATAATCATTTATTATCTAATGAACCAAATGCTAACTGAATAGTTTAATCATTTGTAGACTAATAATTAAACAATTAATTACTTAATAAGTTAATAAGTTAATAACGAACCAACCACTTAATTCATTTATAATGTTGACCATTAATTAATCAAATATTTATTTAGTCAAACTAAAAAGAGAACAACTTATTTGTTAAAATTTTATTCGATCAAATAAATCAATTAATTAATAAATTAATTAATCAATTAATTAATCAGAAAACATTATTCTGGTACCTTTACACTCTCTTTTACCCTTTTTTTCTAATCTCACATTTTAATTCATTATCAATTATTTCATTAAGTATTAAATTACTAATTTAATGGATTAATGAATTAATTAAATAGTAAATTAAAAATTTAGTCACGAAACCAATCAATAAATTAGTTACAAGTATCAATCAACTAATCAATGCACCAGATAATCAATCAGAAAACATTTTTTTTGTAACATTTCAATCCTTTCTACTCTCAAATTTTTAACTTTATAACACTCTATAAACTTTATTTATTACAAAACCTTAAGTAATTATTTCGCCCTGATTGGATCAATAAATCGTAAACTTTTTCTATAAACCCGCAGGCCATATTTATGGGCTCCAATCAGTTAATCGTAACCATTTGTTCCTCATTGGAACCTTAGGATTTATATATATAGTCAATCAATTGGTGGAAAAGGCAATTAATTATGCAATCAATCAATCAAACATAATCTGTATCACATTTCATTAGTTTCTTCCCTCAAATATCAAATTTCTTCCACACCTCTTCCAACCACCCAACTACCCATTTCTACCCTCATTTCCATGTCTCCATTTTTTTTTTTACTTTACTGTCACGTGTGCGCTTGTAATGAATTAATTGTGCATATAACGAAATGCGCCGTTTGCTCGTTGCATGCGGGTACGTCATTGTTTTATAAATTATGGCAACTCTCGTTTGCCTCAATGTGCCGTTCGCCTGCATGCAACTCTGAGTGATTTTCATTGTTGCCGCTTTTGTTGTTTTGTGTTGTGTTGATCATTTCTTTTCAACGTTTTATTTTTATTCGTTGCCTGAGCACTGGAACAATTTACATTGCCTTACAATGGCTTAAGACAATAACAACAGCAAAGTTGCTGGCAACGCCAAACGACAAAAACAACAAAGCGGCCAGCCGGCTTTGCGTGTCGTTCTTTCTTTCTTGTTGTTGACTTTAACCCCACTTTCAGTGTTATTTACGTTTTCTGACTGCTTTTTTGGTTTAACTACTTTTTCATTTGGTTTTTGTTTTACGTTTTCAGTTTTCATTTTTTGTTTTTCTTTTATTCTTTTATTTTTCTGTTCGTGTGCCGTCTCGGCGTTTGGTTGCATGCAACCAATTTCGTGTTGAATTCATGCGCTCGTGCGCGTCTTTATTCTTCACAACTTAGCGGCAAGTTTGCGCGACTTTGTTTATGCATGACGGCCTATTAACGATTAACTTTGGCCATTTAAGCGACAGCGAAACGTTGCCACACTGAACGCGACGCACGCGACACATTTGCAACGTGCTGCAAGTCTGCTCGACGACGCCGGCACAAAGACATAAACTAAAACTTTTACGTTAGGCAGGCAGGTCGTCAGGCAGGCAGCAACCACATGCAACATTGATGTGTGTGCGGTTAAAGACTTTGAAAAATGTCCTGCCAAAGGACTTGCAGCGTACACCGCAATGTCGCGTGTGTGTGTGTTTGTGTGTGTGTGTGCAAGCGTGGCGTGTCGCTGCACGTTTCGGCAATTGTGACAGTTGAAAATTACTGTTACATATTTACATATGTTACATATTCACATATGTGTGCGGCTTTGTTGGCAACGTCCAACTTTTACTTTCTCTGCGGCGCTTTTTTAGAAAAGTTTTAAACGTGAATGCATGGAAGGTCGATTTCTTGTTTAATTTTTAATTTAAATTTTCTAACTAAATTGTTGAAATATTTAACTTAATGACATTTATAAAAAAAAGTTGTATAATAAGGATCCATGAAAAGTCCAGAAGGACCATATTGGCTCATGAGTCAACCTTCAAGTCTTGATTCAGTTTTATATTTAAATTTTTGAAAAATTTCTTAACGGGCTATTCTGAAAATAATCGTATTTAAGATCGAAGTCCATTTGTATAGTTACATAGTTTAATAAATAAATTAATAATAATAATAATAATAAATAAAAAATAAAAAAATAATAATAAATAATAAATGTTAAATGTTAAATATTTTATATTAAATATTAAATATTTTATATTAAATATTTAATATTAAATATTAAATATTAAATATTAAATATTAAATATTAAATATTAAATATTAAATATTAAATATTAAATATTAAATATTAAATATTAAATATTAAATATTAAATATTAAATATTAAATATTAAATATTAAATATTAAATATTAAATATTAAATATTAAATATTAAATATTAAATATTAAATATTAAATATTAAATATTAAATATTAAATATTAAATATTAAATATTAAATATTAAATATTAAATATTAAATATTAAATATTAAATATTAAATATTAAATATTAAATATTAAATATTAAATATTAAATATTAAATATTAAATATTAAATATTAAATATTAAATATTAAATATTAAATATTAAATATTAAATATTAAATATTAAATATTAAATATTAAATATTAAATATTAAATATTAAATATTAAATATTAAATATTAAATATTAAATATTAAATATTAAATATTAAATATTAAATATTAAATATTAAATATTAAATATTAAATATTAAATATTAAATATTAAATATTAAATATTAAATATTAAATATTAAATATTAAATATTAAATATTAAATATTAAATATTAAATATTAAATATTAAATATTAAATATTAAATATTAAATATTAAATATTAAATATTAAATATTAAATATTAAATATTAAATATTAAATATTAAATATTAAATATTAAATATTAAATATTAAATATTAAATATTAAATATTAAATATTAAATATTAAATATTAAATATTAAATATTAAATATTAAATATTAAATATTAAATATTAAATATTAAA
Organism: Melieria crassipennis; assembly: GCA_963668005.1. Classification (NCBI taxonomy): domain Eukaryota; kingdom Metazoa; phylum Arthropoda; class Insecta; order Diptera; family Ulidiidae; genus Melieria; species Melieria crassipennis. The sequence goes on from OY764961.1 coordinate 21,807,285, forward strand.
TATTAAATATTAAATATTAAATATTAAATATTAAATATTAAATATTAAATATTAAATATTAAATATTAAATATTAAATATTAAATATTAAATATTAAATATTAAATATTATATATTAAATATTAAATATTATAAATAAAATATTAAATATTAAATATTAATTTTTAATTATAGTAATATTAATAATTATATTAAATATATTAAATTAAATATTAAATAAATTAAATATTAAATAATTAATAAATAATTATATGTAATAAAATTAAAATATATTAAATACTAAATAATAAAAACTATTATTTTTTGTTTTCAATTAATAAATTTATAGCGCATTAGTTCAAAAAATTTTCTTTCGCTTTTTGAAGACTTGGTGATTTGAAGACTTGGTGACTTGGTGATTTTGGTATAAAATGAAACTGCCAAAAATTTGGTCAAAATGTTTTCCGATATAAAATTGTCTGGTATTTCGAAATCTTAAGTTAAATTTTTATAAAAATTTAAATTAAATAATCACAAAAAAGAAATAAGAACAAACTTTTTTTCAATAATTCTAAATCAAAATTGTGAAGTAATGTCTGTAGCCACTGAAATTTATCTTTAAGATAGATTGAGATGTATAGATGAATCAAAAAAAATTTTCAGAATATTCATTTCAGTTAATTCAAAAAAGTTTTAAAAGAGCTAAAACAAAATATTTTGGAATTTTGTAAATATCGAAAGTTTAAACAATTTCACTTTGGTAAATATTTTAGTTGATCTTTGTAACGTTCGAATAGACTTGCTGGAAAAATTCTTGAAAAAGGTAACAATGTTTTGGATTCAACGGTTTAATGTTAAAGTTAGTGCAAGATTTAAGGCTGAGTTAATTTATAAACTAATTTTATATGTCAATCTTGTTAAGCACTTTTTGGGTGAAGAGGCACTTCTCCCTTGAGGGTCAAACCACTTTTAAGGCTTTGGAGGAAGGTAGGTACGTATCAGAGACCGGCAATGAGTACTAATAAATTTAGTATACTTAAGTCATGAGCCATAACAATTGGTGCAAGTGAATACTCAAACCAATTCAACAATATACTATTACTCATTTGCACCAAATCATCAAAACACTCAAAATTCTCTTACACGAATATGTACCGGTATTTTGTGTGTATATTGGTTACTGACTCATAATCTGATTTGACTCACTTGTTCGTGTGATGAGTTGAGTAATAGTTCGTGTTGTGCTTCGCGCTTTTTGCTAAACAGTAATTTTTTGCTTTTGGACGCGTATCTGATTGCAGCTGTGCATTGATGCAATATTCTTTTCTTAAATTCTGTTTTCAACAAAAAAATTAAAATAATTTTTGTTCATCTTTATAGTTTTTTAGTTATTTAACTTAGAATGAGTATTATTTGTACGTGTATATTTTTTCTAGTATAATTTTTCATATTTATGAATTCTTTTAATTTAATTATATTTAAAAAGCATGGATTTGATCTCATTTTGTTATTTACAAATAAAAACTAACAAAAAGTTCATTTAATTGCTTTGCATTTATTGACCTGCGTTTTGGTTTTCCGCTTTTTGTTGCAATATTCTCAATTTCAACTAAGGAGAAAGCGAAACTGAAAATTACTCCAATGACTTAAGTCATTCCATTGAACCATTGGTGTTTCTTGGTGTTGTGAGTGATTACAGTATAACACAATGAACCTATTCACTCAATGACAGATCTGAGCACGCACCGGTTCATATCAGCAAAGAACTTATTCATTGTTCACACACAAAATATGTGTGCATGCGTAAACGTGTATGCGTGGATATGAGTCGGATGTTTTTCTTTGACTCAAATCCACTAATACTCTTTCTTGTGTTATTCAACCAATGACTTGAAAAAGTGAATAATTGCAGTTCTCTGGTACGTATGTAGATACTAGAATCATAAAGGCTATCACAAGGCTAACAATCGACCTTAATTCCGCTAAATCATTGAAATACTTTGGGGTGCTTACGAACTGTGAATATTTAGTCCTTTGAATAGAGATAGTACTGTGAATAGTTCTATTGACAAGATCCCCCAGATTGTCGAAACTGAAGTTGGCCAGGTGAGTCTTCCTTCTTCTAGACGATGCAGGAGAAATTCATAGAAGGTGAAATGCATTATCTTTTTGTTCGCGTCCATACAACTTTGACAGAAGTAATTAGACAGCAAACTCATCCTTCCTGTTTGGGTGCCAATAGGACAGTGACCCATTAGAATACAAATCATGGTTCTCATCTGGTCTGTTTTTAGTTAGAAAAGTTACCTATTAAGTGCAGTGAAAGTTGACAGCCAAATTTAGTGCACAGTTTACTCTGTGTGGCATGCAGCCCATGTTAGGTTAGTTTTTTGTATGAAATTTGTGTGAATACGAAACTAACAAAAGGTTTCGAGGCTTAAAAGAAGTATTAGTACCACGAATTGACATGTCACGAGGAGCAAACAAAAATTAACAAAATTTTTTCCAGCACAATTTCCACTGAATAAAAACCATTTATGGCTTTAAGGGAAACTACACACAACAACAACAAAATGCACTAAAACAAAAAATTGTCCCAAGAAAGTCTTCAGTTTTATGTGTCATCAAGTTCGATTTTCTTTGCAGATTGTAAACTGAATTAATTTTCTTGCTTTGAGCAGATTCTCGGTTGCTTGGCTTGTTTACATGCCATTTCGCTGCAATATCGATTGCATCCTCAGGACACTAATACAAATAATAAACGTTTTATGTTGCATAGCAGCAACAGGCAAATTTTTATTGAAAGTGGCAGAGCAGCTGCTGCACGTTGAAAACATTTTTACATACGGAATTTTCCATGTAGCCAGCAATTTTGTGTACATGTAGATGTATGAGTGTGTTTCTGTGTGTGTGTGTGTGTGCGAGCATGTCAATGTAACAGTAATTTAACCTGCGGCCACTACAGCTTTTGCGCTTTTCTGCTGCTCGTTGCTCTTATGCTGTTGTTGTCATTGTTGTTGTAGTTGTACTTGTTGCCACAGCACATGCCACATCACTTTGCATGCATTTGTGTCAGCAATGCACTTACAATAACAACAACAGTAATTACAAATACATACAAGCGTAATTGAAATTGTTGTCGTCGTTGTTGTTGTTGTACCAGCATAGCGTTCTGTGTGCGCTATTTGGGGGATTGGTGTTGTTGTTGTTGCTGTTGTAGTCGAGCTCGTTTGGTTGCATAGTGCACACTGGTCATTTGCCCGTTGGCGTTGTGCATTGCTGACGATGTTATTGTTGTTTTTGTTGTTGTTGTTGTTAGCACAGCATGCAAATGTGTGTTATTACGAAGGAAAGCAAAGCAAAAAAATTGCCAACGGAAATTGTTGCAAATGTTTTGTTTGTTGTGTGCAATCTACGCGCTAAAATTACTGCAATTTTTCTTGCCAACTTTTTTTTTCTTCTAGCTTAACAATTTCTAAGCATTTGCTTGCCTTTTTATTTCTTGGCATTTTCATTTTCCTGTTTTTTCTTTTGAAATTTTTGCTGCTCTTGTTTTTATTATTTTGTTTTTTGTTACTCGACACTGTGCGTGTTCCGATCGATGCATGCAACTAGCTGCTGAAGTTTTTTGTATATGCTACCAGTGTATGGCATTTTCACAGTGTTCGTGGCTGTTAGTGTTGCTTGAGGTTTTATTAGTACTTCACACAAAAACGGTGTCATTATTTATTTTCTTTGTTGTATGCAATAAGTAGGAGTTGGTTGTTGGGACTATGGAACTATGGAACGGATGGTCAGTTATTGAACGCTCTAAATGGAAAAGTGATTCATTACATAGTTTAATAAGCCATAGAATTGACGGAAGGACAAACTGACAAAAACGCCTTCCATATTTCTTCAAGTCCTATGCTAAACTAAATATTTTATGAAGGCGTATAGGTAGATGGATGGAGTAGACTGCCTTCAGCCTGATTAGACATAAAGGCACATAGGCTAGTTTGACCCTTTGTGATAGCTCAGGACTTAGTCCTACTTAAAGTTCAAACCATACAGAAGCTATAATGAGGCGTTTTGAGCCATTTATATCTGCGTTTGATAGTTCAGGACTTAGTCCTACTCAAAATTTGAACCATACCAGTAATAACTTCAAATCATTAGGTTGAATATGGCTCTATTCAGATTGGGCAAACTTTTCGTGTGCCTCCAGTCCAATACTCGTACTGGGCGAATTCTTATTTGTAATTTTCTTTCCTATAGTTAGATTATACAGGGTGTTCCTAAAAGTGAACTATTAAATCTTTAACCGGTCGCACGGCATCAAATCGATCGCACTTGATACATTTTCGATACAAAAATTATAAACAATCAACCAACAAATTCTCGTGCACTTGCAGATGTTAGAAATTGTGGCATGACCGACAGTGATGGGACGTCTGTGGTGAATTTAATGACCGAACCCAAATCGAAATTGCAAAATTTTAATAGGGCAGAAATTGCGCGCGACAGCTGGAAGGTTAAATTTAGTATTGGATTAGGCAATTTGGATGTCAAATCTATTTTTGATGATTAGATTACCTCCAGAGAACATGAAACTATATTTGGGTGTACCAATTGTAAACAATTTCAATCCGCTTTGAAAAAAACTATTAGTCATTGAAACTAAGACGGTTCTAAGTCTAAATTGCAGTACTTTGAACTTGTTGTAACTTGAGGTTACGTCTAGTAAGTAGTGCAAATGCCGCCTTACCACTTTCTTGCTGAGAAAGTGACCTGTGCACTGTGCTTTGTGGTAGACAGTTGGACACATAGTGTCAGTATCTGCAGTTGGGGAGTAGAAGTTTGTGCTTACTGAGACATTTGTCCATAAAAAAGAAGCAACACTAGCCATAAGGAACAAAGCTAAGGAATTTTAATCACAATGACATAGTTGAGATCACACGCAACATAGCTAATAGAAAGGAATCCGTTAATTAAAGTTGACTTGCATATAGCTCAACATCAACAGGGAAACGAAAAGCGAACCACTGGGTGCGCTTTGGCCAATTCGCCAGAAGATTTTAACTGACCGATTGCGCTTTGGCCAATTCGCCAGAAGGTTTCAACCAGTCGATGTCGATGGAAAGGTTTTCAGCTGTCTCAATCCTAGTTGTGCTTCGGCCAATTCGACAGAAGGTTTTAGCCGGTCCATGTCGATGGATAGGGATTTATTTTAATCTGAACGGGGGAAGAAAAATTGAGCCACTAGCTGCGCTTCAGCCAATTTGCCAGAATTTTTCAACCGGCCGATGTCGATGGACAGGGATTAATTTTACTGTAATCAGGAGAACAAAAACGAACCACTGCACAGTGATTCGTTCCATAGACAAAATTCAAAAAATTTATAGTCTCAGAATTTTACGAATTTGATGTAATTTAAAAGATAAAACTCCAACTAAGAAAACCCCAAAAAATTTGTGCAAAAAATAATTAGTGTGTGTGCAAAAGTGGCTCAAAGTTGAAACTTTTTTCACAAAAAAATTTAAACACATATTTTCTGTTTTTTAGTCATTGAGTAAAAAAAAATTGTAAAAATACATTATTACCAAAAAGTTGCTTAAACTTTCAATATAGATTAAGAAATGATGTGACCATTTTCGCTTTTAATGTTTTCTCAAAATTTACAAAGCTGAGGCGTTTACTTCACTTTTAATTCAAAATATTTTTCTAAATTAAAAATCTGAAAACATCTAAAAAGTATGTGAAGGTATGTTCCTGGATTTTTTTTTATTTTAAGAAACATTCTTTCACTCTTTTTTTCTCCACAAGTAACAGTTTTTTTCGATTTTTAAAAAATAAAAGTCATAGGGATTTTTATCGATGACTTTTGTAAATGAAAGTCACTGACTGATTTTTTATGACTTTTTTAAATAAAAGTCAACAATAATTGTTATCATAGGACAACTAAAATATAAATCGAAAAAACTGTTATTTCTAGACTAATATGAAAAAATCAAAAATAATTGTTATTAAAGGATTTTTAAAATATAAGTAAGAACTAATTCTTATTTTTAAATTTTTCCATAAAAATAACAAAATAAAAGTTTATTGCCAAGTTTGACTCTCGGTGCGAAAAGAAATATATTGGCATATTTAACTGAGTTGTATGACCTTTCCTTCATAATAATTTTTTTTAACTGGCAAAAATATGGCCAATGCCTATTTACTCGGGTTTATTGTAATCCATGAACATTTATATTTATAAAAAAATGTATTCTTAAATTACAATTTTCTACTTGTCAATACATTAACGAAAAATTGTTTGAATGAATGAAATGGTTTTACAATTCCCTATCTGTACTCAAATATCATTCAATGACTCATCAAATAAAAACAAAACAAATACAAACCTTAAAAAAAAAAACAGAAAATGCACAACAATGATAGAGACAACAAATCTGACTCTTGACCAAAGTCCATTTCGGCAAATGTCGAACGCCAGCCAGGCCGGGCCAGACGACAAGGACTCTCACTCAATTACAGTAATTGTTGGCACATCACACTTGCCGCATGAAAGCCAAAACTAAAGCGAAAAGTGAAATTATGAATCATTGTGACTTATGCAGCAACAACAACAACAAACAAATACAAACACAAACACAAACAGAAACGAACAGAATACAACAGTGCGAACGCGCACGCAACGCGCAAGAAGTGGCAGCCAAAAATAGTCATTCGTTGATTCGATGGAGGGGCGGAGGTGTCACAACAGCTCAACACAACACAACACAACACCACAAAGAGGCAAACTTCAAAAGGGCGTGCCCACTCGTAAATACCAATTGAGCAAACATTTTCATTCTTTTGGCCATTCGAGCGCTTTTTGTTCATATTTTCGTTCAAATGTTGTTTATTTGTGTTGCTGTATTTGTATTTGCCATTGATCACTGGTGCGCACTGTAGTGGCAGCGAGTATTTGCTATTTTTATTTTGTAGGGTGTTAGAAAAATAAACGATAACAACAACAACAACAAAGTGAAAGTACACAATTCGATTGTTTGGTTGGGTGTTGCCCAAAAGGCCAAAAGGCATTTAATGTCAGCGGCAAAGCGACTCGAGGTTGGTGCGGTTAAAATTGAAAAATATCGCATTTTCAATATTGCAGCATAGATAAACACGAACAGCAATGGGGCTGAGGGGGCGGTCACCCGCACACACGCACACATGGCTGTCTCTTGCTCGTTAGGGGAGATTGAAATTTGAATTGAAGTTAATGACAAAATTTGCTAAAAGCCAGCAAAATGCTGCAACCATACACTTTCGCCACATGACAGACAGACACACCCACACACACACACACACTCGCATTAGTGTGAGCGTCGTTGCAGCTGTTTTGATGTTTGCTGCAACTTTTGCTTTTAACTTGTAGAACTTATGACGCAAGCATAAATGTTGCTGCATTTCAAGTTTTGTTGTTTTTGTTTTTTTGGAATATTTTCGAGTACGCAACATGCCGTCAGAGCATCAACCGAGGGTTGAACCGGCTGTTGATTGCAGCTAACCGGCGGCTCAAATTGCATGGCATGCAACGCAGTGGCAACGCGGTTGAACGACCCCGATTTGCTGAGGTTGAGGTTGTCAGTTGGCGCTGTCGTTGTCGCTGTTGCTCGTTATCGTGTTTGTTACCAGTGCTGCCGTTGTTGTTGTTCGTGTTGTTGGTTGTGTTGTTATTGCTGTGCTAACAAGGGAAATAGCCAAAACAAAAAACGACGCGCCCACTAACACAACTGACACAACAGCAACAAAAAACCTAAGCAACCAAAACATAAGCAACACGAGCCACCAGCAACAACCGGCGAACATGGGTCAAAAAAATCAACAAGCAACAAATATTCGCTGTTTTTTTTTGTTGCTCTGCTTGGTTCTGTTGTTGCTGCCTCCTGGAGTTTAGAACACGGCGATTTTGTCGCTGCCAACCAGCCAGCCAGCCAGTTTGTTATTGACTGCCACCCGCCCGCCTGCCCACCTCTGCTGCTTTCATTCATTCGTTCGTTATCCTGTCGTCCTGTCTGGCTGGTCTGCTGCCTGGTCCCCTTCCACCTGCCGCCTGCCGGTCCAATTCGTTCGTTGGGTCGTTTTTTGCCTTTCGATCGGCCGCTTGTACCGTGAACGCATAGCACAAGGACACTTTCATTGTTGTTCTGGGAGTGTCCTGCGGCAGTGTTCAACATAAAAAAGGGTTTTCTCTCTTTTTTTTTTTTGTTAATGTTTTCGGGTTTTTTCAGCCGCCTGCGCGTAAAATATAAACACCCGAAAGCAAAAGACCAAAACCAACAAATTTCATTGAAAATCAACACACTAATGTGTGCTCTGGTTGCTTC
>OY764961.1:21820619-21878119 GCA_963668005.1 Melieria crassipennis
TCAAACGGCGACGGCGTCAGAAGCGTCGTCGTTGTCGTCTGCTGGCACTTCAGCCCTCTAATTACCTCGCACCCGGCACCGCTTACCGCTCGACGAGTAGCCAAATGTGCGGGCAAAGTATTTAAGCTCAAGTTTTAGCCAAATTTACGCAGACAAAAGCAAACCTCATGCAAACAGCATCAACCCAGCAGAAATGTTTGCACTCAAACAGCACAAAATTGCCAAATGCACAGACCGAAAAACTTGAGTGAAATAGCTGAGAGAGCATGAATGAATGGCTGAGTGGTTAGAGTGTTGGACTGTCAGTCAGAGAAACGCGGGTTCGAGTCCTGACTCAATCAAAACATGAAAAATTTTAGGATTTCAGTAAAAATTTAATTGAATTTATTTTGAATTGAATTTCATTTATTGTAAGTGAAACCAAAAAACTTAAGTGACATGCTTCAAGCAATACAAATTGAGAAAACTTACGCGGCTAGAGAAAACTTAAGTAAACATTTTTAATGTATATATCGAAACTAATGTCAACACAATGAATGATCATCGCAAGTGATCAATTAAACTTATGATCATCTTAAAATACATAACCGAAGTTTTGAATAAAAAGTTGAAGTTAGGCTTAAAAAATTACATTTTGCATTCAATTTTTTTTTTGTAATTTTCCATGCAATGCAAACTGAGGTAACTTAGGTTTAATGTGAATAGTACATTTTATTACTCATGGGAAATCAAAACTTAACCGACAACCCAACCAAACTTACGTTATTAAGGCAACTTGTAGTAAAGTTAAGTCGCATATGTTTTTAAATTATTCAAAAATCGTTACTTCGTATCGAAAATTATGTAAAAACTTAAGTAAACTTGAATGAAAATGCAGCATTTAAGTAAACCTAAATTATATAAGTTTTTGAATTATTCATAAACTGTAACTTGATATCAAAAACTTAGGCAAAAGCCTAATAAAACTTAAGTAAACTTTAGTAAAAATGCAGCATTTAAGTAAATCTAAGTTATATAAGTTTTTAAATTAGACGCATTATTCACAAAGTGTAACTCAATATCACAAACTTATGTAAACCCCTAACAAAACTTGAGTAAACTTAAGCAAAAATGCAGCGTTTAAGCAAAACTAAGTTATATATGTTTCCCCATCATTCACAAAGTTTAACTTAATGTACACACACTTATGTAAAAACATAACAAAACTTAAGTCAACTTTAGTAAAAATTCAACATGAAGTAAACCTAAATTATATAAATTTTTGAATAATACGCATTATTCACAAACTGTAATTTGGTATCAAAAACGTATGTAAGATCAAAACAAAACTTAAGTAAACTTAAGTAAAATTGCGGCATTTAATTTAACCTAAATTATATAAGTTTTTAATTTTTATGCATTATTCACAAAGTGTAACTCAACATCAGAAACTTTTGTAAAACCCTAAAAAACCTTAAGTAAACTTAAGTAAAAATACACCAATTAAATAAATCTAAGTTATATATGTTTCTGAATCGTACGCATTATTCACAAACTGTAACTTGGTATCAAAAACTTATGTAAAAACATAGAACATTTTACTATCCTTAAGTAAAAATGCAGCATTCATCAAATGCAGTACAACACTTATATCTCTAACTTAAGTTCTTAAATCATCAGAATACTGAAGTAATCTTCAGCACAAATGCAAAGTTTATTATAAATTAAACTGGGAAGTACTTACTTAAGTAATTTTTTTTTTAGCAAATCAGTCTCAAAAAACTTAAGTAGAAATCTAAAAATTTGTGTACCATTTCAATATCTGAGAAACATAACAAAAGGAAATTTTCAGGAAGCTTATGTAAACTTGAGTAAAAAAGTTACGCAAAATAAGTAATTTTTTTCGAGTTCGAGTTTACCGAATCAAACCCCAAAAGCTTAAGTAAAAATCTGAAAACTTCTGTACCATTCTATGATCTCATTGACATAGCAAAGAGAACCAACAACATCCTTACGTCAAATTGGGACAACTTAAGTTAACGTAAGTGAAAATGCAGAATTTGTTATTAACTCGACAGGGAACTTAAATACATTTTTGATGTGTTCAAGTTTATTGAAACAACCTCAAAAAGGTTTGTAACTTGAAGAACATTCAAACATAAACAAAACATTATCTAAAACATTAAAACATATAAAACCATTCGTTATGTTTCAGGATTTATATTTAGGCCTAAACTTACTTTAATTCTAGAAAACTTTAAAACTTAAGTAAATATGAGTTAATCTCACTATTAACATGTTTTTCTCCCAGTGTAGCTGCCGCTTGCAAATGCGCACCAAACGTGTGGGCCAACGAATCTGCATGTCCTGCCATGCCACCCTACTCCTTGAAATATTACGCAATTAAGTATAATTGAAAATTTTCACTTGAAAATATGACAAAAACGTGCCGCACGCGCACACACTCACACACACACACACACACATCGAGCATCCCCCAAAAGTAGACTACAGCCTGCAAACGGTCGCGCTGAACGTCAGCAACGAAGCAAGCAAACGACTGGTGGATCGTTTCAATTTTTGCCAAGCGGTAGGACGGACAGCAATCGGGCCGCCTCTACGTGTGCGCGTCAATGCAAAGCACTGGGTTGTTGATGATGTTGTTGTTGTTGTAGTTGAGTTCATCTTAACATCATCATTGCTAAACAAACACCACGGCCCCGCGCGCATTTTCTTAGCCGACCGCCCGCTGCTGTGCAGCGCATCTGTATCTTTTATCTTGATTGCTGTCGACAATGACGACAACGACGACAATGACGGCGATGACGACGTGGATGTCGATGTCGATGTCGATGTCGATGTGGCTGTGGCGGGCAATAAGGTTGGTTGTGTTGCTGCTGCTGCTGCTGCTGCTGCTTCTGTTGCTTGTGATGGCTATGACAAAGTCGAGTGATGCTGCTGAGATTTTTAGTTGGTTGTTGTCCGTTCTGGTACGCTTGTCAATCTATTTTTACAATGTCCCGCAGCACCGGTATTTACGAGTCTGTGCTGGTCGCGTCGAGATTTTAACGTGCTTGCTGACTTTAATTAGTAATTGACAGCGTTGTCTGATGATGCCGCCAGTTTGGGTTTGGGTGGGGCGAGCGCAAAGTGTGAAATCGATGTGTGTCTGTGTGTGTGTGAGTTACAAAAATGATTTGCCGTATGAGAGTAAAAGTGACAACAGATTAAAAGTTGATTGAGTGCTAGTTGCGATGCAAGTAAAGTTGATCTGTGGATTTTTAGTATAAAGTGAAAGTTTAGAGTGAAATATAGAAAACTATTTCACTTAGGTTAGGTTAGATAAGATGGCTGATCAGATTCGAGACACATAGATAGTGTTGGGTTCGTAGAAGTACCAGTTAGAGCAGTGTTGCCAGATCAGGAGATTTCCTCCCAGATTTAGGAGATTCTTGAACTTTTGGGAGAATTTTTAGTAAGAAGAATTATTTTTGAAATAGTTTAGGAGATTTGCATTTTATGTTATGACAAGTTAAGAAACAAAGTGAGTGTGAAAACTGCTGGGGGATGCACTAAGTTTGAACCAACATTGCAAATGATTAAACTTTTTGTAAGTGAAGATGTCTACAAAAGCTATTTTGATGATACTGAGGCCTTGAATATTGAAAGCTAAAGTATCTAATTTAATTTAATTAAATCTTGTGCTTCAAAATACATAATTTATGCAATGAATAAAGGAAGTTTGTAAAAACGAATTTCATACCGATCTCAAATTTTAAATGTTTTGTTTTGGTTAAGTTTTTGTTAAACTGAAGCTGAATGATTGAAAACGCTGCCAAAAAAACTAAATATAGTTATTTTATGAGAATTTTTTAGTTTATAATGACAAAATGTATAACAAATAATTTAGTATATTTGTTACATCTTTGGCAGGAAATTTAAACTTTTCTTAACCCTTTCGACTCCGAATTTTACCCTGTGTCTCGATATTAATTTTTGGTATTTAAATCATGAAACACTTTCCTAAGAAGTGTGCACACGACATTCGAAGTCGCCACGCCTCTTTGTTAGAGTTCTAGAGCTAGTTTACTTTTGAACAATTTTAGCTTAAAACGGGTTAACTACATTTTGTATCAATATTTTTTAATTACAGAAAAATTATTTAATATTTATGGAAAAATACAAAATTATCACTTTTTATTTTGGTTTTGACCAAACGCGCCCAATTCGTAGACTTAAATTAGAACACAAACTTTCCCTGATATCGCTGCAAATTATTGGAAATTATTTTGGGAATAACAGTAAAATATTTGTAATTTGCTTTGAATCCACTTCTTAAAATATTAATTTGTTGGTGCCTACTAAAAATATACCCATAAATCAATCGTAGCTTTTGCTATAAGATGACAAATAAGTGAAGCTACGTTGGGGTCGAAAGGGTTAAATTGTATGCTTCAAAGTGTATAATTTATGCAATGAATAAAGGAAGTTTAAAAACGCGTTTTCATACTGATCACAATTTAAAATTTTTTTTTTGTTTTTGTTAACCCTTTCAGTCACAATGCCCAATATATTGGACTACAGCCCATACAATTCATACAGAACGGGTTTATTTTCATGTCGGAAAGGGTTAAGTTGTTGTTAAGCGGAAGCTGAATGATTAAAAACGCTGCAAAAAACGTAATATAGTTTTTTTTTATGAGAATTTTAATTTTTTGTTTATAATGACATAATTTATAAAAAAAAATTTAGAATATTTTTTACATATTTCGAAGGAAATTTCGGTTTTTTTCAGATTTAGGAGAAAGTTATTTTAGGTAGATATCTGGCAACAGCTATGTGATATATGTCGCTGTATTAAAGACTTGTTTATCTCGTCTCCCATCTCACTTAAGTTGAAATAATTTTCAATAATTTTTTTTTTATAGAAATTTAGGCCACGTTAATAAAAGAGAAAAAGCATAAATACAATAATCGAAACCTGATTTCAACTCACAATTGGCCCGGAAATTTTAAAAGAAAAATTCATTCACACCAATTTCGAAACGATTAAAATTCAAAGCTCAGCAATGTTCGCTAAACTTCTCCGAAATGTCACAATTAAATTAATAAACACATCAAGTTGCTAATAGAATATTCAAAACTTTGTGCCGAAATTTCAATTATTTAATTGGCAAACTTTAGTGCAGACGCACGTGTGAGCTGGTCGCAGCGCCGAGGTGAACGCCTTAAATAAATAGAACAAGAAAATTAATTACATTATGCAAACATGTAAATAGCGAATGCAATAAATTTCCAACAGGAATGCACAATTAAATTATGCACACACACACACGCACACATCATCACAGGCTCGAACAGGACAAGCCACGTAGCGACAGGCAGGCAGTCAAGCTGTAGTCAATCAAATCTAAGCACCAGCACTTTTCGCTGGCGTGAGGGCGAGAAGGACATTTAGGAGGTAAAGTGGTAGATGGGTTCGGGTTGTTTAAACGCGCACAACTAACGTCAAATCAGAACCACAACAGCTGCTCTGGTTTTCCAAGAAATTTCCGCTGCTCGGTTGGCACTAAAGTTGCCGCACAATGCGCCAAACATTCACCTTGCCGGCCTGGCGCTGTGTAATTGCGAATGCAGCGAACGCAGCGAGCGGCGTCCACATGACACGGCAACTGTGGTGCGGCCGCTGGCGTACGAGTGCCGACTGCACTGAACCGTTGCCAAATGCCATCAACACACACACACATGCACGCGCAGTCAGCTGCATGGCGCCCCAAGCAAACAAATATGCACATAAACTAGCAGACACACACACACACGTGGAAACATAGAGTCGCATGTGTGCAAGTGGGGCTGCGCGTAGGGTGTGCAGCACTCATTATGCATAAATTTATGCAGCTACTTTCGCCGTTGAATTATGACAAAGTTAATAACATTATTATGGCAACTAGTCGCTATGCTGATGCCGCCAGTAGTTGAGCGTTGTTGTTTCTATCGTCGTTCACCGCATAATGAGTGTGTGTTGGTATGTGTGAATGTATGTGTGTCGGTTGCAGCGTTAGTCGAGGTTGCGGCGTTCTATGGGTTTATCTAATTTAAGCTAAAATGTTTCATCATTTATCCACCTTGCTGGCAGTTCATAAATTACACACACACACACATACACTCACACATTTAATTACATATATGCATGCAGCATGCCAGCGCGATGTGGAAATTATGTAGCAAACAAAAGTTGTTTATTAAAATTTTCTAATTTAGTGCCATCCGAGAACTCTGAGAATTAAACATCATCCTAAAAGTATGCCATCAATTGAGGCTGGTGTAAAGTAGCGCTTTGGCAGCTACTGCAACAAACTAATTCAAGCGTGGCATATTTTTAGGATTGATTGTAATTGCAGAACGCACTGAAGAGGTGATGGAATTCTAGCTGCCAGACGTGATATATTTTGTGAATAAAAGTTGAGGAAAATATGGCAGTGAATAGTGTTGCTTATTAGCGGTAGAAAAGATATGTTGAAGCTCAAAAAATACATAAATATACTTTGAAGTATGTTAAAAAAAATTGCAATTAAATTCTCAAGTAATTTGCAACAAAGGTACAAATGAAAAATAGTTTCAAAAATTCATTAAAACTAATTGGCTAAAAAATTCAGCAAAAGTAATTTGTTTTTTGCTAAAAAATTGATTACAACGAATTTTTGGGCTAAAAATATTGTTTGATCTTAATTTTTTAAATTCAATAAAATAATTTTTTTTTGCTAACGAAAATTGTACTGAAATTTTTCCTCTTGAATAGCAAAGCTATTGCAGCATTTTATTGAAGTCGATCCGATATTTTAACACAGATTATAAAAGTTATTGTTCAAGGCTTCACATTCTGCATTTTTAATAAATTCTACTTTAAAACGTATTTAAGTAGGTTAGGTTAGGTTAGGTTGAAAAAGAGGAGTGTGTGGCATGCAATTTCCCCCGGAGACCCCATTGCACAGTGATTCGTTGCATAGACAAAATTCAAAAAATTTATGGTCTCAGAATTTAACGATTTTGATGTCATTTGAAAGAAAAAACTCCAACTAAGAAAACCCAAAAAAATCTGTGCAAAAAATTAATTAGCGTCTGTGCAAAAGCGGCTCAAAGTCGAAACTTTTTTCACAAAAAAATTGAAACTCATATTTTCTGTTTTTTAGTCTATTGAGTACAAAAAAATTTTAAAAATACATGGTAACAAGAAGTTGCTTAAACTTTCAATATAGAATAAGAAATGATGTGGCCATTTTCGCTTTTAATGGTTTCCCAAAATTTGCAAAGCGTAGGCTTTTACTTCACTTTTAATTCCAAATATATTTGTAAGTTAAAAATCTGAAAATTGGCAAAACTTAGACGAAAGTATCTAAAAAGTATGTGAAAGTATGTTCCTGGATTTTTTTTATTTTAAAAAGCATTCTTTCTTTGTCGGATAATGTAATTATATCCTCCAAAATCTTCCGATCTAAGAAAATAATTCAATTTGAAAAGTGGTCTAAACACGTATTTTTCGACAAAATTTATTTTATTTATGCCTAAAAGTATGCAATCAGCACGAAAAATTGAGAAAACTGCAAAAAAGCAAAACATACGTCTATTGTAATCGATTAAATGTAAAATCTGAAAAATCTAGCCAACACATTTGGTGCTATAGCTTTCCAAAAATGACGAAATTTGCAAAATTAAGCCTCAGGCATTTCCAAACTACAACAGTTTAAGAAAAACCAAATGGAGATTTCAATTCAGCAGACCATGATTAAGTAGTATACCAAATTTTATGAACAACGGACCACTCCTATTAATTTTGTCCCGCGGTTGTATGGAGTCGAATCACTGTGCATTGGGTTCATTGTGAATCTCTTCATTCTAAAAAATAGCAGTATCCTTCCCTTTCTGTTGGGATCCCTGTAGATCCAGATAGGATTTTTGGTCTTGGCGAGAAATTTAAGTAACTTTTGAAGCAAATTTGGATGAATTGCTATGTTACCAAGGAAATGATAGAACTTCAGCTTCAGATTAGCGACTGAAAACCTGAAAGAACTAAAGAAAAATTTAGTTTTATTTAAATATTTTATTCAAGTGCCTTCCAACTTGTCTTTGAATTTTACATACTTTTTTTAAATTGGAAATAAATCATTGAGATTGATTGAGATGAATAAATCATGAAGATTGATTTAAAGTTCAGTATTTCTCCATCCTCCTTTTGGTTATTGATTCAAAATAAGTAAGGTTGGGGACTCAATATCTGAAAGAACTCAACTTGGATTTGCCTGATTCAGTTTTCCTTAACATTGCTTTGAATTTGTAATAACTTTTTTAAACCGAAAACAAAATGATTCAGTGGGTAAACCACATTTTTTGAGACAGGATCTTGTTTTTCTTCATGGATATTTTAAAGTTTATCAGCAAGGCTTGCCAATTAATGTAATCTTTTATTGAATGCCCAAGGAAGTCAAAATGACTCCATTGACGTCTTCTATGCTTTTATTGCTTAGTTTTTTGCTAGAAAAGTGCTCAGACAACTTTAGAAAAACACTTGCAAGATTCGTTCTCTAGCTGCCTTGAAATTACTGCAGAGCCGTTGTGGACATACTAACCGCTTAAGAGCCACTGAAGCGCAAAGGATGTGTATCAACGAGTCGGATGAATGTGAGAAAAGCAAAGAAAATTGAATCAGGGAAACCTTCGAGCACATTCTATGCTCTTGTCTGGCTATTTCAAGACTAAAGACTGTTTCTTTTTGGGTTAAATGGGTCTCGATGGAGGGGATGGTTTGTTTTAGTTTCTTCGAGCGCATTCAGGAAGAAGAACCATGGTGATTAAGTATTCCACGTAAGTGGAAAAATTTGTCAAAGCTGTTTTTAGAGGTCGGCTATGAGGGATACCCTGTTTCCGGTGAAAGGACTAAGTTGTTGATGTCCTATCATCTCTTGGTGGAAGTTTTGTGGCCGTAACATGGTACTGGGTTATTATGACCAGTTAAGTAAGTAAGTTTTTCAGTAATGTTCTGAAAGCTAAAAAAATTTTCACACAGGTTTCTCTTTAAATTTTTTTTGCAATTTTTTCCTCTCAATAAGACTGAATGCATTTTTAGTATGTTTCCCTCTCAAGTTTAAATTTATGCACAAAAAAATAAATTTTTTTTTTGGTTTTTGCATGAAGCAATGATGGTTTTTTTTTCGTTAGCCACAAATTGAAAAATCTTGCTCTCACTTGGTCACCGCAAAAAAATAAAGAAGAAAATTCATGCACGTTGTCGCGCACCGGAACGACGGTTGCTGGTGTACTGAAATTGGGTCACATGCGGTGCGGCATGTAAAATGACATTTGCAACATGTGAAAAATAAACGAGGACATTGTTCGACATGACGTTAAGTTGAATAAAAGTGTAATTTTAAAGGAAAAACGGCAGCGGATAGTAAAAATGAGCACAAATTGCAAACAGACACTCACACACACACACACACACAAAAGAACAGGCGAGCGCACAGCGAAAGTGAAAGATGGCAAAAAACAGGCGCAAATTGAAAACAAACACAACAACAACAACAAATGAAAAGAAGACAACATTTTTTTTGTAACCGCCAACCGCACGCCGAGCGACAATAGCGGCCGACGGCGCGTGTGTAAGTGAAATGTTGGAGCACATGTTGACACTAATCGGTGCAAAAGCCACAAAGTGTTAGGGCAACCAACTGCTTTGCTTCACACCTGGCGACGGCAACACAGCAACGACAACAACAACGACGACACGTAGTGGCAACACGTGTGCGAGCGTTGCCGTTGAGTTTTTTTACATGCCGGGCGAATAGTTGTTGCGGCTGTAAAACTAAAATGCGAACGCCAAATGCAAAAAACACTATGCTCAACATATTTGTTGTTGTTGTTGTTTTGGAATTTTTCCTTTTTTTTCTGCTGCTGAAAAACACTTGTGCACCTGCATTTTCCGAATGACAAAGTTTTGTTGAAAAATTTATTGAGCTAGAAAATTCGATGTGAAAAGTTTCGACGCCAGCCGAGCGATGCAACAACGTTCGTTTGTATGCAACTTTCCGGTTCGGTTTCAGTATCCACATTTTTGTTTGTGGCTTTCGGCGTTCATATGTTTTTTTTATACCCTACACTGAGTTCACTCTGCACTTTGAAAACTTAAATTCGAACCAAGTCAAATTTTAATAATATTGATTAGAATCCCATTTTTTACAGGGTTTCCTGGTTAGTTGACCAGTAGTCGCAAGTATTATATTAATAATTCTGATCAGAATCACCAGTAATCAGCTAGTAGACTCAGAATAGAGGAACAAAAATTTAGTTATCCGCAGGAAAGAATTGCACTTTCCATTGCAATTTGTTCGATTATGTTTTGGAAATAATGTGAAATAAATCTGTTAGACTTTTTACGGAAAAATTTTATGAAGTCATGGTGAGCTAAAGAAAGTCCAGAGCACAGTGCCGTGACAGCGTCGATAGAATAAACTGACGGAAAATGACGCACCACTTATTAAAGACACCAACCCTCTGAGTTATTCGCCTCCTTTCTATCAGCGGATACGTAAAGGAAGCTCATATAACTTAGTCCAAGAGGGTTCACTATACGGAGACGTCTCTTCTAGGGGACGATGGGTAGTAGGCTAATCGCCCATTATGGCAGATTTTCAATTGAGTAACGTAACCAATACAGGGTAATAGTCTTCTTGAGGCCCTATGCAGCCAAGTCCAGTAAATAAGGAGAATTCGGCGTATAGGTATAAGAGAGCCAGATGAGACATGACATACCTCAGTCCTACTTTAAGTTCGAACCATTTGAATGAAACTCATAGTGAAACGTATGAAGCTATAGGCACCTTTTCTCCTATAGCGAACTTTTTTCCTATAGTGAACCTATAGTGAAACGTATCAAGCTTTGGACACCTTTCCTCCCATAGCTGGCTTATATGTCACATAGGTACTTAGTGGAGTATCTTTTCTTGAGCATATCTTTCATGCTAGTTTTCTATAATTTATTTTTTATTTATTTCAAATTAGATAAATTAGATAATGAACTTGACATAAGTCAACAATTCAGTGTAATATATAAGAAAAGAATCTTGACTATGAAAAAGAATTTGACGTAAGCGTAGATAATGAACTGGACATAGTAAATCGAATCGTAACAAGTAAAAACTTGGAAAACTTTGGCTGAGACACGAAACTGGACCTACGGATCCACATACTTAGAGAATACATAATTACATGATTTTTATTTTTTTTATGATATTTCTATACAATTATAAAACTAAAGTGTTGAAATACTACATAGCAGAAACAGTTTAAAATATAAACTAGAAAGTTTTAAACATCATCACTCTTAATGGGCCAAATCAATTAAACTCTTCTGACATATACAACAGGCATGATTTAGTGCACGATTTTTCAATTTCGGTAATAAAGAACCTCCCATTTTATGCAGTTTGGTGAAAAAGTATATGGGCCAGAAAATGTTGGGGCTAGAGTGGGGTTAAATGTCGTCGCATTGAGGTCAAAGGTTACAAAAAAGCTGCGAAATTCGACAAAATGCTCCACAGCTGCTCAGAAGTTGCTCTGAGAGGGTTAAAATCTATGACCGACCCCTCTAGTTTTCCTTGCTGAACATTTCTTTCAAACATACTCACCCCCTATCTCCAACCCTTAATGGGGCTCGCATACAAAATGGTCATTTTTATAAAATAGGCTCTCACTGCTCCCAGGTTGCCCCAAGACGTGTCAAATGTATGACCGACATCCATTTATTTTCTCTTCCGAATGTTTCTTCTAAACATATCTATCCGCTATCTCCAAGTCTTAAGGGTGCTGCCATATAAAACTGTCCATTTTCTATGCAATTGGCTCCCCACTTGTAAATGTATTAGTTATGTAAGTAAGAAAACATCATATCTCGGAAACTAATGAACCGATTTTAATAATTCATTCAACATTGAACAACATTATTCAGCACCAAAAATACAAAATTCGTAAAAGTTCAAAAATTTGCCACTAGAGGGCCCTTCTAATATAAACGATTTTTTTGAGGTTATAAACTTTTGGTTTTCTATAAAGCAAAAACCGAAATATATTGACAAAGCCCTATTCAATATTTTTCAGGGCAACTATAACCCTGGATATATAACATAAATGTCGTCTAACACCGACTGCAGGACACTTCTCCTGGCAACTGTGTTACTTTTCCCAGCGACAAGTTGTATGGCAACTGACAGGAAGCCATAAGTAGATGCATGTGTGTGTGTGTGTGCATTGCTGCATATATACAGATTTAAGTGAATTCTGCTGTATGTGTGCCAAATAGACAACGACCCAAGTTGCTTTGGGCCAGCTGTCCTGTGGTCTGAGTGAAAGCTGGTTGGTTGTATGCGCTGCTTGCATGTTGCGTTTGTATTGATGCAGAAAGTGCAAACACACTTACAGCCAGGCACACACACAAACACATGCAGACACACACAGAACTTGCACAATCGTATGGATATGGAAATGAAAGAGCCAGAGCAATAAAAGAAGAAAAAGGATGCCTGCCTTTTTGCTTGTCTGCTCACACAAAATATTCGCTTTTCGTGTAGGCTCCACTACGCTGTCCCGCACGTTGCTGTCCCGCTGCCACGCTGCACACACCCACACACCGGCCACATAACGTAGCGTTCTGCCTTCGCTGCAGCCGTGTTTGTTTGGCTGCTTATTTGGTTTGCCGTTCTTTCCCACAGTTTGGTTGTTGTTGTTTTGATTGTCAGCTACGTTGGCGCTTAAGCTCTGCACGAAGATGGGAGAGCGACGCTATGAAGTGGAAGCAAAGTGCTGGCAGTGTCTGTGTGGGTGCAGGCAAAGCGCTGCTCGATTGAAAACTTGCGAATTTGCATTTTTCCGGCAAATGCAATGTCGAAAAACTTACCTCCTTAAACTACTGCAACAAAAACAAAAACAACTATAGTTATTGCAACAACAACAACCCAAACGAGCAGTAACACTAACCAGCAAATGGAAGACAGCCATGAAAGGCATTCGAAGTGCCATTCGTTGGGAGGCTGGGCCCGGCGCATTCACAGACGTAGACACCGCTGCGGCCATGTCATTCCCAAAATGTTTGCGTAAGGAATTGAATTTTGATATATTAATTTAAAACTTTGGCTGACTTCCAACTGCAGTCGCTGTGCTGCCGCGTCGAACGGCACTGTGCGGCGCTGCGAGGCGTTGCAGAAGGTGTGTCGTGTTTTTTTTGTTCAGTGTATGTGTGCCGTTTATTTTGCATGCAGCTTGTGCAATGCATAAAACTTTAAATACGTTTCGTATGGAAATATTTATTGCAATGAAACGGAGTTTTCGTATTTTCCTAACCATGAAATCGAGTCACAGCTGTAGTTGTAGTTGAATTTGTAAAACGCTGTGTTGTTGCTTTAGGCTTTGAAATGAACTTTGAAAATTTTAATTATTGTTTATCATTGTTTAATTGATTGCTAGAAACGTAGTGTGACAGCTCGGCCCAACATTTTAGTTTCAATTTTAGTTCGTTATAAGCAAAAGATATCAGATTCTGTAATGATTGATATTTGAATGAACTGTAAAATTGGACCTAGAATCTTATCAGATCAGGAGGGTTTCAAGAAGTCCAGCACCACATTGAAGCAGATATAATTTTCGGTAAACAGTGGTAACTTCTCCTGACTGAGGGACACTCCATCTGATAGTCTTTCCAGTCCAAGAGACGCCAGCAAGGCCCTGCTTTCGGTCGAAGAAGTCCATTTTCCGGCCTGAGAGGCAATCCTTTGGGTCTAAAAGACCTTGACGCCCGAGAGACGCTCTTTCCCGCCTGAGAGACGCTTCTTCCGGTCTGAAAGACCTTTCTTTAGGCCCTCCTTTCGCTCGGAGTCGGCCTGAGGGACAACCCTTTCGGACTGAAATACCTATCTTTCGGCCTGAGAGACGCTTTTTTCTGCTTGACAGACTTTCCTGCGGTCGGAGAGGCCCATTTTTTGGCCTAAAGGACAATTCTTTCGGCCTGAAAGACCTTTCTTTCGGCCTGAGAGGCCCAGTTTTCGGTCTGAGAGGCCCACTGTAATATCTAAGTGATCTCGTTGGATTGGCAAGCCAATTAATTTATCATATTTCTCTAATGCAACTGTTGACTTATTTGAGTTAGAACATTTATTTGTGCTCACAATTGAATTCACCTCGACTTCATTGCAATGATTATCCTAATTTGTCATTCACAAAGCTGCAAATACTGCAAAATTTATCCGGCAACACATGTTCGTAGCGCTTGCGACCAGCGTCAACTGTCTAATTGACTCGCACTGCAGCAACTCGTTTGTTGCGACGATTTATGGCTGCATTTAAAAATCAATTAGCGCAACATGTGCGCCGTCGAGCCGACACAGCGAAAGCGTCAACACTAAAACAACACAAACTGCGACAGCAACTAAACGCCTACAATCGACAACAGCCACAACAACAACAACAAAAACAACTGCTAAACACTATAATGCCAGCGACAACAAAACTGTAATTAAATAAATCTAAAAATAATTGAAAATTGTGTATAAATACGAACGTAAATATTAGCAGAAATTCCCATGTCAGGCATTAGGCTCAAAGCGAAACATGTGTAAACACTGAAAAACCAACAATGCACACACACACATACCACACACACACACACACATGTACCAGTTAGTTAGAGTGTGTGTGGAGTATTGTGAAATCTGAACGCACTGAGTGCAAATTGATTTGAATGGAAAATGAAAAAGTGGAGTTGACGCTGACTACGAGCTGCTGCCAGCTGGTGGCTGACGGCAGCAGCGTTCGGCTGCCAGCAGGCGGCACAGCGATAATCACCGTTCGTCCTGACGTCGTTAGCGCAGCCACGCACCAGCATGTATGTTGTTGTATTTATGGCCTCCAGCCGCTGTGACACAACCAACACCGCTCACCACCAGAAAAACTACCAGCAGCACAGTGCTGGCCGCAGCAGCGACACACTGAAAACTTCAACCCTAATTTGCTTTTAATAACTTAATACGCCAACGAGCCAGCAACAAAGGCCGGCGAAACCTCAAAAGTGTCTCCGGTCTATGTGAACTTCCACCCAACGCTGACATCGTCGCCGTCCCGTCGTCGTCCCACGTGCGCGCGTGCACGTTGATTGAACAAACAGGACTACGACGACGACAGCAGCAGTGCCCAGTCAAGGCGAGCTAAACAAAATAACACCACCAACAACAACAACAACAACAACAACAACAACAACACACTCACGAATACGAATAACAACAGAACTGAGTTGGCTGGCAATGCGATGAAAGGCTCGTTACAAAATATTCGCATTCGTACGTGTAAAGGACATTCGATGCGTGTTATCCTTTGGCGCCCAAAGGTGCGTTCGAGCGTACCGTATTCGTATTTGTATTGCCGTTCGAATTTGTTGTTGGTATTGTAATATTTGCTTGCATGCGACCTGACAAAGGGGTTGGCTGGGCGTTGGGTGAGACAGTGTGGCGTTGTCACCGCATTGCGCACGATGCCAAGTGGGTTGGTTGGTGTGGGCGTGCAACGTCGACATGGGTGTCGGACACCCATTGAACACGCTGGGCTGTGTAAAATTTCGTGCGTATTCACGTAATTACTCAATTGAATGGGTGAATTATTTCAGTACTCGTTTTGGGTGCGTGTGAGTGATGTTGTTGTTGTTGTTGTTGTAGCTACTGTCATAGCTTATGTTTTTGTCGTTATTGTGTCCATGATTGTGCTGACAACGCGCTGACAGCCATCAAAACGAGACATTATAAAGTGTGCTTTTAGGCGCAGGTGGGGACTTTTGCCTTTGTCTTTGGCTTAGGCTTTGATTTGTCAAGAAGGGGCGAAAATTTTTTGCTTTTGAGGAAGCAAAAGCACTGCGGGCACATTGATAAGGCAATTGTGTGAGGTAAAGCGAATCTCAGGAGGAGGGAGTGGGGGAATTTTGATGCTGAACAAGCAGCATTAAATTTGTGTACTATGAATGATTGAATTTCGATGCTATGGAGACAAGTTTTGAACTTGAATCAATTAGTAATTATTTCTATTTTGCATATCTTTACTTTTTGTGTTCTTTCATTCAGTCAATGAAAACCAAATTTGTATAGTCAAAGATAATAAATTATAAAACTATCTACTCACAAGTAGCTAACGTGATAAATATGTTAACTATTTTTAATATAAATTCAATACATGTTGGAACGTTTTTTGGAGCCTTGTGTGTTTGAGAGTAAACAATTTGCATTAAGAAATCATGTAGAATTTTTAAATTTAGGTTTATTTCCTGCCAGCTCCAATAGTTCAGTGGATGGCGCGTTGGGTTTTCATACCAGAGGCTCTAGGATCGATTCCCAGTTAGGACTAGTTAAACACTCACCAAACTACAGTGTTGCATACTCATTTAAAACGGGTGAAATTTGAGGTATGAAAACGTGCCATGTAGAGGCCTTCGTTTTTCTCATACAGAGGTATTCAGCATAACCTAAATTGGCTTGATTAGGCTCTTCCACATGCAGTAAGACAGATCCTTTGCAACGAACACATTTTGTGACCTAACTGTGTCTTTCGGCAAGTCCCATGCTCAGACAGGCCCCTTAACCTAAACTTAACTTGCTACCTTTATTTCATTTTATTTCAGAATTTCTCTTAGAACCCTAATTTGTGTTATAGCGGGTCAGTCTGGAGTCGTAATTTGTAACCTTGAGAGTATCAGAACCATAACTAGACCTAATGAAGAACAAATCTTAGTTACAAACGTGAAACCTGAAATTCATTAGATGCCATAGAAGAACTCCATTAACAGAACCAATCATGTCATGAATAAACTGAAAAGCTAAGATAATTATTTTGATTTTAATTGACTTAAAATTTTATGACAGAACCATAACAAGGAATATATGACAAAATGGTACCATACAATCCTAAAGAATGATGATTTAGAGAGTTAAAATTCATTAAACAATTTTAAAGAATGATGACTGAAAGAGTGAAAAAGAGAATTCTTGGATATGTAAATTTGGTGGCAATAGAATATACAAAATGATTTATAAAAAACAGCTTTGTCATGCCTGAATCTTGAATCAATATGTGACAGAGACATTCTTTGGATATAATCAGAATGTCTTCTATCTCTTTCACTTAAATCTAACAGTTACCTATCACCATTTGATGAAGTTGATCTTTTTAACACACAACCCTATCTTTGAGATCTAAGTAGTCTTCATATTGTAACGATGAGGCACCCTGTCGCTGTGCTATGCATGAAGGCTTTTACGGGCATACTTTTAGGCACTCACTTTCAAGTACGGCCGGCTTGCCATTATTTCGATATGGCAAGGATGGTTCGCGATGGTAATGGGATGTGCGAGAACGATCGAGAGATAGTCCAATTGAAATGTGCGAGAACAGTCGGCGCGATAAGCAGACAAGTAAAAAAGGCAGCCGGGTAGAGCGCAGAGGGGCAAGGCTTATTTGAGTAACAAGTGTAAGACAAGCAAAGTGTAAATTTGTAAATAAAGTGATTGTTGGTTTTTGACTGCATTTTGCGCTGAGTAATTTAAGTGTGTTTTATTTTTCAAGAACAATCCAGAGACGAATAAGCCTAGAGAACTAATTTTCGTAACAATATATTATTTTCTGTAGTTTGCACACATCTGCCAAATCTTTAATGCTTGAACCGAATTCTCTCACTGATGATCTCATCAGTCGTTGAAGACTCCTCTTAAGCTTAACTTAACTGAAATGAGGTTAGAATGGTGTGATAGGCTTCTGCATGAAAGCAAAGTTATGCAAGCAAAAGCGGCTAATACTAAAATTTTTATAGTACAACTTCTCTTTTACCGTACTGGGAACTAAGGATATTTCGTTATTAGATAATCTGGCATCGTTCTTGAGGCACAGTGAAGAAAGATCGGTCAAGCTTGTAAACAACAGTGAGTCAACAAATATTGGATTACTTCTAGGAAGGGCAGAGGATAGGCACATGAGATGGAGAATGGTTTCTTTCCTCTCTTCTGAACCGCAATTACGACATAAGTCGTTATGTTGCAGTCTTACATAGCAATTAAATGGGCACAATAGATCAACTTTGGTCTCATTGCACATTTCCCCTTTTAAATCTATCTATCAATTAAATAGTGACCTGTAAGCACAGATACCATTGTACTAATAGCATTATGGCTTAGAAGTTGATTTGTGTGTTTTTTATAAGACAATGGCCAGTTTTGAATACTACAAATAAGTTCATCCATTCATCAATTTTTGCACCAAAGTTAGTAGAAGGACAAACAATACTGTTGTAGTTATTAAAGCCGTGATTTTGAGTCTTTCAAATTAAGTATAGTTTTAAGTAACGCAATAAACTCTTGAATCACGTTTTACTTAACATACTCTCAGGCTGTATGTGAATCGAATTTTTTTCTCTATAAGTCTTGAAACACTTCGCCATTATTTCCATCGTTAACTGAACACACAGAGGATGAAGCTTTGAAATTGTATTTACTCGAACCAAAATAAGTCGTAAGAAAAGTTTAAAGACGACATCGTTGTAGATATTAACACAAGAAAGACCATTGCCTTCATTTTGACGATTTTTGGTTTTTAAATATATGTATTTTTATTTTTATCTACTTTTGCTTTGATGACTTTAATTTTTTTATCGGGTTCTACAATTAGTTCTACAATTAGGGTTCTACAATTACAATTAGTCCAATTCGATGTGTACTTTTCGAGATATCAGCGGCTATAATATGTAGTCTCTATAGGTATGGAAAACTTGCGGTCTTTCTAGTGTTAATGATGTAATTTTTAGTAATACGATTTAAATATAGTTCGCAGTAACGCTCAAAGGTTTTTTAATCCGTTTTAATTAGCATACTTTCAGGACGTTTGTTAAATAATTTTTTCTCTATTAAAATTATATTGCTTAAAGTTTTGAATTTTTAACGATTCGAACCGAAAAAAGTCAAAAGATAATATTAACGAGACCGTTATTGATACTAATTATGTAAGGCTTAGTCAGTCCAATTGAATTTCGTAGTATTTTCAGTAATCCTAAAAGCTTTCAAAACTAGTTTTACTTAGCCTACTTTCAGGCCGCATGTTAACAAAAATGTTTCTCTATAAATATTGAAACACTTTACCATTATTTCCATTTTTTGACTATGCACACATATCGCTTCAATGCAACTCCATGCAGTGCAGTTACACATAATCCGGCAATTTTAAGCCGCTTACCTGTAAATAAAAGAAATAAAACTCATTTTAGTATTTCACTACGTATGCAATAAATTCAATTAGAGCACATAAATATGCACGAAATAAATAATTTAAAATATCATCACAGCCCAAACACACACAAATCCATCTATAGTCTTTCATCCTTTTGCTTGTAAATCCTAAAACGTTGCCCATCAAATTGACATGGACTCACTCCAACGACAGCAACATTTCAATTCGCTGCTAAAATGTGATGTGCTGCCGAATCCCTTCAACCCCCTCGCTCCACTCGAATGCCTCAGTCCGCAACTGCCATTTAATGTTGCTAAAAACCGAAAATTGAAATCGTCAGCCGCGCAATGCCATTGTCCCCCAGTTCGTCGCGGCCAGAGTAGTCGGATCACCTGGACGGGCGCTGTCGTCCAGCGCAGTCCGCACCGTTTATTGCATCAAGTCGAGGTTGTTTTGCGCATTTTTTCGGTGGGCGAGTGTGAGCGAGATTGCGAGCGAGTCGGTTAAGTGATAGACAAGCAGAGAGACCGTCAGACAGCTAACGGCAGACATACATACAGACAATTAGTCCGTTGGCCAAAAGCAGAGTAGCCGAAAAAATTCAACTGCGGCCACGGCAGACTGCAGTCGCCGCTTTCCATTTTCAATTTTGTGAATTTGCAAAATTTTGAAATTTTTCATTTACACTTGAGTTCGAATTGTTAGACAGACAGAGAGAATGCCGGCAGCGGATTGTCCATTCAGCATCGAAAATGATTTGATGGATGTGCGGTGGCGCATTTTGGAATAAGCTGCGCGCCGTGATTGGGGCGCCGAACTCAAAGGAGCGTACAGGACTTTGAAGCTTTGAGTCGACATAAGTTAGAATAAGATTTAAATATGTTGATGCTTAGGTGATGAGTAGGGCTGAAATTAATGCTTAACGCACAAAATTTATACTGTTTAATTGAGGTACTTGGAAAACTTTAAAGTGGAACATAGAATTGACTCAACAAATTATAACTTAAACGAAACCCTTAACAACAAATGGCTTGAATTCTCTGAAAGTTTATTGATACCACATGGGAAATATAAATACAGGAAATGGAAGATAGACTAGTAAGTGAAATGGAAGAGATCCATCCATAGGCTCCATCCAAGTCCATAGAATCTATTCAGACTGAAATATTAGACTCCTTAACTATAGGAAACCTTTTAAATAAATGTTGAATTGATTTTCACATCTAATTTGAATCATTTTAGTTTGTTATCCAAGAGTCCATAGAAGGTTCCTAATTAGTTTCTAAAGTTATTCTAAGAAGCAATTGAAGGCATTGTAACCATTGACGTATCCAAAACGACAGTTTCAAAAGCAAAAAGTAAGTTTCTCTAACCTAAAAGCCAAGATTTCTTGTCACCTTTGAAGTAATATGCGTAAATGAATTGTTTTTTCAATTGGAAACGACTAAACCTATTCATCAGTATTAAGCAAAGCAGTGATAGTCAAGCTGCACTTAAGGCCCTGGAGAACGCGCGTGTTACCTCTAAGATTGTCCAAGAATGTAAGTTGAAGCTAAAATCAGTCGCGAGACGTAATAAGCTCCAACTTATCTGGGTTCCGGGACACTGCGGTGTTCTAGGTAACGAAACTGCCGATGAACTGGCTAACTGTGGATCAGGGTGTACACCCATGGGACCAGAACCAATAATCGGCACCAGTCTAGCAGGAACCCTGGACTGGATCAAGTCCTGTGTAAATAACCTACACAGAGAACGTTGGTCTAGCTTGGGAAGCTGTAAAACTGCCAAGTGTTTTGTGAAAAGCCCGAACAGGAAAGCAGGGAATTTCCTCCTGAAGCTGGGAAGGAAAGACCTCCGTCGAATGGTCGGGTTAATTACAGGACACAATCCATGGGGGCGACATATGGCCAACATGGGCATCATCGAGGATCCAACTTGCATGTCTTGCCTGGAGGAGGTTGATAGTACAGAGCACTTTCTCTGTGCATGTCCTGCCTTCTCTAGAACGAGATTGCGCACGCTGGGTTCAGATGTAATGAGAATGGACGAAGTTCATTCTCTCACCCTGTGTGATCTCCTGAGATTCATTAATGAGTCCGGGAAATTTGCACAGGAGACCTCATAGCCCTTTCTCCCTTTCCACCCACTTTCTCTTTTTCTCTTTCCCATTCCAATCTCCTCTATCAACCTTTTCCCTGAGCCTTAAGTACAATGGGCTATAAAGCCTGAGTGCTTGAGGTAATGACCTCCCTTACGTTATTTCCTCGGCTCCCCCTCACATCCATCCATCCAAGCAAAGCATTGATTGTTCCTCAGCTACTAAGAACTGGGTTATTAAAATCGCAGGGACTTGAGACATTTACTTTATTTTACAGTTTTGGCCATAGTTCTTGTCTAGTCTAGTCTCAGTCTAGTCCCAATCTAGTGTCAATCTAGTCTCAATCTAGTCTCAATCTAGTCTCAATCTAGTCTCAATCTAGTCTCAATCTAGTCTCAATCTAGTCTCAATCTAGTCTCAATCTAGTCTCAATCTAGTCTCAATCTAGTTTCAATCTAGTCTCAATCTAGTCTCAATCTAGTCTCAATCTAGTCTCAATCTAGTCTCAATCTAGTCTCAATCTAGTCTCAATCTAGTCTCAATCTAGTCTCAATCTAGTCTCAATCTAGTCTCAATCTAGTCTCAATCTAGTATCAATCTAGTCTCAATCTAGTCTCAATCTAGTCTCAATCTAGTCTCAATCTAGTCTCAATCTAGTCTCAATCTAGTCTCAATCTAGTCTCAATCTAGTCTCAATCTAGTTTCAATCTAGTCTCAATCTAATCTCAATCTAGTCTCAATCTAGTCTCCATCTAGTCTCAATCTAGTCTCAATCTAGTCTCAATCTAGTCTCAATCTAGTTTCAATCTAGTCTCAATCTAGTCTCAATCTAGTCTCAATCTAGTCTCAATCTAGTCTCAATCTAGTCTCAATCTAGTATCAATCTAGTCTCAATCTAGTCTCAATCTAGTCTCAATCTAGTCTCAATCTGGTCTCAATCTGGTCTCAATCTAGTCTCAATCTAGTCTCAATCTAGTCTCAATCTAGTCTCAATCTAGTCTCAATCTAGTCTCAATCTAGTCTCAATCTAGTCTCAATCTAGTCTCAATCTAGTCTCAATCTAGTCTCAATCTAGTCTCAATCTAGTCTCGATCTAGTCTCAATCTAGTCTCAATATAGTCTCAATCTAGTCTCAATCTAGTCTCAATCTAGTCTCAATCTAGTCTCAATCTAGTCTCAATCTAGTCTCAATCTAGTCTCAATCTAGTCTCAATCTAGTCTCAATCTAGTCTCAATCTAGTCTCAATCTAGTCTCAATCTAGTCTCAATCTAGTCTCAATCTAGTCTCAATCTAGTCTCAATCTAGTCTCAATCTAGTCTCAATCTAGTCTCAATCTAGTCTCAATCTAGTCTCAATCTAGTCTCAATCTAGTCTCAATCTAGTCTCAATCTAGTCTCAATCTAGTCTCAATCTAGTCTCAATCTAGTCTCAATCTAGTCTCAATCTAGTCTCAATCTAGTCTCAATCTAGTCTCAATCTAGTCTCAATCTAGTCTCAATCTAGTCTCAATCTAGTCTCAATCTAGTCTCAATCTAGTCTCAATCTAGTCTCAATCTAGTCTTAATCTAGTCTCAATCTAGTCTCAATCTAGTCTCAATCTAGTCTCAATCTAGTCTCAATCTAGTCTCAATCTAGTCTCAATCTAGTCTCAATCTAGTCTCAATCTAGTCTCAA
Source organism: Melieria crassipennis (assembly GCA_963668005.1). NCBI lineage: Eukaryota > Metazoa > Arthropoda > Insecta > Diptera > Ulidiidae > Melieria > Melieria crassipennis. The sequence continues at coordinate 21,843,662 of OY764961.1, forward strand.
TCTAGTCTCAATCTAGTCTCAATCTAGTCTAGTCTAGTCTAGTCTAGTCTAGTCTAGTCTAGTCTAGTCTAGTCTAGTCTAGTCTAGTCTAGTCTAGTCTAGTCTAGTCTAGTCTAGTCTAGTCTAGTCTAGTCTAGTCTAGTCTAGTCTAGTCTAGTCTAGTCTAGTCTAGTCTAGTCTAGTCTAGTCTAGTCTAGTCTAGTCTAGTCTAGTCTAGTCTAGTCTAGTCTAGTCTAGTCTAGTCTAGTCTAGTCTAGTCTAGTCTAGTCTAGTCCATTCATAGTTATATGGCTCAGCGAGGCAGATCATCAGCTCTGACACAAAATGTTACGGCCTTTCTATGCATTTCGGGCCTTTGACAAGCGCCTCTGACTGCACTCACCGCTGTAGGGAATTTGCCACGCAATGTTTGCCAAAAAGTTGTTTGCTTTGTTATCCTTCGTCCTTTTTCCGGATAGCTAACGTGAGTCCAAAAAGAAAATAACGGTAAAATGAAACTAGCATTCAACCATTGAGAACTACCAGCAGTCTCTATTGGCATTTTAACTACTGCGGTGTAATATTAATGGATTTACGATATGTGTGCTATTGCTGATGGCTGGTAAGTGCAAAGGATGTACGAAAAAGGGGCAGAGAGAAGTTTACATAGTGTTAGATCCATGTCATATGTATGTAAATACCTACGTACATATATTATATAAGTATGTATGTATGTAATAATGAACTATTTATTCATCAGCCGCATGGATCAACTCTATTTTCCAGACTTTCGAGATTTCAATACCCCACCACTTTTAGGACTCAGTAAAGTGGACCTCACTCAAACAAATATCTAAAAAAAAGGTGTTTTTATTTTAAGTGATTAGCGAAGGACTCATACAGAGAGTTATTGGATAGATATGGTAGCTATTTATAAGAAAGAAAGGAATGCCAGCTGCAAAACCAGGTTTGATGAAACCAGTTCTTCAACTATTCAATTGGGTAATTCATCATACTTGGGGCTCAAGAAATTATAGATTTGGCATTTGATTTCCCATTTCCAACGTCCACAGAACGATATCTCTCAAATCTGAAATGCTTCCTTGCACATCCTGTCTGGAAATGGTAACAATTAAAAATTCAGATATTTTCAGAGGAGCACAGAACATTTTCTTTGTGTGAGTGCCCTGATATCTGAAATGCTACCCTGTCCTGATACATTGAGCCAGTTGAATTCTGAGAAAATATTTGGGGCAAAGAAGCAAAAGAATCTTGAATGCAGCAGTATTTCAAACACTCCAGCTGAATAGTCCATGGGATTGGATGTTGGATTGGTTCGTCGACGATACCCAAAGAGACTTGTGTAGTTTAAATAACATCTCAATACAAAACTGAGATGAATTTTTCACTTCCTTAAATGTTGTGTTTGAAAACAGAATTAAAGTGAATCGTCCTACTTTCCATTTAGCGGCTTTCGTATTTCCTGACCGAAAAGAGGCTTTCCAATCGAAAACACTGACCATCCCACCAATGGAAGGGACCTCACTATGCTTAGTTCTCAAGATTAGAATGTCCTGGCACAAAACTACTACTACTTCATAGATAGTTAGTTGATTTTCTATGCTCCAGTAGCAGTTTAAAGAACTCAAATTTTTAACATGAATCCTATAGATCGAATACACTGATCACCTGACCCACAGAAACGACCTCACTAGGTTCAGATCTCAAGAGTCAAATGTCCTGGCACAATACTCCATTTCAATGAATCCAGTTCAGGAATCCATGTTTCTAACATGAATCCTATAAATCGAAAACACTGATCACTTGACCCACAGAAAGGACCTCACTAGGTTCAGTTTTCAAAAGTAAAAAGTCCGGTCCCTTATTTCATAAAAAGTTAGTTGAGGCTTGTACAAGTTCTACGTTCCAGTAGCTGTTAAAAAAAAAATCCATATTTATAACATAAATCCTTCTATTCGAAAACACTGAAATCTCCTTCCCAGAACGCAACAATCCAATTTCGATTATCGCTCCCTGTAAATTGTATTCAACCAGTTATCATGGATGCCTTTCATTTGGAATTTTGACATGTTTGTCGCAGTACTCACCGCACTAAAATGTTAACTGAGTTTCTGTCACAGACCCCACTTCCACTCACCCACTGTTTGCTTTTTTCTCTAATTTGTATGATTTTACTGCTCTCAAGTGTGCTTTTTGAATTTTTTTCGAGTGACTCCATTTGCAGTTTATTCTTGTGATTTTATTTGCTTTATCGAGGTTTTGGGCAAAAATTTCACAACTAAAAAAACAAAAACAAAAATTGTCATGTTTTTATTTTTGTTGACTGCCGTTGACTGACTGGCCGTCGGTGACTGTGTTGATGCTGTTGATGATTTGAATTTTGGGTTGTGGTTGTCTGCGTTGCTTCATTTCGATTCGTTGTTCTGGTCGTTTCGATTTGGTTTTTGTTTTTGGTTTTGTTCTTTAAAATGATTTTTCCCATTTGCACAGTGGCATTGATCGATGGTCCTTTAAAATGCAGCAGCGACACAGCCTAGACGGCTGCCACCATTGTCAGCCGCATTTTCGTTCGTTTGTTCGCACACGAACATAGAAACACACCAACACTTGTATACAAATATACATACAAATCAATTGAAACGAAGCGCTGGAATTTTGACTTTGTTTGTATGTTTGTGTGTGTGTTTGCGTGATGGCTGCAGTGTAAAATTGTTGTAGTTGTCATTACCAAATTGAAATTCAATTGAATTTTCTATTCAAATCAATGATTTATTTCAAACGTAATAAATTTATTTCGTACATTTGTCAATACAATGACGCGCCGGCAAACGAACAGACTGCGCGCCTCGGCCAAAGTTATAGCACAAAAAATTGAAATAAAACAAAATATCGACAGCCCGAATGCGTCAAATGAAAGAACACTTTGTTGGCTGTTAGAGCGTTAAGTGAATTGTAGGCAAACTTAGTTGGAGGAGAAGGCGGCATGTGGAAATTGGTTTAATGAATTTGGTTTAGAGTGCAGTTTGAAGAGATTAAAGCCTGAAAATTAATGTCTCGCTTTCGAGTGTTTACTGATGTTTATTAATTGTTGGATTGATAAATGTTTCGTTGAATAAAGTTATCTAAAATTGGGCTATGGTAGCAAATGAACCAAAGGTTTGGAGATGAAAGTATGAATTGAAGAATTGTTTTTTTAATTCAAATGAACAGAAACAGAAAGGCAAAAAGAAAAGGAATCAATATACATGTCTTGGACCTTCATAAACTTTTATGTATGGTAACAAATTTAATACTTTTTAAGTATAAATTGAGAGACCAGTTGATGAGAGATGATTAGGTTCAAAGAATACGTTAGACTGGTTAGGGTAAACTAGGCTGAACTGCGATTGAATCTGGCGATATCCTTCTGTGGCGCAATGCTTATCATGCCAACATAATTTAATATTTTACTATCTCGGCAGCTACAAAGACCATGTAACTCTATAGCGAGTAGAGTTATATAGTAGAAGAATAGTAGAATATTTGTTTTCGGCTTCCATATTCGGCTTATTAGGCCAATATTAAATCTTTGGATTCAGCTTCGGTCGAAATAGCCGAATACTTTAGCCAAAGGTTTTGGCTCTGCAATGCAAGTTAATTTGTTCTGTTTCGAAGTATTTTCTGAAATACCGGGTTCCATCGATATTTCGGACATCAAGATTGCGATTAATAAAAATGATTTGAATTGAAAATCAATTGAATATTTACGTTTTTTTTTCGTTACAAACTGATCTCTCAGGCTGTTTTTGGTTTTTTTTTACTAAAATTTACATATACCTAGGTATGTATATATAATCCTTTATTAATTTTTAAGAAGAAAAGAAAGAAATAAATAAAAAAAGAAATAATAATAAAATAAAGAATGGCTAAATTTGAACAGTTTTTTCCTTAAAAGAATTTCGAAATCGGCTTCGGTCTTCGGCAGAATATTTTAGTTATAACGAATACTCTGCTTAGGCTTCGGCCAAGAATTCACCTTCAGTCGGACAATACTAACTATCCATAAATGACTGTCCATAATATTTACGGGAAGTTAACAGCTACGCCTTATTGTTAAACATACTGAAAGACTAGAATTACTATACAACAGCTTTTGTCATGATTGTTCTTTCTGAAGAAGAAAGGTTGCTTATCTTAGGCCAGGAAAAAATCCATAGTTCTAGACGTTTCGTTTCTTACTAGCTATGAAATTATTTTAGTGTTCTCTTCATGGTGCATTGCAAAGTAAAAAGAACTTTTCAAACAGGAAATTTTCTGATGACACCATCTGGCAGTGCTGACGTCATGCACTTCCATTCGGAGACCCTGTTCGGTCCATTGTGATTCATTCATTCATATGACATGTGATTCGTTCATTATATATGACTTATTGCGTTGGAAAGTTGAATTAGTTTCCGAACTCTCATCAAAAATTCATTTCATTTGGTTCATTGAAAGCAAAGTTAATGTAACTAAAGTGAAAGTATATTCGTGGCATCGATACAAAAATTAGCATCAAACAAAGAACCAAAAAGAAAATATTAGGTTCTGTTTTAAACTTAGTTAAATTTTTGATCATAATCATTTGATGAAATTTGAAACTTGATTTGAACCAAACTTATGAGTGTCTGTTCCATGGTAGAATTAATGAGTGGTAAATGCAATTAAAAAACGGCTGTGTCAACATGTTCGCCAAACGAAATCCATGAACACCGCTGATTTCATCAAAACTGTGCGTGAATTAATAATAATTAATTTTAATAAATTCTTGAAAGTGAATTTGAGCATTTCTATTACGATGGTGTGTTCACAATTGGTCCTTCACAAGTTGACAGGCGCCATCTGATCGATTTACTGTGGTGACCAGTTTTTTTTAGCAACAATTTATTTTACCGTCAACCATTTCCTGCATTCGCCTGATTTGGCAACGTGCAACTTTGAGCTTTTCGAAAAAATACATTTGGCAATGAAAGAAAAGCGTTTTGAGCATATAGAAGCCACGTGAGACTTGCACCATGGTTTCGAAGGACCTCCTGTGTGACGATTCAAAAAACTTATGTAGGAGTGACAAACGGACGTAGGACAACAAGATGCGGACGGACGTTCTGATTACAACTCGGACAATTAGGAGCGACAGACCTTTCGGGTACAACTCTGACAGACATAAAGATGACAAGAAGCGGACGGACCTTTTGGAATAGAACGAAACGGGCAAACGAAGAGAAGAAAGAGAAAAACATTGATTCGTGACGACAAACTCAACAGTAACGGACGGGCTGCCACCAAGCAGCTATAAACTAAATTTATCGACAAATAAATTGTTTATTAATACAGTCCAAATTGAGTTTTAAATTGCGGATCCTACACTTATTCGACTCTTTCGCGGCTATTTCGAATAAAACAAAAGGTTTTACTTAAACATAAAATTTTTCCCGAAAAATAAAAAGTCCTGTTTACATTGGAACGCACCTTGCAAAAAGTTTTATACTGAAATCTCTTTGATTCTCAGTGCCGTAATGGGGGATTTCATGTATTATTACAATGTGTCATCCCATTTTAATAGCATAAGCTTTCATAACAACACTGCCACTTTAACCCAACTTGAGCTGATAGCTGGAATTGTGGTGAATAAGGTAACAAGAGTTGTCCTTAGTGTGTCTTGCTACGTCACCACTTCTTTAGTTCTCAACTTTAACATCTCTTGACAGGCTTGTAAGGCCAGAAAGTGAGCTTATAGGGAGCTAAGGGGTTTTAGTAAACAAAACTGGATGCAAAACCAAAAATCATCATTCTAAGCTTTTGTGTTATTGATGAGGTCTTTCGTAGCACTCAGTCCATTCGGACCATTGTACTTTGCACGATTGAAAAGTAGAATAGAGGAAAAGAATAGGAGAGGAAATTCGTGTAAGTCGTTACGGGTTCTCGTTCTATCTGAACTTCTAAGTTTCTTTGAGGAACTTGAAAAGATTGGTTGGAGGTAGAGTTGCTTAGGAAAAACCTACATTTAAAGGTTTTTGTTTCCTTGCTGAGATCAACATAATCCTTATAAGTTTACATTCATCGTTTTGATTCGGCAACATTAAAAATAAAGACCCAAAGTTTGAAAGCGATTTTGAACGACAAGCTTGTAGCTTTTCACAAGCCGAGAGATATGTCTTTGAAGTGTTTGTTTGGTTGGCATTTGATCTTTGGACTTACTATATAATCCAATTCATTGACAACTGAGCTTCGGCGGACTTGGAAAACAAAAATTGAATTATTTTATTAGAACTTTGCCAAGAATTTGAATATTGGAAATCTATTTCAAACGACGAGCTTTTCACAGGACAACAAAAATTTAAAATATAGTGTTTGGTTTGTTTGTATTTATCCTTCGGACTCATAGTTTAGATTCCAATTTTTCCCCCCTAATCGAGGATAGACGTAAACTTGACAAAAAGAACAATAATTTGAATTTTTTGTAGAGGCTTTGCATAGGAATTCAGTTATAAAAACGCTATAAACAAAAAACTAATCGCGACTTACAAAATTTATGCATACAAACGGATATTCATTAGAATTTCAATCAGATCAATTTAAACACATATTTGTGTTGGCTTATAGTCTGCAGAATTAAAACACACACACACACACACACATGCATTCTTCGAAAACACTTTGCTTGCTGCTAGCAACATAAAAATTGCTTGCAAGTTGCAACAACACATTCAACATGCAACACTAACAACAGTCATTAACATTAATTTACACAATTTGAAGTGCTGCGACAAGGCGAGCCCGAGCCGGCACGCAGCAATGCAGCAATCCTGCCAAGGATAACGAAGTTGAGCTGTGACAATGAATGCATAGAGACACGTTAATTTTCGCTACGATTGCAGCAAATGACAAAACGAAAACAAGCAAACGTGCAAAAGCAACAACAACAACAACAAAATTGTATCATCAACCAGGACGAACATTAATGGCATTTCGTATGAAGGCAGCCTGGCAAGCGAAAACTTTTGAGCTCAAGATAAATGAAAGATGCATTGAAATGTCTATAAGTGTATATGTGTGAGTGTGTGTGTGCCCAGTACACAAACACAATAATGCTGCGCGCAGCACCTGCACAAACACAAATGCACTTAAATTGCTTGCAATCAACAACAGCAACAGCAGCAACAGCAGTAACGAGCATGTTGCACACAAAAAGGATTAAGCTGAAATTGTGACAACGCCATTTAATGTACTGAAGGCACTCTGTATGTGTATATGTGTGAGTGTGTGTGTGTGCCACCGCATGCAGTCAACTCGCACGCTGTGGGCATATCTTTGAGATATGCCTGCCTGCCCGACTGACGCTTGTCAACTGCGCGATTAGTGTTGTGTGCGAGTGTTTGTGTGTGTGTGTGTGAGTCCGCGTGTGTGTGTGTGTGGCACCTTTGAAGTACACTAGCACGTTCGTGTTTGCCTTCATATATGTGCGAGTGCTTGTCTATTCTGCTGACTGCCTGTCTGGCTGTTTATTTGTTTGTTTGCTTGCTTGGCTGTCAATTCGTCTGCCGGTCTGCCGCTGTCGCTTGTGCGGCAAGTTAAAAAGTGCGCTTGTTAACATTCCCCTAATTGTTGTCGCTCTTGTTGTTGTCGTCGCCGTCGCAGTCGCTGCTGCTGTTGCATGTTGTGCCTGCGGCATGCTAGAGGCTTTAACAACAACAACAACAACAATGCCAACAACATCGAGCGCGCACATCGACAGCAATTACACAAACTACAACGATTTGCAAAATGAAAATGAAATAAAAGTGAAATAACTGAATGGAGAAAAAGAAGCGAACATGAGGCGAAAAAAAAACAGTAGTCGTTACCTTTTGTCGAACTGAAAAGGAAACAGCGGATGTTGCAGCACTAAATTCACTTTCACAACAACGTAATTTCGCAAACATCCTTGAAATAACTGCAGGCGCAACGGCAACGGCAACGGCAACGGCAGCCGCAACAACGACATCGACAGCGGCACACTGTGCCAGCACAATTTTGCTGCGTGCTCAAGTGCGCAAGGGTGGGCGGGAACGAGGGCCCAGGGGGAAGGCGAGCTGACAGCAAAAGCGAACTGCTTTAGCTGCAAGAATGCGGCGATTGCATTGATGCCTCAAAGTGGAATTGAAGCAGTTTTTGATTTTTTACATTTACAGGGTGAGAGTGCACCGTTGAACAGTGCTGAAGGAGGTGTGGTAATGTGGAATTAATTAAAATATAAATGCAATTTAAAAAGGAGCACTAAAGTAAAGTTTAGCATTTTGCTGGGTGGAAAAAAGTGTTTTTCAATTGGAAAAATAATTTGATAAAAATTTCAGAAATATATTAAAAAAATGCTTTTCAGTTGGAAAAATAATTTAGTAAACATTTCCGAAATATATTAAAAATAAAGTACTTTTCAATTGGAAAAATAACTTAATAAACATTTCAGAAATATATTTAAAAAATGCTTTTCAATTAGAAAAATTATTTAATAAACAATCCTTTTCAATTGGATAAATAACCTTATAAACATTTCAGAAATATATTTTAAAAAAGTGCTTTTCAATTGGAAAAATAATTTAATAAACATTTCAGAAATATATTTAAAAAAAATGATTTTCAATTAGAAAAATGATTTAATAAACATTTCAGAAATATATTTTAAAAATATTTTTCCTTTCCTTTTCCTTTTCCTTTCCTTTTCCTTTCCTTTCCTTTTCCTTTCCTTTTCCTTTCCTTTTCCTTTCCTTTTCCTTTCCTTTTCCTTTCCTTTTCCTTTCCTTTTCCTTTCCTTTTCCTTTTCCTTTTCCTTTCCTTTCCTTTCCTTTTCCTTTCCTTTTCCTTTCCTTTTCCTTTCCTTTTCCTTTCCTTTTCCTTTCCTTTTCCTTTCCTTTTCCTTTCCTTTTCCTTTCCTTTTCCTTTCCTTTTCCTTTCCTTTTCCTTTCCTTTTCCTTTCCTTTTCCTTTCCTTTTCCTTTCCTTTTCCTTCCTTTCTTCCTTTTTAATTGGAAAAATAACTTAATAAAGATTTCAGAAACATATTTAAAAAAGTGCTTTTCAATTAGAAAAATAACTTAATAAACATTTCAGAAATATATTAAAAATAAAGTACTTTTCAATTGGAAAAATAACTTAATAAACATTTCAGAAATATATTTTAAAAAAATGTTTTTCAATTGGAAAAATTATTTGATAAACATTTCAGAAATATATTTTTTTTAAATTTTTTTTCAATTAGAAAAATGATTTAATAAACATTTCAGAAATATATTAAAAAAGTGCTTTTCAGTTGGAAAAATAATTTAATAAACATTTCAGAAATATATTAAAAAAAGTCCTTTTTAATTGGAAAAATAACTTAATAAAGATTTCAGAAACATATTTAAAAAAGTGCTTTTGAATTAGAAAAATTATTTTATAAACATTTCAGAAATATATTTAAAAAAAGTCCTTTTCAATTGGAAAAATAACTTCATAAACATTTCAGAAATATATTTAAAAAAAGTGTTTTTCAATTGGAAAAATTATTTGAAAACATTTCAGAAATATATTTTTTTAAAAATGTTTTTCAATTAGAAAAGTGATTTAATAAACATTTCAGAAATATATTAAAAAAGTGCTTTTCAGTTGGAAAAATAATTTAATAAACATTTCAGAAATATATTTAAAAAAGTCCTTTTTAATTGGAAAAATGACTTAATAAAGATTTTAAAAACATACATATTTAAAAAAGTTCTTTTCAATTAGAAAAATTATTTAATAAACATTTCAAAAATATATTTTAAAAAAAGTCCTTTTCAATTGGAAAAATACCTTAATAAACATTTCAGAAATATATTTAAAAAAAGTCCTTTTTAATTGGAAAAATAACTTAATAAAGATTTCAGAAACATATTTAAAAAAGTGCTTTTTAATTGGAAAAATAGTTTAATAAACATTTCAGAAATATATTTTAAAAAACATTTCAGAAATATATTTAATATGGAACTAAATTTTTATGGATGACAGAAGGATCTCAAATATCAGTTTAAAGTAAACAAAATTATTTACCAAAAAAAAATTAAAATATGATAAATAATAAAATATAATAAATGTGAAAAATAAAAAATAATTTTAAATTTATTTACTAAATTTATTTACTAAATCCTTGCATGATTGACCCAATCAGGTATGGGTTAAGTTGGTATTGAGGGAAATAAATCAAGAAATCAATCCAACTTGCGAGGAGGGCTGTTTCAACCTCCCTTGACAACCCAGCACCTTTTGGTGGTTTGGGAAAAGGAGCTTTGACCATCTTAAGTAGAAAGAACGAGATAATTAGCAAGAATCAATACTGAAACAATCAATCAGGATCAACCTCAAATATCAGTTTTCAGTAAAATAATTTTGTTATTAAATCCACGCATTACTGACAAAATCAGGTATGGGTCCTCTGGGTTTCGAGTCACGTTGGTTTTGAGGGAAATAAATCGGCAGACAAACAAAGAGGGCTGTGTCAAACACCTTTGACTACTCAAAACTTGTTTGTGGTTTGGGAAAGAAGCTTTGACCATCCCAAGCAGAAAGGAGGAGATAATCAGCAGGAATCACTACTGGAGCAATCAACCAGAATCAGAACATTCCAAAGAGATTATTGGGTCAACAAGAAAAGATTCTAGGAATGTATGAACCTATCAAAGACTAATCTGAGGATTATTACAGGTATCCTGACGGGCATTGCAGGTTAAGCTATCACCTAGCAAATCGTTAGGAATTCGTTAAAAAGAATGTTGCAGGTTCTGCTTGAAGAAAAATTGGGAATTGTTGGGAATTCTGAGATTTAGGAGATATACTTATATTCCTCTCGAATGCTGGACTCACATACGAACTGCGAGTCCTTGAAAGCGGCTCAATAGATCTTTGAGGTCGCAGTGCATTATTCTTAACAATAATAATAATGAATGATACGATCTGAGCTACTTCTTCTTATGGGTCAGGCTGCGTTCTGGTTTTGTTGAAATCTCTGGAAAGTAGAAATTCTTTGACCTTCATGCTGCCTTCAGATTTTGTTGCAATCTTCAGATAGTAGAAAATCGTTGCCCTCAAGTCACCAATGGGACTGTTAACTGTCCTGCTTCTCTTGCTAAATCCTACTTCAGTGAAACTTTACATCTTTGAAACAAGAATCATATCCCAGTATTAAAATTTATTGAGCGTTTTGAAACTTCCATTCTAAAAGTTCTGTAACACACATTCAAATGTATCGCAATTTTGGTTTATCAAACTTTTAATCTCACATGATCCCATAGGCATTTCGCTCTCTTTCATGGTGTGTGTGTATGATTCTACTTAAGATTGAAAGTCTCTGAAGAGCTCAAATGAAAATATATTGAAGCAAAATTGTTTCTCACAAATCAATCATTCATATTTGACACCCTGTAAACATGCGCTCGAGACTTTGATAGCAACTTTTTCATAGAGTTTTGGCAATTTTTCTCTCCGCTTGTTAACACTCTTCGCCACACGCCGCAACAACTTGGAAAAGCTTCAACGGCAGATGAAATGCCACAAAAGTTGTTGCCATTACTGTTGTTGTTGTTGTTGCTATTGCCACAACTTGAGCGCCATTGTTACTGCCACTTCAGCGCCATTTTCGCTTGTCTTATTTCAATTTTCTCTGCCCTCGGTGCTTCCCCGCCCCTTCGCAGCGCTCCACCGCGAATGCCTTTTTAATCAATTGTGTTGAAGTAAACCGAAAATTCCGCATAATAAGGTTGCTAAAGTAGCATTTGTGGCGAACATTGCCAAAAGGTGCATCGCACCGTACTTTTGCCAATGTTGTTCTCTGGCGTTGTTGTTGGTGTTGCTGGTGTTGCTTTTGGCTTTGTTTTAGTTTGCTTTTGTACAGCTGTGGCTGAAGTTGAAAATGATGAGCAAAAGTGCAAATTGCCGCGCACAATTGCGAAATGGAAAAGTGGCATAATTAAAAAAATAAATATTACAAATTGCGCACACCAACACAATTAGTGGCAGCGTTGCCAGAGGGGCGCAAAATATGAAACACCGCATAGAAACAAAATGAAGAAACAAATGAAGATTAATTTTGGAAAATTGGAAATCTTGTTTAATGTTGGCAGGATAAATTTAATTGTGACTACATATTTCATTCTTTTTATTTAAGTGGAAATATTTAAATGTATGGTTTTTGAAATTATTTGATGAAATCTTTTAATGAAATCAAGCTTAAGATTTCAAATTCATAAAATGAAAGAAATTTGAAAACTTCAAGTTCACATAATGAAAGAAAGTAAATGATTTCAAATAAACAAAATGAAAGAAAGTTAAAGATTTCAAACCCAATACACACAATAAAATACAGTTAAAATTTCATACAAATGAGCTCATAGAGTTGTTTGGAAATTATTAAAAATTTGTTGGCACATTATTCGAAATTGAAGCAAAACTTTTAAATAAAAGGAATAGCATTTTTGAATTGAAAATATTGAAGATTAAAGCGAATTGAAATTATAAATTAAAAAAAGGATTAAAACAATTTCAAATTCCATAATTAAAGAATGCTAAAATTTCATACAATTTAGTAGGTACATAGAATTGTTTGGAAATGATTAAAAAATTTGTTTACACATTATTCGCATTTGAGGCAACACTTTTGAATAACAGAAATATGATACAATTTTGGACCATTTGAAAATATTAAAAATTAAATTGAATTGAAATTAAAATTAAAAATTAAAAAAAAATTAAAACTATTTCAAACTCACAGAATGAGAGAATATTAAAATATCATACAAAAGAGTACATGGAATTGTTTGGAAATTATTAAAGCTGTTTGACATATTTTGCACATTTGAAGCAAAACTTTTAAATAAAAGGAATACAATTTCAGACCTTTTGAAAATATTGAAAATGAAAGTGAATTGAAATTAAAAATTGAAAAAGTTGAAAAATGAAATTAGAATCGAATTGAACTTGAATATAGCTTTTCCAACAAATCTTTACATAGATAGATGGTAAAACTAATCAGAAGACACAAGCCATGAGGCAAAAGATGTCATGAGCATTAAGGACCCAACTTTCACTTTGCATTTCCTGGCCACTGAAGGTAGACAGCACAGAGCATTTTGTCTGCATATGCTCTACCTTTGCGAGGGGAAGGTGGTCTGAAAAGGTGGTTTAACCTTCAGGGAACACACCTATTTCTTGAATCATCGGAAACACACTGTTCACTTTTGATTGCCTAGCATTCCAAACTATTAAATCTTTTGTCATAAAAATTTCTGGGATATACTTGGAACATTGTTTTAAAAATTTATAAATATTATAGATACCTATGAAGTTTGTATTCTACTTAGAAAAGTTTGCGAGAAAAACAGGTTTTAAAACAGGTATTTTCCGGTATTCAGGTATACAGGTATTTTCTGAATGTTAAAGACATGGACGTAGCACAACGAATCCACATCCAGCCGCTACGCTCGCTGGGCCATGTCTCCCGTAGGGATGATGAAGCTTTGACCAAAAAGTTGTTCGACGTGGTAGTTGAAGGTCGACGACGAAGAGGGAGACCGTGTCTCCGGTGAAAGGACTTATTTCACTCACTCTAAACCCTATTTCCTAACCTATATATCCTTCCTGTACCAACGAAATGCCTCGCATTAATAAAGTTTGTCCACTGCGCGTATGATCAAATTAAAAAAAATTTAGTTGAGAAGAAGGGTGCGCCTGGAGGAAACTTTTGCGGCAGGTCGTAATATGGAAATTAGTTTTTTGCCAGTTACGTAAGTAAAGAAGAACCAAGTCTATTCTATTATCTGTTTTCTATCTCCTAGCAGTAACAGTTACCAAGCTGTCAGGGACAGTGTTGCCAGATCAGGAGATTTCCTCCTAGATTTAGCAGATTTTTGGCCCTTTAGGAGGAAGAATTTTTTGAGGAGAAATTTCAGGAGATTTTAATGCTGATACATTTGTCATCAATAGTGGCACTGAAGCCTTGAATATTAAAAGCGAAAGTGTCCAATTTAATTTAATTAATTTTTATGCTTCAATTGTTCAATTAATGCAAGGAATGAAGTATGTTTATAAAAGCGAATTTCATACCGATCTCATTTTTGAATGTGTTTTGCTTGTTTTAAGTTGTTGTTAAACTGAAGCTGAGTAAATAAAAATTCTGCAATAAAAAAAATAAACATAGTTTTCTTTTTTATGAGAAGTTTAACTCCCTATTTAACAATGACAAATATTATAAAATTTTTTTTTAAGATTTAAGATAAAGTCATTTCAGGTATCTGGTGAGGAATAGAAACAGAGAGCTTGAAGAACATACAAGTGGTGGCTAATTTAATGTTGATTTTGGCTTTTGTGTAATTTTTTAATTTTTTGTCATTTAGATTTAGTTTAGAATTTGAGAATTTAGCTCCGTACAGTTAATCGTCGATTCGTATAATCTTGTATAATTATTTTGCTCAGTTAATTGGGGTAAAATTTTGTATAGGTTTTAAATGAATTTTTACCAAATTTGTGTAAAATATAAAATGAAATATATAAATATATAAAATAAGTTAAATAAGTTAAATATATAAAATATATAATAAGTAATAATTTTGTGTATTTATTTCTTCGGTTAATTGGGGTAAAATTTTTTCATAGGTTTCAAATGAATTTTTACCAAACTTTTATAAAAAAATATAAAATGGTATACAAGATATATAAAATTAATTAAATATATAAAATATAGTATATAATAAAATATTTATAATAAATAAACAACTTTGACTAAGCGTCACAAGTGAGAAATTCTTATGTCCATAAGTATCTAACAAAAGTTCGAAGCCATTTTTCGCTTTTTCTGTTTCTTAATCTCATTCGCATTAAAAATTTTAAGTTCCTTCTACAAATCTGTATTCCTAAGTGATAAACGCACCAGCTTTCTTTTTTCTTTGTGAAGTTGGGTGACTTCCCAAAGAAGAAGGCCTGGACTATTCTTAGAGTGAAAGTTCATTTATTCTCGCACGCATTCTTCTCAACCTAACCTAACTTTGCCGGATCACCTGCCTCGAGCTTTCTTGCCTCTCTCCCCAAAGCATTAATGACTACAACTACTTTTGTGTGCGTGTGTGCGTGTGTGTGTGCATCCGCTTCTGCCTCCAACTGTGCTAGCGCTGATTTTGCTTTGTTTTGCTGCTTTTGTCTTCATATTCAA
The DNA here is from genome assembly GCA_963668005.1 of Melieria crassipennis. NCBI lineage: Eukaryota > Metazoa > Arthropoda > Insecta > Diptera > Ulidiidae > Melieria > Melieria crassipennis. The sequence continues at coordinate 21,858,872 of OY764961.1, forward strand.
AACTTTTTTTGTTACAATTTTTCATTGCCTTTTGTTTCCATTGCAAGTTGCGCTGCGCTGTGACTCTTTGTGTGTGTAGTTGTGTGTGTCCGCTTGGCGCTTTGTGACACGCAGCGCAACGAAGTCAACGTTGAGTGTGAAATAAAATATGACATTTTCAAGTGTGACGCGCACTCCATGCGCTGGTGACGGTGACGGTGATACGCTGACACACACGCACACACTCATACCAAGAACAGAGTGACACCCCCTTCCGCTCAATCGCGCTGCTTCACTCGACCACTTTTCACTTCCTGTCTGGTGGGTGTGCGGCGCAGCGCTTTTGTGCGCGCTGCCAGTGTCAATAAAAGTGCAGACACTGACACAGCGGCCGCTGCACCAGTCGTTCGTCTAGTTAACACGTGGCAGCCATTACGGCGATTATTTTTGCACAGTTGTGAAATGTTTGGTGTTTTGGCTTGTTGCTGGTATTCGCTTTTTTTCACTATGTGGAAGTTTTCTCCTTGCGTAGACATTTTTGTTGTTGTTGTTTTTGTAAAGTATAAAATAGAAAAGAATATTTTGAGATTTTCTATTTTGCAATCAATGACAAGTGAAGTGAAAAGTTCAAGTCCCCGCGGAGCGAAAGCAACGTTTCGAGAGTTGCTGCAATTTTTTGATTTTGAGTTTAGAATTGTGCTAACAATTATTTCTATTTTCACTTTTCGTCCTTCACTTTTGGTTAGAGAAAAGTATTTTCTATGCTGGCAGCCATGCCCCAAGTGCGCTGCCACTTGTTTTTTGTCATTTTACTGTCAGCCCAGGAATGCCCGGCTGCCATAAATTTCCTATGTATGCATACACTTTGAATCGTTTTGCAGGAATTTAATATTTATGAAATGCAAATATTAAACAAATAAAAGCAGTTGCAGGCAACAGAACGCAATGCAGGGGAATTTGCAGACGGTTAGACGGAGAGCAGCAAAACAATTGCGGCTGCCGTGCTTCTTCTTCTTTCCATGGGCACATCTGGACCCGTGGCGCTTCGTATTGCTGAGATCGCTATTTATGTCTGGGCGGGAATGCAAAATGAATCTCGACGCAGACACACAGCCACAGAAGCTAAAAGTGTGCAAGCATTTCATTGACAATATTTTGTTAACGTTGAAAAATGTTAAACCTGAATTTTGGGGCGCATATCAAAATGCTGTACACGAGCGAAATTGCGCGGAATAAATTTTATGCAAAAGCTGAAATTATTTTGTCAGCATTACATCAAAAAAACAGCACAATAGAGAGTCGTAAAAAATTGCAAATATGTGGACTAAAAATATTCAAATCAATTCAATTGAAATTGTTTTGCTGTCTGAGAATTGCTTATTTCACATTTTGAGTAGTTGAAAGCATTTTCGGAGTTTTCGCTACGCTGGAAAAATTCGTCTTGGCCAAAAACTTGCCCACCAAATGTTTGGCAATTTCTACAAGTCACATTTTTTTCAGCGAGGGGATGAGGGACCTAGTACAAAAGTAACTTTTCAAGTCCATTTTGGCCTACTTTAAACTTTTCAATTTATTTTCAGCTCCATCAAGTGGACACAACACAACGCAACTCACACACACACACATACAACTTTACACTTAATGCTGTCCATATGCTGGCCGCAGGGTGAAACAGCGAAAACTTTGTGCGCCGCAAAACTGGCTGACTTTCTTCTGTTTTCGTTGCTCGTAAAATCCTAAGAAACATTGGGGGGCGATTCTTGGAATGACTTGTGTACAGACTTACAAAAGTGCCTTTTTGCATTTGGGTTGGAGGCAAAATCAATGCAAGCATTTCCAATCATTTATCATAAACCCTCATCATTACGAAGACCGCTGAAGAGGCGGCACAGCGCAAATATGACAGCAAATCTGATTACAAAGCATATTCAAAATTTTGCCCACGCTAACCCTCAAGCGGCAAATTTGGTATATATATGTATGTGTGTGTGTGTGTATGTGTGGCATTGGCATCAACATCAGCGTCCAAATATTAAGAAACTGCAAGCACTTTTGTTGCTTTTCAAGTGCCATAAACGTTGCGACGCCCAAAAGTATGCCGGCTGGTGGTTGAACCAAGAATTTATTTGTGTGTGTGTGTTTGTGTGTTTGTGGAAAAGTGCGTGCGCTGGCATAACGACCGTATCATTAGCATAACAACAACAAAATGGACTTTATTTTATAGTTTTTTATAGTGAAAGCAGTGCGGGTACCTTTTATAATCGCCGCTTGGCTTTCAAAAGCACAAAAACACACACACACACACACTTATGTGTACTGAGAATATTTGCTCATAAATAGCACACACGCATAAATATGACTATGCTTATGTGTGTGTGTGTATGTGTGTTTGTGTTTGTTAGTTTGTGTTTGTTATAGTGCAAATCATAAAACCATAACAACCAGCCGTGCCGCACTGACACAGTGTGGCATCCTCATAACTGCCAACAACGTCCAACATAATCTGCCAACATCATAAAAAAAAATATGAAAAACCTGCTTAGCGCAGCATTGGCTGCTAGCTGACGCTGTGCAAATGACACCCAGTCAGCCAATGCGGTGTGGTCCTTTGCCAGCTCTATCCTTATTATTAATATTATTTATATTTTGTACTTTATCAGCAACATTTGATCTTTGCTAAGCGCATTTTATGCGACAATCAAGTTACCTTTTCTGCGCTCAACCCCCCTCGGCATTGTCCTCTCTCGCCACTTGCTTCAGTTTTTGCATTGTTTGTATGTATTTTATTTTTTTGTTGCCTATTCGATTTGGCTTTTTATGATTTTTTCTATAAAACATGAAATCAAAATTATGTCCTTTTCTTCTCGCCAGCCATCATCAGTCTCGTGTGCCTTATTGCCGCATGAAATATGAAATATGTTCGTGCATGCATGCAAACAAACAAACAAAAGAAACAGCAAAATTGCACCAAAACGACAAAACCCTAAAAATCAACGACATATAGCCGCCTCGCAGCAGAGGCAACAAATCCAATTGAACGCAAACACGCTCGAAGGATAGCGGCGCAATATCCCAGCTTGCCATATTTTGTTTCTTCAATTTCTTCAACCAACAACTGCGGCACATGAGCAATGTTTATGTGTATCTGAATATAAGTATATACGAATATATGTGTTTTTATGTACTATGCATGTGTGTGTGCGTGTAAAAGGGAAAAGCGCTTATTGACTTATTGGCAAATGGCATCATTACTACGAAAAACGTACACAGCGCCCATTCGGGCTTCGTGCAATCCTCTTCATTATTTATGATATTTTTCCATGCCACTTTGCCGCTCGTCCTTTGATTGCTAGCGGCATTAGGCATCTATCTAATGCGGCGCGTATCGACAATGTCGTGAAAACCTTCTTGGAATTGCATAAGCAGCACAATCGCATTCAATTGTCTTTGCTCGGCACACACTTAATGCACTGACGGCGCATTATTGACAGCCGTCTTGCAAGTTAGTACACGCCAGCCGCCAGTTTGTGTCAGTTTGTATTTAAATCACACAAATTGGATATGGATATGGGGCTCCGGAGTGGTAGGGGGGAGTGGTCTGGTGCACCCATATTTTTCGCACCGCCTCGTTGCGTTATCTGCCCGTGTTGGCTGTAATTGACGAGCCATGTAATCGGATACTGCGATACAGATATGGTGCAGAAATTGTTGCCCAAATTTATTGGCCCTGGCGTATCCCATTTCAAAAGTGCTTTCGGTAATATTCGGTTTTTTGGGGGGCAAGAAGTTGATATCGCTTTTTGCAGTAAGTGCATTGCTACCTATGTATTTGAGTTTTATTGACATACAAAAATTTTCTAGACTACTTATAGGCGCAGTGGAAGTGAATTTGAATGGGAAAATCTCCAAGTCAAAGTTAAACCATTTATTCGATATATATCAAATATATCAAGTTGAATATTAATGAACATTAAAGATCAATACTGAGTAAGTTTTCCAGTATTTTTATCTCCACACCTGCATTGTTCAGTTCGATGCCCATTTTTGTACCAATGCACAGTGATTCGACTCCATACAATCGCGGGACAAAATTAGAGTGATCCGTTCTTCATAAAATTTGGTATACTAGTTAATCATGATCTGCTGAATTGAAATCTCCATTTTGTTTTCTTAAACTTTTGTAGTTTGGCAATGTCTGAGACTTAAATTTGCAATTTTCGTCATTTTTGGTGAGCTACAGCAACGAGTGTGTTAGCTAGATTTTTCAGATTTTACATTTAATCGGTAACGTCAACATTGATAATTGTAGAGTAACAGAAATTGTCATAGGACCGTTTAGTTTTGCAATAAAAACGATAATAACAGACGTATGTTTTGCTTTTTTGCAGTTTTCTCAATTTTTCATGCTGATTGCATACTTTCAGGGATGAAAAAAATAAATGTTGTCGAAAAATAGGTATTTAGACCACTTTTCAAATGGGATTATTTTCTGAGATCGGAAAATATCGGAGGATGTAATTATATTATCCGAAAAAGAAAGAATGCTTCTTAAAATAAAAAAAATCCAGGAACTTACTTTTACATACTTTTTAGATATTTTCCTCTAAGTTTTACCAATTTTCAGAATTTTAATTTAGAAAAATATTTTGAATTAAAAATGAAGTAAAAGCCTCAGCTTTGCAAATTTTGAGACTATATTAAAAGCGAAAATGGTCACATCATTTCTTAATCTATATTGAAAGTTTTACCAACTTCTTGGTAACCATGTATTTTGACAATTTTTTTTACTCAATAAACTAAAAAACAGAAAATATGTGTTTAAATTTTTTTGTGAAAAAAGTTTCAACTTTGAGCCGCTTTTGCACAGAAACTCATTAATTTTTTACAACGATTTTTTTGAGGTTTTCTTAGTTGGATTTTACCTTTCAAATGACATCAAAATCGTTAAATTCTGAGACTATAAATTTTTTGAATTTTGTCTATGGAACGAATCACTGTGCAATGGACAGTTCGTTACAAAGAAAAAATTCAAAACATTTATAGTCTCAGAAATTAAAAATTTCGATGTCATTTAAAATGTAAAACTCCAACTAAGAAAACCCTCAAAAATCTGTGCAAAAAATTATTTAGTGTGTTTGCAAGAGTTGCTCAGAGTCGTAACTTTTTTCACAAAAAAACACATATTTTCTGTTTTTTAGTTTATTAAGCAAACAAAATTGTAAAAATACATGGTTACAAGTTACTAAAACTTTGAATATAAATTAAGAATTGATGTGGACAACTTCGCTTTTAATGTTATTTCAAAAAATACAAAGCTGAGACTTCTTCCCCACTTTTAATTAAAAATATTTTGCAAAATTAAAAACCTGAAAATTGGCAAAAAGTATGTGAAAGTATATTATGTTTCTGGATTTTTTCTAATTTTACCCCGCGGTTGCATGGAGTCGCAACACTGTGCAATGTCACAAACATATTTTCACTTCAGACGCTATAAATCCACTTCCTCTGAATCTAATATAAAACTTTAACTGAAAAATTTAGATTTCCAATTTTTACTTCAGATGCTATAAGTTCAACTGCAGTGAACCCAATATAATAAAATTTTAACTGAAAATCAGGAAAAAATTTACATTGCCAACACTCCAAATAAGTCACATATAGGTGGCGCCACCACCAAAAATCTCTATATAATATAATCTATGTATGTATGGTATATATAATTGTTTGTTCTGGCTGACTCACCTACTGGCTGACTGAGTGATTAACTGACTAACTGATTCATCATAGCCCAACACAAACCGCTGAAGCTACACACATTAAATTTCAACTATTGACAAATTTTGAAAAACGAATCTCCTAAGACAGGATTTTTTTTAATTCGGGGTCTAAAGGGGCAAAAGATGGTTAAAGGTATGTTAGTAGTCCTATGGATTTCAAAGTTGGTGAAAATGCTTCAAATAAAAATTTTTTTTTTATTTTCCAGTTTTTCAAAAATCAAAATTTAACGTGGTGACCCAAGGGTTAAGATTCGTATACGGGAAGACTATGAAAAATATATTAACCCATGGACCTATTGACTTCAAAATTGTTGAAAACACCGGCAATCAGAAATATTTAGACACGTGTTATGTATTTTTGTAAAAATCCAAACTAAAGGAAAAAAACCAAGGGTTAACAGTTCGTACGGAGAAACATGATTTAATCAGTTTTTGGACTTTCAAAATTAGCAAAAGTCGTTCAAGCCCGAAATAGACACGTGTTTCTAATTTTTTTGAAAATCGAAATATGAAAGAGTAAACTAAGAGTTAAGAGTTTATTTAGAGAAACTGTGAAAATGGATGGTGAATGGATGTATTGACTTCAAAACTGGTAGAAACACTTGAAATCACACAAAAATAATGTTTTAATTTTTTTGACATCAGAATCTAAAAGGTCGACTATAGGTTAAAAGTTTGCGAAACGTGATTTTATGGGCGTTTTGACTTGAAACTTGTTGAAAGCCTTCACATGTGAAATAATTCGATAGGTGTTTGTAATTTTTTGGAAAATCAAAATCTGACGCGTCAACTAAGGGTTAAGAATTTGTATGGAGAAACATGATTTGATAGGTTTTTTACTTCAGAATTGTTGAAAGTACCCCAAACAATAAAAACCCGACCTGTGTTTTTCAGTTTTTTTAAATTTTAACGGTGTTCAACGATGGGTTAAGAGTTTGTATGGAGAAACATGGTTTATGGGCCTTTTGACTTAAAAGTTGGTGAAAGTACTCTTGGCGAGAAATAATTTGACATGTGTTTTTTTATTTTTTTGAAAATAAAAATCCGACAGGATCAACGATGGGTTGAGAGTTTATATGCGGAAAACATGATTTAAAAGGTCTATTGACTTCCAATATGGTGAAAGCACTGAGAGAAATAATTAGACAAGACATTTTTTCAGAAAAACATTGCGATAATTTTTAAAATAATTTGTAATAGTATCCATGTCCTTAAACTTTCAAAGTTATTTTGGAAAAAATCTTGACATCAGAGAGAAAAACTTTTGTAACATATTAATTTTTTGAATTTTTTTCATAACATAAATAAAGGCGGCTTCATGATTTAAGAACCCAATTCTTTAAGCTTCCTGATAAATATTCAGCAAAAAAATAAAGTCATACACTAAGATCTCTGATGGCTCATCAATGGGTTAAAACAACACAATAATACAGATTAAACAAATTTCAATTGTTGTTATTGTTGATTGTAATATTTAACTATTCATCATTGAGCTCTTTGCCATTGCTTGCTACTTCCATGGAATTTTAATGTGTTCCACAAACGACCTCGACAGTTGTCCTCTCGGCACTTTGGCCTCGGCAGGACAATTCGTAATTCATAAGCACACAATTTGTGCGCCACAAAATGTCAACTTTAATATTCTCCTTTGCTATTGTTATTGCCTCGCATTATTATCCTCGTTTGCTATGTGAGCGGGCGCGCGCTGCTTTTATGACCGCATCAGCGTCTCGCACTCAAATCTTACGAGCGTGACCCGGTTATGCAGAAACTGTCGCATTCGCTTCATTATGGCTGCGCTCAACTATTATGATTACGTTTTCTTTTGGCGCTAACGCGTATTTGTGTTTCGTGGCTGAAACACAGCGACGTCAGTGGCAAAGATGAGCAAAATGTCGTTTCTGTTGAAAATGTCAATTTTGCAATTTTAATGATAACATGAAAGGCTTTTAAATGTCAGCAAGTTTATGGATTTTCTCCTCTTGGATTCTACTGTTGGTGATGGTGCATTGTTGTTGCTTCATGCTTGCTTTAATATGCAGAAACTCATGGACGTCGGCTGCTGGTGCTGGATTTTGTAGTTGCTTTTTGGTATTATTTTTTTTTATATTTTCTTGTTATATTTTTTTTTTAATTTTTTGTATTTTTTGCATTTTCTTATATTTGTTTTTGCTGTCACTATGTGGCTGTCGCTTTGTGTGCGCTCTACATTTTGCTTGGCGCTTGCTAAAGTTTTGTCATATTTCTATTAGCGTCAATGTTGCCAATGGGCTTCTTCGGCTTCCGCTCAAACAACACAATCTTCTGCGGCGCTTATGTTTCTGTCATTTTCTTCGCTCGCCAATGCGCCACAAGCCAACCAGCGCTGCAAGCCTTCGTTCATGCTACTCATCCGTCATTGCAATTCTCTGACGTAATTTCCACAGCGCAAAGCTTTTGTTTCGACACTGTTTGTTACCGATGCTTCTTCTTATTCTTCATCTGCTTCTTGTGCCTCTTAAAGTTGCTAAAAAATTTATAGCCTGTCCATATTCAGCGCCCCTGCGGCCCCAGCCAGCTGCTGTCAAAAGTGGCGCATAGTTGCTTTTATTTTGTTTTTTAAATTTTTTTTTTTACATTTCGTTTTTCGCTTTTGCACTGCCTTTGTTATTATTTAACATGAAAATGTTTGAAAAAAATGTATAAAAACAAAAATATCAAAACTGTTGGCAACACTGCAAAATAAGCAACTGAAAAGTTTAGAAGCACAGCAACAGCAACTTCCACGCGCTGAATTATGTACCAAGTTTTCATTTTTATTTTCATTTTCATTTCTGCTCTCATTCGTATATTTAGTAAGTATTTTGCTTATGGTTTTTTGTTTTGCTGTGACTTAAAGTGCACTCAAGCCGCACGGAATATGTGAGTGAGCGAGTCCTGCTGACGCTAGAATCGCTGCTGTTGGCGTAGTGGCCGCTTTTTCAGCTCATTGTTTTTACATTTCTTATTGTTATTGTTGCTGTTGGCTATTTTGATGTTGTTTTCTTTTTGGCATTGCAAGTAAATATGCCGTGCTGAAGACTTGCTTTGCTATGCTGAAGGTTACCGAAATCGCTCACAAGTGCACTCTACATACACATTTTTGCTTGTACGAGTATATAAAATGTATGCAACAATTACTGAGTAATCCGAAACAGTAAAATATTCTCAATAAACTGAAGTGCAATCAAAATTTTATAAAGTTCCAATTAGAAAATGATACGCGTAACAAATTTGAATTTTTTTATTTGTAGAGTAACAAGTGGATTTGACTTAGAATACGTTAAGCTGGTTACTGCCGATTCGAAGCACACGTTTGACATTAGAAGTATTTGACATTAAAATTTGTCATACCCAGAAAGACCACAGCGGTCATTTGGAACGCTTATACTCTACTCAGACAGCCAGCTAAATTGAGCAATTTAGATATTTTTCTCAATTTATCCTTAATTTGGGTCTAAATTATCCTCAATTTAGGCCAACATTGAGCCCATTTTGTCATACAAAAATTTCAATTTAACTTAAATTAATATTTAAATTGATCATAAATTGAGCTCAATTTTCCATGCAACCCTGTGTTGTACTGTTATCGATAAAAAATTCATTAACAATAGACTGAACCAAAACAGAAATGAGAAACTGACAACAGCAAAAGACGTTTGTTAACATTTGTCTCCTTTGAAATTATGTTTAAAATTGTTTGTTCGTCAGTAGGAATGTTAAATAAATATTACTATATTAATTGTTCAATAAATGCTTTAAAAAAACAACTTTGAAAGCAAAAACATGTTCGATAACATTATCTTTCGATAATAGCTAAATTGAGGTGTAAGCTAAATTGAGCTGTGTGAACAGCGAAAGCGATATACTGTCTGAACAGAACATTATATTAATAATGAGCGTATATGAACATATAAATATAAATAAATAAATAAATAAATAAATAAATAAATAAATAAATAAAAAAATAAATAAATAAATAAATAATAGAGAGCTGCATAAATCCATTTATACTCGATGCCTTCACGTGCAGTTTCAAAAACGGAACACGTATCCGAAGAGAAGCCGAAAAAAAGGTACTCATTTTTCGGTACCTCTAAATTGTCGAGTAACTGCACGTTGTTACTCGACGCTGAGCGAGCAGCTTCTCGTTGCTACTCGACGCTAGCAGACTTCCTTCTCGTTGTTACGCAAATACTTGCGGAAGGTGTCGAGTATGTCAGAAGGTTTGAAACTGCATGAGGTATCGCAAATACTCGCGGAAGGTGCCGAGTATGTCGGAAGATTTCAAACTGCATGCAAATACTTTGTGAAGTTTGAGTTGAATGTGCTTCAAAGGAATGTTGCAAAGCATTGCGCGCATTGCGCGAAGCATAATTTTTTGTATTTTATATTTATTTATTTATTATTTACAATAATAATATGAACAAATATATGTTATTGTAAATATTAATTTATAAAAAACCTTTCCCTTCCCACATTAACAACATTCATTGATTTCAGCTTCCACGCATAATCGCTCGAATTTTGATTACGGGATGATAAATGAATAAATAAATAAAATAACTAATAAATAAATAATTAATTAATAATAATAATAAATCATAATTAATCAATTAATTAATAAATAAATAAATAATTTTGATTTATATAGATTTAAAAATATTTAATTATAATAAGTATAGAAAAATTAATATAATTAATAATAAAAATAATAATAAAAATTAATATAATTAATATAATATTAATATAACTATAATAAATAATATAACTATATTTTAAGATTTTAAATCAACATAACATAAACATAGCAAAAACATTCTAAGTCCAACCACAACGACATTAGCAGCAGCAATATCTGGTCTGCCGTTGACCTTGAAGCTGCAAAAATTCTCGAGTTTCCGTAGGAAGGTACCTCATACTCGCGGAAGTTTTGCTATTATGTTCCTATTTTTACATGTTCCTAATTTTTCATGTTCCGATTTTTCGGCTACCGCTTTTTCGCGGCTTCCTTCTCGTTGTTATCCGAAACTCTGTGCTTCTCTTCTCTTCTCTACGCGTGTTCGAGAGAGCGAGTAAGAGGAGTATACAAACTCGACGGCGATCGAGTAAGTGAAGTATACGTATCCGACACCAAACTTCTCATGTGCAGTAAAAAGTTATTCGATGCAGCTCTCTAATAAATAAATAAATAAATAAATAAAAAAATAAATAAATAAATAAATATATCAAAGGAAACTTTTTTTGGTATATATAATATTATTTCGTATATATCTTTAACATTCCATATACTGAAATATATAGTTTTGGGATTATCTGTATACTTATAAAATAAAAATAAAATTTATTTATTTTTTTATATGAGTGATTTTTTCCCATTTTTTAATTCAAATTGCAGTGTTTCCTAAAGTTTTTTTTTTACCAAGTTTTCCATTTGCAGATCTTATCTTCATACCATATCCTATAGTTATGCAAAAAATTAGCTTCTTCTAAATTTTAATTCTTGAGATAACAAAAAATTGTTGTGCACAAATTTGAATTTATATTTGTTGGTTTGCTTGTCCTTAACAAACTCAGGAATTACTTGGCCGATTGGGCTGAAACTTTGACACGCTATGTGTTTTGTCCCAGAAAATAATTCTGTATTCTTTTTCTTTCATAGTTGAGACGGGCGTGGTAGCGCCCATGCAACCAGGACTTTTTATATGGAATCGTTCATAGGAATCATAGTTTAGATGTTTTATTCTCCTGAAATAATTTCATTGGTGTTCAACAAGGCGCGTGGCACTTCTTAAGCAACTCAAGTGTAGCTTTAGAAGCATAAATTACACATTAAGTGTATGAAACCTAACACTTAATATAGAAACTTGCTTCTTGCTTTTGAAAGCCAACACCAACACTTTTAGACTAATTTAAAAACAATAAAAAAGTTCTCATTCAAAGTTATAGAAGCTAGCTTTAAGTTAATTAAATGTTGTAGATTGTCTACTATTTTTATTGGTTTTTTTATTTTAACCACATAATTTTTTTTGTTCTCATAAAATGACAACACTTGAAAAGCTTTAAAAAACACACCCAACACACATTCAAAAACAAATAAAAATTGTGCCATACTTCAGGTCAGTTTTATGATTCATATTCTTGTAGCAATTTCACAGCGTCACACATTTCCTGCTCGGTCAACAACAACAAAATTGCTCTGCGGTCATTGCCACTTGTGTTCATTTTTTAGCTCACCAACTTTATCGGCTCAATGTTGTAATTTAATGTAATTTTAACTGCGGGCTTTTACACATTTATACACACAGCCACAATATGAAATACATTGTATGTATGTATATTTGTATTCGTATATAATGCATCAAGTCACTGAAATTATATACTCTCCGATTCAAGCGCGCTTTGTGCATTTGGCAGCCAGCATTTTTCACTCGGAAACAACGACAATTTTTGCTCGCTTTTGGAGCGTCTGCCCGCAGTTACATACAAACACACATAAAAAGGACCTTCATACATTAATTTAAGTACAAGTAAATATTATGCGCGCTTTCGTCTGCGTTTCCGCTTTATCAAAAGCGCAACGCATTGTAATTCCATTGTTAAACACTCACATACCGCACGAAAAAAGGACACACGACCATTGTAGATAAAGTGACACAGTGAAAACGCCCACAAAGGCTTAAAGCCTGGTGTCACTCGCTGCTGCATGACTCGCTGACTATTTGCTTTTCTATGTACGTTATGAGGTGTGTGTGTGCGTGTGTGTGTGGCTGTTTTTGCCATCAAATGACACTCGGCAAACGCAAAAACGCAGAGACAAAGCGCCAACTGTCAACTAATGCACACTTTGTCATACATTATCTGCCAAGTCAACACGCTTTTTGTGCTTTCATTCGCAGCGGCAGCTTTCAATGTAAAGTATCACACACACGCATAACTACGTGTATGTGTGTGTGTGTGTGTGTATGAAATATCCTTTTCACATAACTGTGCGTACGTTTTATCTGTGCTAATGTGTCGCAATTTTCACAATTTATTACAACAATATGTGCCGGCATATGAGTAATTTTAAACACCATTATTACACTACAAAGAATTTTCTAATAGTGTTTTAACGTTTTCTTATAGTATTTACAGCAGCAATGTGTATGAGTGATATGCGAAATAATTCCCGCATTGCTTGCATTGTTAGAGTCTATGTACGAAGTTGAGGTCAGATTATGAAAATTCGCGCTTAACTCGTTTGTTGTCCTGAAACAATGTTGTGGATGTGACTTTTTCATAGATAAAAACTGCCAACTACAAATATGATGCAACGAATGAAATACATATATAGAATTTGAAATATTTTAATTTTGATTTATTTTATTCAATTAATTTTTTTAGTTTTGTTATTATTTGATTGCCAACAAAAGTGGAAAAAGTTCAACAGCAAAGAGGATATTTGTTTTTGTTCGCAGAACCAATCAAGAAAGCACTGCTGGCGTTTTACAATAAAATAAAATAAAAATTAAAATAAAATAAAAATAAAAATAAAAATAAAATAAAATAAAATAAAATAAAAATAAAAATAAAATAAAATAAAATAAAATAAAAATAAAATAAAAATAAAATAAAAATAAAAATAAAAATAAAATAAAAATAAAATAAAATAAAAATAAAATAAAATAAAAATAAAATAAAAATTAAATAAAAATAAAATAAAAATAAAATAAAATAAAATAAAATAAAATTAAAATAAAAATAAAATAAAAATAAAATAAAAATAAAATAAAAATAAAACAAAAATAAAATAAAATGTGAGAACACTGTTATGTACTTCTAAGTCCATACATATTTACTTCCAACTCAACCACATTATACAGTTACTCCTAATTGTCTATTCCTAATTACACTTGCTTGTAAGCTATACTCTGTACATGAAATCACTCCATTAAAGACATTGAAACAAGACAGTCGTGTGGTTTACTTCGTTTGGTCCTCTTTACTCTGACATCGGTTATGGGCCCAGAGTAAGGCTCCAGCGTTCACACGTGTCTTTGAAAAATTGAAAGTGAAAGTTTTTGAAAATCGTTGGTCGATAAAATGTCAAACTCTTTGTCGCAAATTGATAAGTTGGATGGAGACAATTTTGCTATCTGGTCGATCCAAATGAAGAGCCTCTTGATAACCTTGGATTACTGGCACGTGGTCGAGTCGCCGTGCAGGAGCAATGCAACACCGGAGGAGAAAGCACTTTGGAGTGCCGTTGACCAAAAAGCGCTTGCAACTTTAACTCTTAGCGTGAAACCATCGGAGCTGATTCATATAAAAAATTGTGTGTCTGCCAAAGATGCATGGAAAAAGCTGACGGACATTCATCAAGCAAAGGGTCCTGCAAGAAAGGTCAACCTGTTTAAAAAGTTGGTGCGGTTCCAGTTTCAACGTGGTCAAAAATACAGCAGCCAAGTAAATCAGTTTTGTGCGCTAGCTGAAAGTTTGAGAGAGATCGACGTCTGTGTGCCGGAAGACATATTGAGCATACTGTTGCTGTGCAGCTTGCCTGATGAGATGGAAAACTTTGTAGTGGCTATCGAAAGCCGGGATGAACTGCCAAAGGTCGAACAATTGAAGGTGAAAATATTTGAGGAAGAAGAGCGACGTGGCGGGAGAACAAGCGACGGTGAGCATGTGTTATATGGAGTAAGCAACAAGAAGAAAGAGCGAAATACGAAGCAGAATACATCGCCTAGCCGAAATGTGCAGCGGAAGAACATCAAATGTTATGCTTGCGGTAGGAGAGGGCACATACGCTCGCAGTGCCGAAGTGCAGCTAATTCGCAAGTTGTGCTATGTGCTTATGGGAATGAGAGTGCAGCTGACAACGACACTTGGATCTTGGACAGTGGAGCGTCTTCCCATATGTGTAACAAGAAAACACTATTTACTTCCATACGAGAGCATACGCAGAAGGTGACATTGGCATCTGGTGAGAGTGTTTTAGCGAAAGCGATAGGTAATGTAAATGTAAAATCAGTTCATGCTGACATTATTCTATCCGATGTACTCTTTGTGCCTGATTTGAAATCTAATTTTTTGTCTGTTGGCAAAATTATTAAGAATGGAAATTTAGTAAAGTTTACGAGAAACAAAGCTTTTGTTACTACCGAGCAGGATTTAAAATTGTTTATAGCTGAGCAAAATTATGGTATATTTGTTGTAAAATTTTGTAAACGAGAATACGTTTTGATGAGTAACGCAAAGTCTAGTGAATGCGAGGTGTGGCATAGAAGATTCGGTCATTTGAATGCTAGGGATTTGAGTGTAATGTCAAGCAAGGAAATGGTTCGAGGCTTGAAAATCCAAATGCCGAATGACTTCTCATGCGTTACGTGTGCGCAATGCAAAATTTCCTGTAAACCGTTTCAATCGTATAACAATGTTCAAAGCAAAAATCAACTTGAAATTGTTCATACCGATGTATGTGGGCCGATGCGCACGGCATCACAAGGAGGGTCATTATATTTCATAACGTTCATAGATGACTATTCTAGATATATGACCACATATTTTCTAAAGCATAAATCAGAAGCGTTGAGCGTATTTAAAGATTTTAAAAGGAAAGCCGAAAATGAAACTGGCGCTCGCATAAAAATTTTGCGCAGCGATAACGGCAGGGAATATATTAATTCCGAGTTTAGTTCGTTTTTGAAAGAAAATGGTATAGTCCATCAGACGACAGTTGCATACACGCCTCAGCAAAATGGCGTAGCCGAAAGGGCAAATAGGACGTTAGTCGAAATGAGCCGATGTATGCTGGCCGATTCAAATTTGCACCAAAGCTTATGGTCAGAGGCAGTTAACACGGCAACGTACCTGCGAAATCGTTCGCCTACGAAAATTCTTCAAGGTAAAACGCCATACGAGTGTTGGGTTGGCTCAAAGCCATCAGTTTCACATTTGAAAGTGTTTGGCTGCGAATGCGTTGCATTAGAAAAGAATAATAAATTGTCAAAATTTGAACCAAAAGGTCGAAAATTAATATTTGTTGGCTATTCAAGTCAAAGCAAGGCATACCGATTGTATGATAGCCAGCGAAGAGTCATTGTAATAGCACGTGACGTAATATTTTTTGAAAATTCGTTTCTCGATAATCGACCTGCTGCATTGTCACATGATAATTATGACAGAGAGGAATTCTGTATTCCACATATGGTTGTTGCTAATCAACATGACGGTAATTTCGGAGTTAGCAATCAACAGCGTGAGGGTGTTGTTGTTGCTGGAACACGAAGTGCAGTCGGTGACGAGGTGCGAAGTGCAGACGCACAGCTTAGCTTTGACACTGACACGGTCGCTGATAATGAAATTGGGGAACACAGTGAGAATGATGCTGAATCATATACTGAACCAGAAGTGCATGTTGCAGTGAAGAGAAAAAGAGGCCGACCACGAATTGAGCGAAGTGGGTGTCCAGGTAGACCACGAAAAATTTTTGCCGTTGATAATGAGCACGTGGCTGAACCCGAGCATGAAGTTGTCAATGCTGTTATGTGCGATCCTACGTCTGTGAGAGCGGCATTAGAAAGCGAAAATGCAACAAAGTGGAGAGAAGCTATGAAAGCTGAATACGATGCACTGACGAAGAACAATACATGGGAGCTTGTTGATAAACCAACTGGAAAGAATGTAATAGGCAATAAATGGGTGTTTACAACAAAGCGGCGCGCAGATGGTAACATTGAAAAATATAAAGCGAGACTAGTCGCGCAGGGGTGCTTCCAGAAGCACAATATTGATTACTTTGAGACATATGCCCCCGTTGTAAGACACTCAACAATTCGATTGATGTTAGCACTTGCTGTGCAGCACAAACTGTTGATTAATCATCTCGATATTGCTGCTGCTTACTTGAATGGAACACTGAAAGAAGAGGTATATATGTCACAACCTGAAATGTTTGTAAATGAAGAACAGCCCCAAAAAGTGTGCAAGCTTCGAAAATCTTTGTATGGCCTGAAACAGGCGGGCCGAGAATGGAATCATAAATTAAACGAAATTTTATGTTGTATTGGTTTCCGTAAATGTTTGTCCGACAACTGTGTTTATGTTATGAACAAAAGTAATGAGATAAATGTTGTGGCGATTTATGTAGATGATATGCTGTTAGCGTGTTCGCGAAAATCAACGATGGAAGAGATAATTCGGAAACTGAATGAGTTCGTGGATGCAATAGATCGTGGTCCGGTTTCATACTACCTAGGAATGGAAGTAGAACGCGACGGCTTGAGAGGAGAGATCACAATTCACCAGAGAAAATATACTGCAGATCTTCTCAGAACGTGGAACATGATGGAATGTAAACCGACGTCGACTCCGTTTCCGAATGGTACCCTACTGGAAAAGTGTACTCGAAAAGATTGTACTGATGTTGATGTTAAAACTTTTCAATCATTGATAGGCGGTCTAATGTACTTAGCTGTAATTTCGAGACCCGACATTGCTCATACTCTTTCTAAACTATCGCAATTTAATACGCATCCTCATAAGGAACATTTTATAGCAGCGAAACACATACTTCGTTATATAAAGAAAACTGAAAATGCTAGTATAAAATATAAATGTTTAGACAAAAAGCTCATTTGCTATACAGATGCAGATTGGGGTTCCGACGCTGAAGATCGTAAATCATATAGTGGCTATGTACAATTTATAGCAGGCGGTCCAGTGGCATGGGAATCAAAGAAACAAAGTTCCGTGTCGTTAAGCTCGACAGAGGCCGAGTATGTCGCATTATGTGAAGGAGCGCGGGAAGTAATTTTTCATAGAAATCTTTTGCGAGAGATGGGTTTGATTGAATATTGTACAAATCCTACAGTTATATTTTGCGATAATCAGGGAGCGCAGTTCTTAGTGCGTAACCCAGTTACGAAGAAAAGAACTAAACACGTCGATATAAAATATCACTATGTTAGAGAATTGTATGAATCTAAACATGTATCTATTGAATATGTTTCTACTATTGATAATGTTGCCGACTTGTTTACGAAATGTTTAACGAAACAAAAACATGAAGATTGTTGCAAAATGTTAAATATACAATTTGACTTGTAAGAGTATTGTATAATTTTCTACTTATGTAAAATGCACTTGAGTTGAGTGGGAGTTTGTGAGAACACTGTTATGTACTTCTAAGTCCATACATATTTACTTCCAACTCAACCACATTATACAGTTACTCCTAATTGTCTATTCCTAATTACACTTGCTTGTAAGCTATACTCTGTACATGAAATCACTCCATTAAAGACATTGAAACAAGACAGTCGTGTGGTTTACTTCGTTTGGTCCTCTTTACTCTGACATAAAAATAAAATAAAAATAAAATAAAAATAAAATAAAATAAAAATAAAATAAAAATAAAATAAAATAAAATAAAATAAAATAAAAATAAAATAAAAATAAAATAAAATAAAACAAAAATAAAATAAACTAAAATAAAATAAAATAAAAATAAAAATAAAAATAAAATAAAAATAAAATAAAAACAAAATAAAAATAAAATTCCCAATAAATTTAGAATTATTTCATTGGGTTTTATTTCATGGATTTCTCAAAGAAAGCTTTTACCATTTTGGCTTTTACCATTTTTGAAAGCTAAACCAAAAACATCAAAACTTAAAACATTATTAAATAAATTTATCCTGGAAGGGAAAAATGGAACAATCCAGAATCCACGACTCAAGGTCTCACGCATGTCCTCTACACAGATGATTCCAAGACCTGTCAAGGAACTGGAGCCGGTGGGTACCTGGATGGGATATAGCTATGGTCTGCCAAACGAAGGTCTATGCCATCCTGAATGTGGCCTGCTGAATCATTGAGCAGAAACTGCGGGGAAAACGCCTTGGTGGCAGTGACAGCCAAGCTGCACTAAAGGCCCCAGAAAGCAATTGAAAATACTCAATGATCGTAAGGGAATGTAAGGAAAGCTGATAAGTGTCACAAGACACAATCACCCTTCTAGGACACTTTGGTGTTTTTGATAACGAAGTAAACGATAAACTGGCCAATCTGGAATCAGAGGACATTCCAATGGGACCAGAGCGAGCAATAGGTGTTAGCGCTGCAGAGGTCCAACAATGGATCAAGAACCATGCGATCGAAGTTCATATAGGGCAATGGACCCGAGTGGAATTCTGCAGAATCGCAAAGTTTTCTGTGAAAGCACCAAGTAAAGAGAGATCGGGCTTTCTTCTTCGACTGGAGAGAAAAGAATTGCGACTCATGATCGGAGCGATCAGAGGGTACAATGCATGTGGCCAACATATGGCTTACCTTCGAATCATCGATGATCCTCCATGCAAATCCTGTCTCGAGGACGTGAACACAATAGAGAATTACATCTGCCAGGACATTTAACCTCTTTCACAACACTCCGTCCTATTATTCCCCCTATCCTAGAATCTCCCATGGGCATAGTACAATGGACCAA